>VYXH01003589.1:0-78024 GCA_013397275.1 Burhinus bistriatus
AAAAAAAAAAAAGAAAATGAAGTGGGACAGCAAGGCAGGCTTCTAAATTTAAAGAGACCTGGAGTGAGTATGTTAAACCCAGAGGGTTTAACGTGTGGCTGCATGAAGAAAAAATTTACTGGTTTGAAAGACTGAATGGAATTTGCCTTTTTAAACACGTTACATTTTAAAACTAGTTGACTATTTCATGCTAGTACAAATAGAACTATTACTAGGATTTAACTCTGTATCTGTAAATACTGACCCCTTGTCCCCTAAAAAAGGCTCTGAGTTTTCTCTGTATTTGCTAGGATTGACAATAATCCCATGCAGAATCTTACTGTTTTTACATAGTTGGTTAAGAGTCTGATAAACTTTGGGGTGTTTTAAAACACTTACTGAACACGTTTTAGTTTTATGTCACTTCTTTAAAATTTGTTTCTGTGGTGTTATTGTGAGTTACTATTTTTCATCTTGTTCTTACTAGTGCTGGCAGTCATGTGTAAACAGACATATTTTAGATTCAGTCAATCTCTATCACTGCCTTGGAAAGAAACTTTTAATAATAGAATGTTTCTGTTAATCTACTTTATCTCTAAACTTGTATTGTCTTTCTTGCTTACTTTTTTACTATTCCTTTTCTTTCGGGAAGAAATACGATCAAAATTACATTAGGCTTAGTCCTAAAAGATTTTGAACACCTATCATTTTAATTTAATCTGGCAGGATCTGACAATGCTTGGCACCGTTTATCATGCCCATCAAAGAACAGACAGAGAGGTTTGGCAGAGCAGTTGATTGAGTTCCCTTTTGTTAACGAAAACAATGCTGCCGACAATCCATTAAAAACATCCCATTTCTTTTTAATATTCCTGGAGTAGTAAGAATAAAGCCAGAGGGAAAGCTGAAATTGGAAGAATTGTTTTAGACTTCACTTGTCTCATTTGTGTTTAGACCTATATGGCACTGGGTCCTCCTGATAATTTTTTATTCTGATCTCTGTGGCAGAAGATAAAAGGAGGAATGGAAACGTCCCAGAAACTTGCTTTTGACATTCAAAAGCAGCTGCGCCAAATCCCTGCTGTCTAAACATGTAACCTCTATTAAAATAGATTTATTTTAGGTTTTGTTTCTGCTGAAAATCAAATCTGGATGTCCAGACTTATCTACCACCCAAGTTTTCAAAAGTTACATTTTAATACCTTAAAAAAAATTAATTCAATTTGATTTTTAAATGTACATTTTAAAAAATAGAATACATTTAGATTTTATGCATACGATGTACTGATTTTTGAGTTATCATGATACTTCACTTGTATTTTTAGGGGGCTTCCATAGCCACAAAGGATGGAACCATTTTATTCCATTTAAAAACTATTACTAGTATAGCCTGTACATGAAACTTGATAAGATCAGGTCTGGATCTGAACTTTGCAGCAAAAGTAGGTACTTAGAAATCATCTTGTTGATTTACATGTCCTCCATTCTGTTCAGAGCATTTTAGCAAAAATAGAAGCAGCAGCATTAACTTGCTGCTCCATTTACCAATGATATACTTTCCTAAATTTAATCCATTTTGGTTTACTTCAGTGTTTAGTTTTTTACACAAAGAAATCTAACTAAAGGTGTAATACATATGCTATAGAATAGCCTCAAGTATGTCAGTCCATTTTAAAAGAAAATTGTACATATAGATGTAACTCTTTGTCCTATTCCCTCTCAGCAATCACACCTTTTGAATCCTAGAATACACAGAGATGTTCTTCTGCCCTGTCACTCTCTCTGTGACAGTGTTTCTAGGGGTCATAATACAGTCTTCCCACCTATGATGGGTGCCCAAATTTAATCCACAGCTGAGTTGTAACATTTGCTGAAAAGATAACCTTGAACTCTGCTGACCTGCCAAACAGTGCTCAACAAAACTGCTCCAGATCCTCTCGTTTAGTTTTTATTGTCTTTGAATCTTTGCAATTGTGTAATAATTGCACAAAATAGAGATAAATGAGAGGTTTCATTAGCATAAACAAAATCTATGTAAATTATTCATGGAGATTTACCATTTTCAGTTGCCAAAACCTCACTCTTGGTTCATTCAAACTTTTTTTTATAGCAATAAGTTTAGTTAGATTTTAATGCAAATGAAGCTAGTCTAAATTAAGGCTTGCTTCTCAAATACTTACTGCAAACAAGCAGCACACACCCTATCCTCTTACTCTGCAGAACAGTAATTTGAAAACAAAGGTAGAGTGGATAAATCAACTCATATTTAATTTATTCATTAAATACCACATATGTACACATATGCTTTTTATTCGTGTTACAAAGCATAAACCAACTAAGACACCGTAAAAATAACACAATAGCAGCACATTACAAGAAATGAAAAGCAAACATATCTGGAATTGCTAAATAAGATAAGGAAAAGACACATACATTTGTAAGTTGATTTACAATTTTTTTTAAATTTAGGAAGCAGTTTAAAACTTACCAAGTTCTCCCAGGTTTAGAAAAATTAAATAGTGGTTGTTTTTTGGGTTCTAGTTGTTTGAGTTTTTTTCTTTTTTTCCCACCCAGTGAGCAATTGTGTTAAAATCAGAGGATATAAAGCGATTATCTAGTGATTCAGCAGGACTGTTTTATCCCATTTACTTTGAGTTTATTTCTGTGGCAGGCAATACTTGTTACACTTTTTGTCCTCAGCCTTGAATTAATATCCTAACATGTGGACCATGAATCTGTTTTTTCAATTATTTACAGGCCTGGAATCCCTCCTTCTGGGAGATTCAGTGAGCCTACTTGTGGGCGCAGAGAACTACATCAGAAGCCAGCATGTTTTAATACTAGAGAAGAATACACTTTTAAAAACCATAGAGTATGGTATTAATGTAAATAAACAGGATATATCAAACAGAATTTCATCCAGAGGCTGTGCAAAAAAACCCCTAAAATATTTTTCTTTTTAAGATGGACTTGATTAGTTTATAAGCTATGTCTGATAATATAGAAAATACCATTGCAGCACAACAAAAATGTTCTGTACTGAAATAGCGAAGTTTGTTCACGATAAATGTTCGCACTGAGATTTTGCCATCTTGATGAGGAGTTGTGCAGGCTATCAGGACACATTCAAAGTGCAATGTCCAGGAAAAAAAAAATATGCTGTATTAAAATGCTGACACAAATTGTGTATTTGTTTTAAGGTTGTTCTTAAAATAATTCCTCAGGTCTATTAAATGGAAGCAAAATGAAATATTTTTCATTTATACTAAATTTCGCTTTGCCTATATGTGAACCTGAAGGCAAAATCCAGCCTTTACGAAGGCTCTGACTTCCCAGGGCTTGTTTACAATTTATACCAGTGTGAATTTCTCTGAGGTAAATATTTTAGGTAGGAAATGTGTCTTCCATGAGCACTAGCATTATTCTCTTCATTTCTGTCTCAGCAAAGTGAACCTCTAGCACTTAGTTAGCAGTAAAACTAGCTTCTGATTTTCTTAACATGTTTCATCGTTCAGGAATAAAAAGAAAAAATACTGCTTTTCTTCTTACAGGAAGCCTTTTTTGGTTTTTTTTTTGTTTTTCTTTTTTTTTTTTTTTTTTACAGAAGTGTATGCAAACACATACATGCACATACTATTACAGAAGCTTGTTACTTGAAGAAAAACATTATATATAAACATGTTAGGTAACAGGCACACTTACTAGTCTCTTATACCCATTTTTTCCTGAAATAATTTTGGACTGCAACTGGCAAATCCAGGTGATTTTTTTTCTCACCTGTATTTCTTTAATTTCTTTCTTCTGATAATATTGAATTTTCTGTCATCTAAGTCAAAGCATTGAATTCTTCCAATGTTTTGTTGTTATACATGTTACAGAGAAGCTAAATTCACTATTTCCATTTCTGCTGTTGGGGTTTTTTTTAGTTTCTTTTTCTTGTTTGTTTTTCTTCTTATATAGGTCTGGAGAAGTCTGTACTGCTGTATTTTAAATTTTAGCTTTATTACTATTTTTAATTGTTTCTCTGATCTTTTTTTTTTTAAATTTATTTTCATTCCTTAGCATCTGCAGCAATCAGTTCTGTGTGGTTATGGTGTCAGCAATACTCTGTTTTGCTCAATTAATGTGAATTTCTCACAGTGTGTAAATTTTTAAGTATAAGAAATTTTGAAAGTACAGATTGAAACAATGTCATTTAACAACTTTTAAAACTATTTTTTTTGAACCATAAAGTATCTTAGAAATATCAAAATCTGTACTCAGACTCTAAATTTCAATTAGCACCTTAAAAATTAAACTCAGCACAAGTTTAGGCGAAGGCCGATATGTTTTGCCGCTCAGTGACTCCATAACGTTCTTAAGAAAACTTTAACTGAATTTTTTGTTTGGAAGTACTTACACAATGCTTCTCCTCAAGGACAATTGTACAGTTACCTTGGATTCACCGTAAATGAATAATTTGAGACCTAAAGACAAAAAAGGAACACAGTACTGGAAGGATGTATGTTTCACATATGCCCTGAGAAAGAAGGGGAATCTAGAACTAAATGTATTGCAAGTTCACAGAAACCTTTACATACAGGTATAACAACAAATCTGTTGAAACTATTGGAGACCAATTTGTGAAGAAATCAGCCATCTCTAGCAGAATTGAGTGAGTATTATTAGAATCAGAGCTAACTTTACAGAAGGCTATTATTAATTGCTATCCAAATTGAATTTGATATGGCAGAGTCTGAAATATTTGCTCAAGAAACTACAGAGCATGTCCGTCTATTAATTCATTAAGAGTGCAATCTCCCAAACATTGGCAGAACACTGGCAGAAAAATTGTGGTTAACAGCACACAGTTCACTGGAGCCAGTAAGCATCAGCTTTACAGCACCTCCTTTACATTAATATAAAGCAATGCTTTATGATGGAAATGATTTTTAGGGACATAGGTTTAAAAAATGGATATTTGGTGATGGCTATTTTGTTTCTTTTTACTACAATCAGACGCAGATTGTGTTTTTCGTCTGTCTAGAGGCTGACCTCTACAGTATGGGTGAACCTGTTGCCATAGACTGTCTTTATAATCAGTAGAGAGACATAGGTGTACATAGGACATGCACTCTCATCCTAATTAGGTCAAATGACTCTGATGTAAATCTTAACATGCACATTTGCCTCTCCTGAACAAAAAACCCCTAAGGTCATTAGCTAAGGTCACCCAAACAGAAACAATATTACTTCATATAATTGCACTTCATTGTTTATTTACCTTTGTTCATATAGCTTTTGTCCTGTTTGAGTGACATTTGCACCCCTGTGTTACAGTTAGTCTACTCAATTAAAGCTATGTACGAATCCAGTGGTCCTTGGCTTATCTATTTTCAATGTTTTCACACTTCTCAGGTTACAGAATGTAGAATATATTTAGTGACTTTTACTGAGATTACCTGATTTTAAAATATACAGAAGTTACATGTAAATATTTTTTATATGAACAATGACAAATCATTAATGATTGTCTAAATGTAATTTCCCCCCTCCTTCCTTGTACTGCATTTCACTGACTGAGACTCGTTGGTCTTCAGAAAAGCCATTGTGTATGGAATAACACACACAGAGAATTGTTACTTATTTTTTATGTGTTTCTGTGTGCATGGCAGTTTTTGTGGATTGACTCTGGCTGGATGCCAGCTGCCCACCAAAGCCGCTCTGTCGCTCCCCTCCTCAGCTGGACAGGGGAGAGAAAATGTAACGAAAGGCTCATGGGTTGAGATAAGGACAGGGAGAGATCACTCACCAATTACCATCATGGACAAAACAGACTCAACTTGGGGAAATTAGTTTAATTTTATTACCAATCAAATCAGAGTAGGATAATGAGAAATAAAAACTAAATCCTAAAAAACCTTCCTCCCACCCCTCCCTTCTTCCTGGGCTCAATTTCACTCCCAATTTCTCTACCTCCTCCCACCGAGGAGGGCAGGGGTACAGGGAATGGGGGTTGAGGTCAGTTCATCACGTTGTCTCTACCACTCCTTCCTCCTCAGAGGGAGGACTCCTCACACTTCCCCTGCTCCAGCGTGGTGTCCCTCCCACGGGAGACAGTCCTCCATGAACTTCTCCAAGGCGGGTCCTTCCCAAGGGCTGCAGTTCTTCATGAACTGCACTAATGTGGGTCCTTCCCACAGAGTGTAGTCCTTCAGGAACAGGCTGCTCCAGCATGGGTCCCCCATGGGGTCACATGTCCTGCCAGCAAACCTGCTCCAGTGTGGACTCCTCTTTCCATGGGTCCACAGGTCCTGCCAGGAGCCTGCTCCAGTATGGGCTTCCCATGGGGTCACAGCCTCCTTTGGGCATCGGCCTGCTCCAGTGTGCAGTCCTCCATGGGCTGCAGGTGGATATCTGCTCCACCGTTAACCGCCATGGGCTGCAGGGTGACAGCCTACCTCACCATGGTCATCACCATGGGCTGCAAAGGAATCTCTTCTCCAGCACCTAGAGCACCTCCTTGCTCACCTTTTTCACTGACCTTGGTGTCCCAGGGCTCTTTTCTTATATATTCTCCTCTCTCCAGCTGCAGTTGCTGTTGTGCAGCAACTTTTTCCCCTTCTTAAATATGTTATCCCAGAGGTGCTACGACTGTCGTTGGCGGGCTTGGCCTTGGCCAGAGGTGGGTCCATCTTGGAGCCAGCTGGCATTGGCTTTGTCAGACATAGAGGAAGCTTCTAGCAGCTTCTCACAGAAGCCACATCTGTAGCCTCCCCACTACCAAAACCTTGCCATGCAAACCCAATACAACATCTGACCAAAACATAAGGAGGGAAGGTTTCTGTCCTAATGACCTTGCAATCTATATGCATTTACAGATTAAATAAGATTTTTACCTGCAACACAAAAATACTTCAAATATTTCACTTGCTGTATAAGAGATGACACGCATCATGTATTCTGGAAGGCTGTTAGGACTAAAATAGACTGTACCATGGCTCAATAAAGTAAGATACTAGCACAACGGTACTTCAACCTGAAATACAAGAGTTCTAACAATTTTTTCAAAGTCATTTTAGCCCTTTCTCTGAATAAAACATAAAAATTACAGTCTAAATCCAATGGAAGATGATGGTACTGCTACGTATGAATTATCAAGTGGGAAGTTATGAAATAGTATAGCATTGCACTTTTATATTAGGAATGGAAATTTCATGTTTCTGGTTCTGTTGATGGATCCATCCCAAATTCATGAAAGTAGGAGAATTTCCAAGGTGGCAGAAGAAGCACAACAGTTGAATGAATCTGAAATTACGCTTATAGGAAGAGATCTGGGGAATTAAATAGAGAATAATCACCTTTCTCCAGGAACTGTAGACCTCTCTATAGCAAGGATGTAATTCTCTATTAAAGTCTATAGACTGGATTAAACGTTGAACAGAAAGAACCTAATTTCTTATTAAGTTTCTTAACTTTGTAAAGGAATTTTTTTATAACTGTATTTCATTCTACACAACCTATAGAAATGGATTTTCCACTTCACTAGACCTACTGCATACTTCATTTCCTGACTTCAAAAGATAGTGAACAAAGATCATCATTTGTGAAAAGGAACATTTATGTTTCCACTGACCAAGCCAGTCTCTCTTCTTAGTGTCAAAGGGTGAAAGGAGTAGATGTCAAGGATGCCGGAATCTTCTGCAGAGGGAGGAAAGAGCACACTGGAACCAAAACCCATTATACATGACCTCCACAAGAGTGGGCACCGAGTCATAAAGACTAAAGCTTCTGCTGTTCTCATGTCCACCTGGGACACCTGGCTTAGGACCATGGTTGCCACTAATACTATATATAGCAGTGCTTGACTCTAATGAAAAATTAAGGTGAAAGACTTCATTCTGCAGCTATCTTGTGACACACAAGTTTATCCTACCCTAGTCATGTATATCTTGTCATCTGGATGGCTCTCCAGACTCCTCTGACTGTATTGACCAGAAGCAGGATAAATATCTCAATCTCTGAGGTGCCCTAGGGTATCTGAGATATCCACGTGGGGCTGACAGATATGATGTAAGACCTGTGGTAGACCTGTGTCCTTCTGAAAGGCCAGGAAGGAAATCATAGAGAAGCTTAAATGGCATTGGACCTTGTGTATGGATTGTTGAATCAAGCCATAGATTACCACTGAGAATAACTTAACTAGTTCACAAGTACATCTCTACTTATAGACACCTACATTTGGTCTGCTCAACCTGTAAGCTAAATCCCACCCACTTTGTCTCGTTAGGTTCTGTTCAGTTGCCTAAACATAATTGTTGAGTGCCATTCAAAATTTTCTAGGGGATCTGGGAGATACCTGAGGCTGGAAGATTTGGAACAGAAGAAACAGAAGACCCCCTCTTCTGGGCCAGCATCTAGAAGCCAGAGAGAATACCCCAGGGGCTATGTTTAGCTCACAGCCAATGTTACACAGCTGTGTTGAAACTACATTACAGAGGTTAACTTTTTTTGAGGTTTAGTTTTATTTCTAGATGTGTGGAAGCATTTTATAGAATATGCTAAAAGAATATTTAAAAGAGATCTTTAGTAAAGTCTTCGGGAGTAACTGCCTGAGAATAAACTCAGAGAGTCAAGGTGTTCTCTCCAGTCCCGACTTCCTAATTAAAGAAATTGTTTATTATTAGTTTAAATGTGTGTGATTTTGAAGATGACAATATAGATCAACCTCTGCTAGCAATCCTTTGGCTAGCATGTGTACATGGCTAAGTTAAGAGTTTTACACTTTCTAACAAACTAAATCAGTCATGTTCATATAGCTTTCCCAATATTTTTCTTATCTGATCATTGCATGCCTTTTGAAGTGTCAGGTCTTCAGGCCAAAAATTCTGTACTAGGAATGGAAATGAATCCTATCTCGACTTTCTGTGTGTGCACATATGTTTGTAAATGTTGTGAGGCATCCAGCCAGTTCTGCAAAACAGCTTCAGAAAGCCTCAAGGAACCATTATAGTAGTGGGGTGCTGTGTCAGTCCAAAAGTGCTCTGCACATGTTTCTTCAAGAAGCCTGAGGAAGACAGTGCAAGCAGGAGAATTTCTAAATAACATGTTAAGCCAGCTGGTTTGAGGCTTGGTGATGCATTTTATTTCAGCACCAAGCATTATATAGACATGATTAAAAATAATGACAGCAAACAGATGGTCACTCTTCATGGAATTATACTAAAGACATTTGTGGATTATTATTTTTTTTATTGTATTGCTACAAAATAATACATTTAACAATCATGCAGTGTCTTAAAAAGTGAAGTTTAGTAAGAAATTTTCACCTAAATACATGGTGGAAGTGAAACATAAACATGCTTCCAAATATTTTGGACATCAGGTATAAGTAACTTTTGTTTAAAATATGTGTGAAAACCCAGTGTAGTAAAGCATGTTAATAGTGTTTGGGAAGGTTATCTTCCTTTTTCAGGAATATAAACATATTGTTCAGTAGGAAATATGCAGACATATTTAAAAGCTTTAATCTCACGCAAAGCTTGATCTGGACAGAGTACATTAGCCTTAAGTTGTTTTCAGGGTGAATAACCTTTATAAATACAAATATTTTTAATAGTGATGAAGGGCAAGCTGGTAACAAAGGGTTATTGAGAAAGACCAGTGAATAATCCCATCAATCTTACACATCCCATGAGCAGGTCTCTTCACTTATTTCCCTACAGTGTGCTGTTATCATGAATTTCTCTGTCAGGTTCAGTCCTATTGACTTCAGTTTTGTCTGATTGAAGAGTGTATGCTTGGTCTTTACTTGTGTGATCAATTTGTAAGTTTTAAAAGAATCTTTTCTCTGTGTATACTTCAGTTGAACCTTGTCACTTTTCTCCTAGTTTTGCTTTTATAGCAGATGTTGCTGAGAATAGGGGGCAGGACTACAAAATCGCTGTATTGTACTGTCAGCCAGGCTCTGTGAAACCCCATTGGCGTTGTGCACAAGCACAAGAAACGTGTGCTTCCTCCCCTTCAGGTACGTATCCCAAACGAAGGATGGCTGTGTGGCAGCATCTGTGGATATTCCGTTAGCACTGCAGAGCTACAGATTTCACCTCTCCTGATGGTTCCTCTGAGTGGTCTGTGCAGTTCTCTGTAGCGGAAAGTAGACCTTATTTTCAGTTTAATTCTTCTAGAAAATGGTAATTATGGATTTGAAAATCCTGATCTTACAGAGGTTTTTTTACAGTTTTTATGTTATTAAACTACCAGAATATCAGAGCTGTAAAGTCAAGCACTTCAATTATCAAATGTATTATTTAAGGTGCCTAAGCAATCTTAAATCTGCCTCTTTTTCAGTGTACCCTTTTGATATGAGATGGTATATTTTTCAGGTGGTTCCCTTGCTTCATTTGTTATGAAGCTAGATATTGTTGAGACTACCTGAAAGAATCAGACTGGTAAAATTCATGAGGTTTTACCTGGAAGATCCCTACCTCGTTTACTGCAGAGACCAATGTGTTTGTGGTGAATTCAGCAGGGAACTGAGGACCATAAGAGGTTTTTTCTTGTGGTTAATGTACTCAAATGTCACCCTGGACATAATTCTGCCAGAAGTGCCCTTAAGTGAAAAATGATACAATAAATGTTTCTCATTCATTGCCTATTCAGAGTACTTGGAATGGAATTCTTCTAATTTACTTTGAATAACTGAACTCATCTTCCTTTGTGGACAATGGAAAGAAATAGTTGTTACTAGATTGTCATCCCTGCGACCTGTCTTGGTCTCCATCTTGAGAATGACTAGAGAAATTATTCTTGCTTCTAAGTATCTAAAGGGTGGATTGAAGGAGGATGGAGCCAGACTCTTTTCAGTGGTTCCCAGAGACAGGACGAGGGGCAACAGGCACAAGTTGGAACACAGGAAGTTCCATTCAAACATAAGAAAAAACTTCTTTACGGTGAGGGTGACGGAGCACTGGAACAGGCTGCCCAGGGAGGTTGTGGAGTCCCCTTCCCTGGAGATATTCAAGACCCGCCTGGCTGCGGTCCTGAGTAATGTGCTCTAGGCATTCCTGTGTCAGCAGGGGAGTTGGGCTAGATGATCTCTAGAGGTCCCTTCCAACTCTAAAAATTCCGTGATTCTGTGCTTCCGTGAAATCCTAACACCTACAAATTGCAAGTGAAATCAAAAGAAGCTGCATTTTGACCATAGAAAATCAAGTTCTAGATGTTTTATATGTGGCACAAAACATTAATGGACACGTGTCATGCTGTGTGGACGTGTCAGCTTAGTTCTGGAAACAGTTTATATATGCAAAAGAAGGAGTCTTTCCAATTTCAAACCTCCATACACTCTTCAACAAGCATGACAGCTCATTGGCTTGGACTGGCATCAGCTCAAGAGTCTCTGTATCCGGTGACATTCCCAGTAATGTGGTATAGTATATGTGTAGGCAAGTCTTAAATCTTATTTTAGCTTAGTGGTCCAGTTGGACAATGGCATAATCTGTTTTTTGGAGATACATTATTTTAAATTTCTGAAATACAAGGACAATGTCCAAAAGAAAATTAAAAAGAATCATGCATGATAAATGTGATTTGGGGTTACATACATAAGGACTCGAATATAAAATAGCATCCAATAGTTATGAGTTTAGAGCTAAATCCCATGTCCAGTAGGAATCCCTCTGTGGATCTTTGTGAGTATTTAGTCAGCTTGCCAATTCCTTGTGTCCTTCTGGTTAATTGAAGGAGGTAGGAATTTAATAATAATAAAAAAATAATCAGTGTATATAAGCACATAAATAACTAATGTGACTTCATCTATGTATAGCAGGGGGCTAGCATATCTTGACGGCTTTGATAGTTTTAGCATCTGCTGGGAGCAGAAAAGACAGAAAGATCCTGAGCTGGTATGTATAGCTTGCTATAATGGTTACAACTATTTTTACCAGCTGAGAATTTAGGTGCTCTTATTACTCCATTATCATATGCTGTAAATCCTACAGACCACACTATACTATTATACATGTTGTTTATGCTGTGCATTTGGGGAAAAAAAAAAAAAAGTTTTAGAAATATTTTGGTTCATTTTTTTTTATTATTACTATTTTTCATGCCCTTCCACTTTGAGTCAGGTTGGCTTCTTTACCATGCCCTCCAGAGCATGGGATACAGACAGAAAGGAAAATGATAGCTAATAAATTTTTGAAGCCTCTAAAAATTACCTTCTGTAAAATAGCTTTTCTATACATAATAATGTCACTGTTTTATGGCTTGATGTTGTCTGACCTTCCATTATGAGAATCTGAGGCCCCTTTTCAATGGTGTAAAGCTCACATTTATAGCCTTACGTGGTTGTAAGATATTGGCCCTTAAACATGGTCCTTGTGGGATAGAGAGAATTGCCTATTCTGGTGCTCAGTATTATTTGAATGCATAGGAAGGGAAACAGGGAAAATATGATTTTGATACTGTGTGTCTGAAAAAATATACTTCAGAAATACATTTAAAACTAAATATAAAATTTTGACGCTAAAAGCCCCAACATATCACTGACGACCAATATTTTACTCCACTGTGTTGATTCATTACCATGGTTCTGTGTGGGAATACAGTACTAGCTGGAATAGAAGTCATTTGGAAACAATACTATAGAATTTATTCCAACATTCACTGAGTTAATAAAGCTTTTAATGAGAAAGAGTAAGAGAAGTAGCAGACCTTAACTGGGTAGTTTTGCAAAATGATGCATACTTAAGGTTACTCACAAATGAGGTTTATTTTAGAAAATCCAATCACTAATTTTCCAAAATCCATGAAGCTATAACATCACTGTTCATCAGAAAAGTGTCAGGTTCCCTGTGTTTGTATTGTAAGCCTAAAATTGTATATTTGTGATATCTGAAAGGTGCATTTCTTCAAAATATTTAAGTGCAAGAACTGGAAATGTTCAATTTTGAATGGCTGTTTGTTTATTGTTTTTTTAATGTATTTACCACCTGTGGTTATTAACCCTCAGCATTAACGAATTCAGGATTGCAAACACCTGCTACTGCTTCTTTTAGTCCCTTACCAGGCTCAAACTTTACATTCTTGGAAGGGGAATTTCATCTTTCACTGCAGAAATTATGCACATATTTTATTTGGTGAAAAATATGGGAATCCCGTACCTTTATTGGAATTCTACTTGCAGTTTGTAAACCTGATATTTGTGTTCACAGCTCAGAGCAGATGATGAATAAATATGAAGTGGTTAGGATGGAAAAAAGGGTTAGAGACTTTAGCAATTTCTTTTATTGGGTACCTTATTTGCAACTATAAAATTTGTACTGTGCTCTTGAACCATATTAAGATGCAAGGAATTCACGTTTACCATATCTGTGTGGGAAATTCCTGATTTTATATTTGAACAGTCTCTGCATGTTGGATTTTTAGAACACAGGTTTCCAAACTCAGTGACATTAGATTGAATCTTTTCGTATGGTTACTTTAGCTTGAAAATTTTTTTCTACTTAGAAAAATCTTGTGTTTTAAAGTGCTGCTGGAGCTGCATAGTAGTTTTATCTGCAGTAAATCATCATAAAAGATCACAATATTGAGTCTCAGAGGTTTTAGATATATTAACATTCCAATAGGATGCTAAAGATCTTTTTTTACTAGCAAGAACTCAATGTAACTTGACCTTATAATAGGAAAATAGGATTTTTCTATTCAGGATTTCTAAATGCAGTATCAGTGCAGATGTGGGGAGAAAGACATCATAGTGTTTTGAACACCTCTTACAGTAATTACATTTGCAGTGCTAGTAAGGAAGCTGTATTTAAGTTTTTCGTTTAGGAAATCAAAATTAAGTACTTCTATTGTTATCTTCTCTTCATATCTCTCACATGTGCATTGTGTTAGGCTCTTCTTTTGGAAATATTGCAGAGGAATGATCATTTTGTGAAAGGATCCCTGAATGCTTCAGTTCAGTTAATTTAAGGAAAGAGATTAATAGAAATTTCAGCTGAACACAAAAGCAACCCAGAAACCTTGAGACAGTTGCTTAAAAATTGCTTTTTTACGATTGCTGAAGACTACATTGCTATTTTGTATTTTTTGAGAAAATCCAGTGTGTTGCTCTAGTATGATCAATCCTCTTGTCCAGTATAGGTATTTTAGTATTGTCTGGATATCTTCAAATTTAGATCTTAAGTTATTATTCAGATGGAGATTTTGATAAATATAAAAAAGGAACCTTAATAAACAAATAATAATGGATTAGGTGGACAGACTATAAACACAGGAGGTGGGGTAACTGCAGGAGCAATAATGGTTCTCCGATTACAGCCTACCTAAAGATCAATCTTCATGCAAAGCAAAGAAGAGAAAAGTGACAGATACACTAGAAGGCTAATGCTATGTCAGACACTAAGAAAATTTTATAAGACAGTATTGATAAAAATTCAAAAGCTTGCTTTAAGTGTTCTCCTAGCTCAAAAGCACTCCAAAGTCTTTGGGAACACTTTTATGTACTGCTTTAATTAGTTTCTTTTCTTTTTTCTTCTGCTGTCACAAGGGCAAGAATAGCTGACTCTCAGGGTCATGGCAAATTGATTTTGTGTTGTACACTTAAAAGGAGATTTCTAAAGTTTTGTTTTACTATTACTTGTTTTGAAAGATTTCAATTTTTATTATCGATTTTCATTTTTTTTTCTTTGCTGTGAGATGCTTCAGGAACAAATGACATCATTTCCATGGAGCAAAAGTATACTCCTGAATGTAATACCTGTGAGCATTTTGGTGTTGTACACCAAATTTGAAACAAACCAGACCGAAACCCCCAATGCATTAGGAAAGAACTGCAATGGCTATTATGTGGTTTTTTGTTAACTGTAACAGATCTGCTGCTTTAAAGGGCATAACCCTCCATGTAGGAGGTTATGGTTGGAGGACAGAGAGCTAATCGTGGGATTAATGTAGATTTCATTTATAATCCCTCCTGTGTTTATATGCTTTTATCCACTGTTAGTGTGGAAACAGGACAAATCCTCTTTTAATTCTTGTTATTAATGAAGATTTGTCCAAAGGCTTTATTGTGCCTTCAGTGGAAGCCTTGTGCTTGGGAAATGCATAAGATTACCATTGCAGCTGGAGGACTTAGAGGTATTATTCCTCAGAGACTTGCAGTACCATCTCAAGTTCAAGATATGCATGGTGGGAGCACGTCTGTCTGATACAGATAGGACATGGACGTGGACAGCAGTGCTTGCCACCAGTCCCAGGCTGCCGTCCATCCTGGTTCCTGACCGTTGTCACAGGGTTATGTTGAGCTGCACACAGTTACTCTGAAGTGTATAAATCCTGAGCAGGCATACACAGGCTCAGTAATATTTGAACAGGACACCCAACGTTAGCCCCAGCTTCTTTTTGCTCATTTAAGGTTTTTGTTCATCGTTAAAATGGTAATGCCTGAACTTGGAAGAGAGGATGATAACTGTTGTGAATGATACAAGGAAAGGGATGGATAGTATACACAATAATTTCACCAAAGTTAACCATTCCAACTTTGTACCTTCTTGGCCAGAGCCAAATTGCTGAAGTATCTTTTTTTAAATACTAAACAAACCCCCTCGCCCAACTCAACTGAGTGTTGCACAAAGTCTTTTGCCATACTTTCTGGTTGGAAGCACTTGGTTCAAAGACTTATACACCACCTGTACTTTTGGAACTTTCTAGAAGGTACTTTTGAGCATTTTTTTTGGTTATGGGACTGTACTTTTAAAACATGTCTAACTCTTTTTGCTGAGTATACAGATGCCGAGATCTCTAGTTTGAAGGTCTGATTTGAGTTGCCCAAATTTTAGTGCTGTGTAAGAAAGACAGCTAATATAAAATGAACAGCTTTTGCTTTCTGTTCTTTATTGACAGCTTCAGTACTGGATTGTTTGTCTGAAGCTTTTGTCTCTGAATTCTAACAAGTTCATCTTGAAGGCTATGTTTTAATCAAATGTTTTATTATCTTTGTTTGTGTTGATGTTCTATCAGAAAATATGCTGTTGGGAGCTTGTGCCTGACCAATGTACAACACTAATAAATAGATTATCTGCCCTTCCCTGTGGTTTGAGTCAGCATTGTGGAGTATGCAGGCTGAGCTACAAAAGGGACATGGAAGAAAAAAATCCACTAAATATTCACAAGATTATAACAAGAATGACTCAAATTATGAGGGAGAGAAATCTTACAAAGGTTTTGTTGATGAAATTACTTTCTTCACGGCATGAAAATTAAAGAATCTCTGGACCCAAGCCCCTTTAATACCCCAAACAAGGCTCCTGCCACCACAGGAAGTCAATTATCTCTATGGCAACCAAAACAAATAGTGAATATTGCCTTAGCAGCCACAAAGAATAAAAGGTGCATCTAAAATTAATTTATGTCTTGGGATAAGACACTTGAGATGAGAGAACTGTTCCATAAAGTACCCCAGAGGAGCTAGTAAAAGGAAAACAAAGTCAGTCCCTTGTTGAGTTATCAAAGGCGCTGTGCTTGGAGGGCATAAATTTGCTTTTCCTCTTTTTTAAAAGAAGAATATTGTCAATGTGTCCATATTTACATGGATACTCCCTTAACTCTCCTATATAAATCAAATTCTTGACAAAGAAATTTTAGTAATAATTGCCTGAAAAGGCGGTTACCTTGTAATCTCCCACATTGTGCAGAAGGATCTGTTCTTTATTGTGTTAATTAATTTGGGATGAATGAATTTCTTCCTATTTCCTTCCTGGTCTAAAAAAACCTCCAGAATGTGTTTCATAAATAGTCCCGTAGAATAAAGAAAAAAGGATTAACATGCAGACCTGGAACTACGCAAAGATTCAGTTACATTTATAAAATGAGAAGACAAACTCATGATATAGTTACTTGTAAAATAAATCAAAATAGGGAAAAGGCCAGCAAAATCACATGATTTCTGTGTAACAGTGCAGCTAATCTAGATACTTGCGCATTTGCAGCCAACACCAATACCATATTTCTCCTCAGAATCCTCCTTTTCTGGACAGCTTCTTACTGCTGCAGGATACACTACTCCTGCTGTGAAAACAATTGCACTGTCTATGTCTGATTGTATAAGTGAGCTTCAGTTCATGCTACGGGACCTATGGAATAGCATCCCTATCAGGAATGCCCTAAAGCATTGGCATTTAAGAAGACCTAGCTAAGATGAGATCACTTGTCATATATACGCTGTTTCTTATACTCGTCCTTAAACAGCTCTGTTGGCCACAGTTAGAGAGAGTACTGGGTAAGGTGAGCCTTTGGTGTGTTAGGGCATTTCTCATGTTCTTACAGTAAGCATAAATAGTGCCCAGAGTTTCAAAATACTTCAAACCTGGCATCTCCTACTAAAACACCTAAATGAGTGAATTTTCAAAAAGCTTTTTCTTAGGTAGGCCTGCTGTGTATTGAACCCTTTGAAAGTCTGGCCCTTTCCCTGGTATTTTTATAGATTTCACTTCTTTCCGTATTATGAAAAGTGAAATTTAGTTTTGTCTTAAAAGTACATTTTTTCTTTCCCCTCCCCACATTAAAAATGTGGTATTGTGATATTTGTATTGGCAAAGTGGTTAAAAAAAAAGAAAGACTGCAAGCCATTAGTAAGACATAGCAATAGAAGTCTGAAAAGTTACACAGACAGGGTAGAATTACTGTTATTTAGATTCAATAATACTTTCTATGCGTTTCAGTTTTTGCTATTCTTTCTATAGAATAATACAAAGAAAAAAAGCTAATAAAGAATTTTGATCCATCTGCTTTCCACAGATGATGACATTTTCTCAAATACAACAAAATAAGAAAGTTAAAGAATATTTCTTGCCATTTGAATATTATTACCAATTGTTAAATCATGAAAGGACATTACAGCCAGCTCTAAGATGTCCCCAAAGAGAAGAGACTGTGCTTGGTACATTTTTTCCTTTTATTCAATTATTAAAAATAGAAAAGTAAACTACCGTATTAGAAATTTTTTGAAATGGTGATCCATGAGGTAAAGTCGACTGCAGAATGCAGTCACTGAAATTAATTCAACACACTTTTTCCTGTCAGCTGTAGAGGCTCATCTTCTATCTTGGATGGCCCAGTTAGTAACTGAAGCCAGACATGGTGAATCTGAGCCTTGGTTGCTGTTACTTTTGTTTTCATTCGTTGAATTCCATTAAAGAATACAAATGTTTCAAATAAAGTCCTGCTGTCACTTTAACAATTGCTTTCATGAAGAGGGGAATCCATATGATTGTAATTGTAATGCAAAATGTGTGCATGAGATAATCTTATTCTCAAGAAATGTAAAGTTTAGACATCTAAGCTGTATTTGTCAGAACATTCATCAGAATTGAGGAATAGGGCAGGCTGGTGCACAATGTCCTGCAACTGTGCTAGTAAACTGTTGTGGCCCCAAAACCATGTGGCCACGTGTGACATACCTGTTGTGAATAGTCCCTAGTACACTCTAGTTCCTGAACTGTGCCCAGGAGCTATTTGGGAAAGTGGTAACTGACATTTCCCAAAAACATGCCAGGCAAAGTCTGAGGAGGTTAACACCACTGATGTTCTCATTCCAGGGCCCAGAAGGGATCCTACACATGGTTTACTTTATTAGCATATACCTATCCCCAACTTAAGGGCCCATCTTAGGACAAGAAGAATCATGTCCCTGTGTGGAAATTCCTGTCTTTTTCCACTCATTAACGAAGGAGTATAAATGACCAGTTAGGACCACTTGCCTATATTTTAGAGGGCTGAATCCAGAGGATCTGAATATAATTCCTACAGATATTTATTATGTTTAGAATATTTTCTTCAGACATTATCTTATACTTCCTTATCACAAAAGATCCACAAAGGACCTCAAAAATGAGAACAGGAATGTTTTAGATAAACCAGTGTGGAAAGCCTATTGCTATATACTCTGTCTTGGACCAATTAGGAAACGTAGAAAAGAATCAAAGAATAAATAGTAAGAGAAAACCAATGAAGGAAAACTCTTATATGATGATTTTATTTATTGCATAAGGACAACATCTCAAAAAGCAATCTGGAATATAATGGTGCGTGTTAGTAACTGTACTGTAAATATGATTTCGGTGCTTTAAAAGGATGCCTCCTTAAATAATCAGACCTTGAACAATATTCTGTTCTAGAACTTTAAGTCTTTTAAAAGTCATTGGTAAGAAATCTGCTCAAATCATCCCCTATATGATTAACATAACTAGCCCTTTTTGTAACACTACAGCACTGTTGTTCAGTGTGATCTAATAAGCATTGGAAAATACTTGAATATAAAATACAAAACAGTGAAAGGGAAATACAAAATTGTGAGTAGGGAAGAAAGGAACAATTCAGAACATGGACACGTCTTTATGCTAAGAAGTGGTTAAAATCTAGAAGATATAACAAGACATAATAAACAAACCAGGAAAATTATGGAACTTGGACAGAATTTATATATTTCATAAAAAGACAAATGAACAAGTGGAATAAATTACCAATAAAGGCAACTGAAACAAAGATTATAAATAAAATATGAAATATAAAGTATAAATGAGGTTGAAAGACTTAGATTTATTTCCTGAGAAAGAGGAAAGTGAATGATCATAGAGGGAAAAGTGGGAAGGTGAGACTAATATATTAAAAATGGAAGACTGCAATTGCATTAAATAAGTTATTTTTCATACTTCATTGAAGTAATTATTAAAAATAATTTATAATATATAATTAATAAAAAGTAGTCAAGATAATTTTCTTTTTTTACTTGTAATTTTGGAAGACCCCTTGACAAAATGGAAAATGGTCAAGGGGGGCAGCAGCACAAATAATGAGCATTATGTATAAGCTAAGCACCTGGTACTTTACCCAGAGAAGTTACAGTGTAAATATTTAAAGAGAACAGATGAATGTGAGGACTCCTAACATAAAATAAAATAGGAATAATAAATACCCTGCAAGTTTGAAAGGTCAAAAGTCTCTCAGACACAGATTAAATTTTCATGGTGTTTTCGTTAGAAATATAACTGTGTTCCCTTAACAGAATTATGACCTCGATTAATTTGTGTTCTAAATAGACAAAAAGCAATACAGAACAGCTTTTCATTGTTTTTAAAGAAAAGTAAGTATGCTAAAAATCTTCCATATACAAGAGGCAATTCATATAACAATGAATATAAAGTTTTTCCTGAATTCTTCTTGCATGTTCAATAGCAGAATCTTGAAGAGTCAAAGGATTTGCTGTCAAGCATCTGCAAGTGTCTGTTAGATAATGTTT
Organism: Burhinus bistriatus; assembly: GCA_013397275.1. NCBI lineage: Eukaryota > Metazoa > Chordata > Aves > Charadriiformes > Burhinidae > Burhinus > Burhinus bistriatus. The sequence continues at coordinate 20,258 of VYXH01003589.1, forward strand.
GGGGTGCTTTTTAAAATTATTTTTGTAGTTAAAGAGAACAGCACTATGTAAGGGTATGCAGCATCATTTCAAAAAGGAGAAAACAGGGACCTAACCCTGAAATAACCTGACTTCAGTGGGACTGTGCCTGTATATAAAGATACTTCTGTTCTAAATCCTGGTAGCATTAGTGCCTTGAGCAGTATGTTACAGAAGACAAAGAATTTCACTTTTGCAGTCAGTACCATAATACTAAGACATCAAGAACACTAACCTCAGCCAAATCTTTTAAAGCTGATGTTCTTTAGCTTAGTGTTTTGACAATGGCTTTCTCAAGGGCATATCCCTTTTAATGTTAATTTATTTGCAGTCTTTTATCTCCATAGAAAGAATCAATGCCATTTAATACTCAAACCTCCTGGAGGGGAAACAGCAGAAGCTGGGTTAGGTAAAGTCCAGAATGAACTTTCAAACAGCATAGCATGAAAGTGTACAAACACCCTGAGTTAATTTCTGCCTCCCCACAACTGGTGGCCTACAGCCTGAAGGTTACTTTTCTCTGACCACCTTTTCCTCAAAAGAGACATGTAACAGTCCAGTGTCTTGCCTGCTCCTGTGTAGTCCTGTATTTACCATCCACGCCACTCTGAATAGGAGAAGTAGTAAGGTAGCTGGAAGGCACCTCGCTTGTTAAGGTGAGTGACCCAGTAGACATAACTGGGCTAAGTCACCAAGGAGCGACCACAAATGAGATTCCTTTACCTTAGCTACAGCATATTCCTATCCCTGTGGTTTAAATGGTTGCCATCATTTACAACAGGGACCATATCAGTGAAAGGTGGGACTAGAGCTTGCAGGAGATGCTCAAGAACTGGAGTCTGGTCTAGTGGCATTGAGTTGCTAGCATTTTGGCATAGGTGTTTATTAACACTTACATATAATGCTTCAAATCATCTGAGGCAAGATATATGAAAATATTTGCTAAGGTTAGATTTAGCTGAGTGAGACTATTTTACCAAGGCTACCTCTACAGACAGCAGAGTGGAGTAGTTTTGATGGGGCTGATTATGAGCACCTAAAATTAGGTTTTTGCTCTGAATTGACTACAGAAAAAACCTCCCCTTTTACTGACTGTAGACAAAGCCTACGCAAACTACTCTTGATAATGCTGAAGATAGACCTTGTGAATACACTGCACAGTCTCCTCTTTAAGACTCATAATTTGGATGTCTTGGCTGTTAGGTCTGGGTTTTATTTACTCTGTGCTGGTGTATTATGTGTTGCAGGAAAGTGCTCATTGTGCCATTGAAGGCCTTGAAAATAATTTGCAATTTTAAACACTTGAAATACTTGCTCTATAAGGGCTTTTCAGGCCAGATGTTTCATAAATTTGAAATAAAAATAAGCAGAACACATTTGCATCAAGAAGGATTATGGAATGAGCAAGACTAGAACAACACATATAAAACCTTACAGCCATTACACTGGGCAGCGTAACTCCTCTCTGGAGTACACAGAAAGTCCACTTTAACAGAACATTATATTGGAACATCCACATCACATAAAAATAAAATATAAAATCAGTTAGAAAGAAAGTCAAGTGGATATCAGTAAGGTTGTATTAAAATGGGACTTAATTGAGAAGCATTATATAGTAGTATTTAATTTCACATGTATAAAGGCAAAAAAGGGAAGGAGAAACACTCCTGATCAGCAGTTCTGTTGCCCAGAAGAAAGCACCTATATGTTTCACAGATTATTTCACATAGCCAGCAACTGCCCGTTGAACTTAGCAGCCACGTGGAACTGTAGGAAAATATTCACATCTTTGAAATTGTTGTGTACTTTAGAAGTTGGCTGTTTTTTCCTCTAGTTTTCCTTCACAGACTTGACCAAACTCTACCAATAATTATGAAGCCTTACTGCACACTATATACTAGATCCCATTACTTGGGTGGACTAGAACAGTTTAAATAGTTTAAAGACTTTCTCAGTATTACTTCACTGCAAAGTGTGATTCTAACATTTGAGTTAGGTACCAAAACACAGGCACTTTGTGCTGGTTGAGATTCCCCAGGCATCCAAGACAGACAGATATGACATGCAGGAAACCTGCTCCCTGCTGGAGTTGACCGTAAGGGAGCAAGGGTACTCCACACAGCCATATAATGCCACAAGTTTTTGTTTAGGCAGTTGAGTTTTACTGGGGGTATCTACAACACAGGGGTTCAGGTTTGGACTACAGGTACCCACAAGTAGCTGTTTTAGGGTAAATATCCCAAAAGGCTCCAGTGATCGTGTTAACGACTTCTGCATTGTCTATAATAAAAGTTTACATAACTGTCTCTATAGTTGTTTTCTATTACAAAGAAAAAGTGAAGAGAAATATGCGATTACAGTAAGAGAAAATTCTTCTGATTATTTTAGAGATCTGCCTTAGGATAAGATGAAACACACCACTGAGTTCCTGTTTCCATACACTGTCAATAAAAGGAAATCTATCAGATTAGCTCAGATGTAAATGTTTACATTTTATCACTTGAAGCAAACCCAGAAGCCAGCTGAGTTTGGTGTGAGGAAGATCTCTCCACAGATCCCCGTCTCTGACTCTGCTTAGAGGCTTGCCCAGTGTTTCCATCTTTAGACTTACTGCTCTTGAGACAAGGCCTTTGTTTTGTGCCTGGCCAGGAAACCCACCAAGATCTATATATTCATGATGAATATATTTACATTGTTTGAAGGGGGTGTTGTAGGAGAATCTGTATTCTCTATGCTAATAGCACTCTTGTCATGCTCACTAATCCTTTGTTTCAGTGCCCCAGAAGTCTTTCCTATGCAAATCAATTCACAGGGGCACTTTAACATGTAAATCGCAATCTGCCTCACATGTGAGGAATTGATGGATTTTAAATTCTTTGTCTGTGGGGAAGTAATGAATGGTACTTATTTAACATATACTACTACACTAGGTGCATCTCCAGTACTTAGTGGCAGTGCTGTACCAAGTCTCATACAGCTTTCATAGTTTTAGGAGTACAAGAGAGAAGAATTTTATGATAAATATACTTCTTTTCCTCTTTTATGTATCAAAAGTAGTAATCCTACTAAAACATTCAGTGGTCTACAATCTTGACTGAGAATATGATACTGTTTTTTCATTGAGGAGTGAATGCTAACTCCTGTGAGAAAACAGCACTGAATATTTTTAACTGAATCTAAGACATTTCACATTCAAAAAGAAAAAATATAAAATTTGTCAAGTCAGAAGAGAACACATTCACCAAATGAAAATATGTACAAAATCAGACATATAAAAAGACTTGGATGAGCTAAATAAGAGAAAATTAAGTAAAGGAATACTTGTGAAATTAAACACACAGAAATTATTGATTCTGAATAATATGCATCCTGGTGTATAAAAGGAATTAGCAAAATTATATCAACACAAATTTTTTGTGAAAATTCAAGCACACTACAGGAGATATCAAACTGATATCAAAAGATAATAAAGTCCTGAGGACTGTCCTTAGCGGAAGTTCACAGACAACTGATTCTATGCTTGTGGCTGTATCAATATGAATGTGTTATTCTGGAAAGGATGGCCTGTCTTCTTTACCATGAAAATAGAGGATTGGTTTTGTTTTATTTGGTTTAAGCAGAAAACTGAAATTTAACCTAAAGAAACACATGATAAAATAGTAGAATTCTGCACACTTGGTTCTAGTCATATTCTTTGTCTGCAATCTAGTGTACTGACTGTATGGTCTTTTTAATAAAAAAGTTCATCACATTCATTTCCACCTGAATTTGTAATTTACTCTGTATGCAGTGTTTGTTTACACTGAAGAGTGACACATAACAAAGAGGCTGATTTTTAGAAATATGACAGGTCTAGATGCTTTTGGTTGGTTGTAAAGAACATACTTAGGCCTATAGTTTTAATGATTACAGTATAATGTAATTATCTAGGTACATTTTACAGTGCAAAATTGTAGGGTAACTTCTTCAGCACTTAAACCAGGAGGACTTGTAAAAAATGCCTACCAAAATCAACAACATGCCTTTCCTGAAGTCTTCCTTCTTCTAAAGACAAAAATGTGGTGCAGTGCTGTTTAGGAAATCAGAAAACAATTTACGAGTGAAAAGAATCTGATCTGACATGCTTGGCAGGCCAGAGAATTAAAAATATATACCAGTTTCTGAGAATCTCTATGTTCAAACCATCTCAGAAGGAAATTATGTCCAGATAAAACTAAAATCCAAATAATCTTTGGAATTATATATGTATACATATGCACCATTACCCCCACTTCCTCCACCTCCTTCCTCCCCCCTGCCCCAAACTATGGAAATAGGCTCTCTCATCTGTGAGCGATATGTAACCAAAACCACAATACTTAATTTTCAGATGTCCTCTAATTCTCCAGGTTAAGCAAACAACATAAAGTTTTGCAGAAACACTTCAAGGGATGGGAGCCAGTTCACTGAATATAAGTATAGAATTTGAAGGACTACATCCAAGTTAGTCATCTTAATCTCACTTTATGAAGGGAAATAGGTGTTTGCAGGGTATGAATCATCTCTTTCTAAAATAGGTCAAAAGACTTGTGTCTTCAAATGCCAATTTTTCTTCTTTGACTGAAAATGCAATTTCAGGTGAGTGATTCAGTCCGCACCACAGATGTCTAAAATGAGGTGAAAAGTATATTGCCCAAAATGATTTTAATGAAATTACTCATTTGAAAAATACTTTTATGAAGTTGAAGTTTCATTATCATCTCATACTTGTCATACAAGTATATCTAACATCTAGGCTAAAACTATAACATATTTTAAAATTACTATTTAAAAAAATAAATTTTAAAATTATTAGGTTGGGTGACATTATATTAATCATTCTCTAAAGGCTGCAATGGTACAAAGACTTTTTCGCACATTTGGCTAAAGACCAAATGTAGAACTTGCGTGTATATATACCATAGTACACTTTTTGAAATTGGTTGAACTTGAGCACACATTTGACAGGACATCCCTATTTTTTTTTACTTTTAGAAGAAACGTTTGAAGTTTTACCTCTTCCTCCTTTTCGCCATGTAGCAGCTTTACCTTGATGAATGGGAGCAAACAGAATCTTCAAAGAACCTTTTATTCTATGGTCTAAAGTCCACAGAGGTGAGACATCTCACCTAACTTTAGGTGTCACCACTGCAATTTCATGTAGATCAACTAGTTGCTATAGCCTTGCTTTGTAATCAGTGGTGAGAAATAGATGTTTCAAGGCATGATTAACATTAAATATTAAATTCCTATTAGATGAAATGCTGCTGAGATCTACTTACTGTCATTCATTGGAAAGAAACTTAGCGTGCCAGTCTCAATCATAAGGCAACTCTACATTGCTCACCAAAAGCGATCCAAGGAACAAGGAGCAAACCTTTGAGCACCAATCGGTTGCTATCTCAGTTCTTGGCTCTGTTTCGGACTCTTCCAGCTACTTCTCTCTTGCCAGAGAAGTAGTTATGTGTACATAGCTGAATAGGAGCTAGGCAGTGTCAATTATTCTTGGAGGCCAGGCCATGGTGTCTTACCTTGACATACCCGTAAATGTTTACATTCTAGATGTCTACATTTACTCAAATGAATCCTACCTATGGTCTTTCCTTTTGTTTATAGTATCTGGGAAAACAGGGCAATATCAAAATTGCTTAGCTTCCCAGAGCAGAAAAAAAATAAATCAATTCACTCCGTCCAGTTTGCAGAGAATTTTTTTGTGTGATATCCTTAATTCACACAGCACAGTTGGCACTACTTACTTTTTAGATGCAGCCTATCTGAAAATATGACATCTGTTAAGAAACAGACCTTTTTCACCTCAATGGGGAAAACCAGAAAGAAATGAAAGACTGCAGTAAAGCAGAAGACATTTAGTGGCATGGAGTAGTTGTTGTATGTGCAATATGTGATTAGGAAATAACCTGGACAAATGGTTGTTAGGGTACAAATAAAATCACAGTTGCCAAGTCTTGGCTGCTCCTGGCATGACATTTTTCCCTCTCTTGAACATACTAGTTTATGTATAGCTGCAATTAAGCAATAAAGCGCATAGCATTTTCAAATAAGTGCAACATCCAGTGGAAACGTAAGCTTTGGTGGTGATGCAGTAGTTTGAATTGTTTGAGAATCACTAGCTGCAGATAATGATCTTAAAAATGTAGTACTATTTAATGTGCCATCCAACTCGTGATGTATGTTAATTTCTTCATTTAACATTTGTACAGTACTACTCCAGTGATAACCAATTCAATTTTGCTAGATGCTGCTTAAGAGCACAAAAAATGATATTTTGTGCCCTTTTCCCTGATACTTATGGCAAAGTCATAATGTTAGTAAACCACTGTTTTCCACAGTGGTTTTGTGGTTTCCCTTCTGCTGTAAGACAAAACTGCAAAAGAGTTGGTGATCCACCTGAGAACGATATTTTTTGCCTTCCGTTAGAGTTCTTCAGAGTTCAACTTCATTAGGATACCTGTTTCATGTTAAATCTATTATGGCTTTTTTAACTAGCCTGAAAAAGTGTCTATGCACATTTCCAATTTTCTTGCAGAAATATTCACACTCCTAAGTCTCCAAAATGAGAGTGAAAAATACAAAAGCAGTGGTGAATTATCATTCCATCCACTCCTACACAAATCCTAGTTACCTGCAAAGGAACATGAAAGAAATGCTATGGCTTTTGAAAACATTTAAAGTATCTTTTGTAGGTCAATTGTAATGTATGAAAAGGTGGTGACAGTACAAAGAAGTGACCTTTATTCGTGATGTTTAAATGTTCTTGATATTTCTAAAATAAGACTCACAGTTTCAGTGATCTGGTGGGAGGGTTTTGTTTTGTTTTGTGTTCGAAGGTTTAGATGATATAAGGTCAATAAGGGACTTGTTCTGAATCTGTACCCCTTCATTTCTGCTGATTTCAGCAGTATTAAGACTTCTGTCCTTTATAGAAAATAGAGTTGGGTTTTTAAGATCAGAATATAACAGGCACACAATTTTTGATCCTGTGTTTTTCATGTTTACATCTTTAAAGAAGAATATGCTGTATAGTCTCCAAAAGACACAGAGAGGGCAAAGAAAATGCCATCCAAATAAATACATGTCAAAGTATATTTGCAGCATCTTTCTAAGAGCTACTGCAGTTATTTTTATCTCCTCTTTCAATTCATTCATTCTACTTGTGTTTGCTTGTATATACCTGGGAGTTGTTAAGGGAGAATGGTGTGTAAGAAGAGGACCTTGTTTCTATTGTCACAGCTTTGATACCTATTCATCAGTCCATAGAGCTTTGCCTGGTTTGGGTTTTAATTTTTGGGCTTCTAGAAATCATTGAACAATGAAAATATATATGTTTGTGCATATTTACTTATGTATATTTTAGTAAGGGGATTATTTTGCCTGGGCAAGCCAGAGGACACCTGCTTGCTGACATGAAAATGTCTCTGCACCTCTTTGCTGCCAGCATGGGGTTAGAGCATATTTCTATGGAAATGAGCTCCTTACTATTTATATTTGCCAGCACTCAAATGATTCATTAATAGTATCACCTCATGTAGCTTGGCACAACTATACCTACTTGTGTGAGCAAAGTGCTATTGCATCAATAAAAAAACCAAAAGTGCTGTTCATTATACTTTAACAAATGAGGAATTTAAAATCCATCAGATTGTCATGTGTGAGACAATAACGTGATTTACATATTAAAATGCCCCTGTGGGTGGATTACCATAGAAAAGATCATTACATAGTAGAGCTGTTTTTCCCCTTCATCAAAATCTCTTTTTAAATGTCTCTTAGAGAAACAAGTGAAGTGAAAACTGTCTTGATTATATATCTCATTTCATTTCTCTTGTCTTTAAAAATCAGAGAAGTTGAAGAGCCCAACAAAAAAAAAAAAAAAACCAAAAAAAACCAGCTTAAGAAATACGAGAAAAAATCCTTGACAGACTGAAAATGGTTACAGAAAGAGGAGGGAAAAGGTGGAACAGAGGGTGAGAGAGGAATATATTCTGAGTCTACCAATATGTTAGATGAGTTTGCACAAGCAGAATAGGCCTCGAGAAATTTATGTCAAAAACAAAACGGGAATGATTTTTCTGAGATTAACTGATCTCACATGTACGTCAAAAAAGAACCATTTTATTCTACAAACTAGTTAATTCTACAAATACTTTTTTCTTTTTTGCGTACAAGAACAATATGCTTGCATGGTTAGACAAAAGAGGATGGCAGTACATAGAAATTAAGACTATAATTGAAAGATTTCAGTGTAGCACTCACTCATGCACTTAGAATTTTGTACTCTCATATTTCCAGAATTAATATTTTTGCATGACAGATAAATGTTAACACTGACGGTTGCTGGAGTTAATATTTCCACATGTAAAACATATTCACATATATGGGCATATGCATGCAAATTTAGTCCTTGGACCTCCGCAGAACTGATACTGGAAAAACATCCAGGCAGGTGTCCGTACATGTGAAGTGTTCTAGATACAAGCAGAGACCAATGTGAAAATTAGGCTATGAAGATCTAAATTTTCCCACACACCTTGTTTAGTATTTTTTGGCAAAAATACACACACTGGTGATTTTTGATTCTCAGCATGGGCTACAACATTTTTTTTTCACAAAACAGACTGTATTGCTTTTCGTATGACTTACATCTGCTTCCTTTAACGGAGCAATGCAATGATGCTTTGTAGCATGGGATCAGCTTGGCTTGAACAGTTTCCTAAATTGTAGCTTGTAGACTGCCTATGATTTGCAAAACTTGCTTTGTCTGTCAAGATTGTTGTTGATCACACAGTCCAGCCCTCTTATTTTTCTTCTTTGCTTATAAGTCTTTTAAAAAGAAGAAGGTAAAAAAGGTCATCAGATAATTTCCTAATGTTATGTTTTCATACAAATAATTGCTACTGTGTGTAATCATTAATTACTTGTTAGTGGTCAATGTGAAAAGAGGGTGGTCCATTAGACAGATTCTGTGTTTAAACTCATCCCATGAAGAAGTTTCTGGAAGCCTTATCTTTTCAAAATTAAATTGGAGCTGACAAAATGTCTCTGTGCTGGCTGCCACAAATTCCTAAAGCCTGTAGCTGCTGATTTAGAGATTTTTGTGAGATTGTATATTCTTGAGGCAAGTTTAATAAAAACATTCTGGTTTTGTATAATCAATCTTTTTGTCTGTGTGTTTGCTCTGATCCAAAACCTATTAAAGTCAATTAGAGTATCTGTGCAAATGAAGTGATGTAATGATAATGTAAGAGTCATTGTGCTGTGACTTGCATTAAGCTCTAAGCCAACTTCTTGTAACTCAGCTATTTCCATAAACCTCAGCAGATTTGGACTGACCGAGTGATCATTCAATTAATGAAAATGTCATACTCTATCTGTTGATAAACCTTTATGTGAAATAGTTTCTAATATTACAGAGGTTATTGCATGCCTTTGCCTCTAAAATTCCTTTTGTTTGTGGATTGTTAGTGGTCTATATCAAGCAGCACTGACATTCTCTGACATGTTATCAAGCAAAAATTATATTGAACATATAAAATTATTTTTAATACTATATTGAAGACATAAGAAGAGAAGAATTCTCCATTATATTGCTTTTTTTTAGTACATATAATCTCTGTCTAGTGCACGCTTAGGAAAAAAAAGGGTTTTTTGACCCCCTTTTCAAGAAAAGAATAGAGTTAATTTAAATTGGTTGTTCCTATGCTTTTTTGTTTTGAAATCTGACATTTCCTCTTAGGACAAAACAAGATATATGCATGGACGGAGAGAGAAGAAAATAGAACATAAGAAGAAAGTGGATTCTGAAGATGTACGTCAATTAATTTGTTAAGAGATGGCAAGGATGTGACAAGACCACTGCTACCATGCCAGGGTCTCTAGGCTTTTCAAAATGTTTGCTTTTTTGTTTTGTTTTGCTTTAATTTTGCCAATCTGTTGCAGACAAATCTTTTTCTGTAGGTTCTGCATCGATTTTAGCATGAAATCAAAGCACAAAGAAGGCAGAAGAGTAAGTGGCAAAATTGGAACATAGAAGATTGATAGAGCAATAGAAGAAAGGTAGGGAGTACTAGAAAGCAGACTGGATTTCCATTTCTTTTCAGAGGACATACTGAAAGAAATTCTGTTATTTTGTTCCTCTTAGTTTATTCTAAGCAGAGCATTTTTAGTGATCAGGGAAGGGGGGAAAAAAAGGCAGACAATAGCATTGTTATCTTGAGGTGGTAATGTTGACTAAAGTTCCCTAAAAGGTGAGAGTGAGAAACAAGCCACTGAATGGTTTCTTTTAGAAATGCTTTATTAAAATAGCTATGAAACTTATGTCTCAGAACTATCCTTCAGATCAATGGTACAGTATTGTAAATGTGCACGCTCGCCGCATTGTAACAGCATTGTGGTCTAGTTGCTCTAGCAGTTCTGTAATCTTGCCTGGACACATGAGCATGTAGTCAACAGTCCTAACTCAGTCAGTCCTCATCCTTTTTATTTTTTTGATCCAATTTTTGTGTATTTTCTTTCAACAACAGTTTTATTCCTATCATGTAATTTTCCAAAGTGGATGTTGCTGTCATGACGATGCTTTTTGTGAAAACAAAAGGGCTTTTATTGACTCCTGTGAAAGTAAAGCTAGACCAAAACTTCATATACTTCAAAATTGCAAATCATTACATCTTCAAATCTTTCTGTGTTCTCCAACCTCACTACAGTTCACTTCAAGCTGCTTAGGACTTCAATCCCGATGTTCTTTAGACGCAAAACAAAGAAAAATATCCAGTCTTGCAAGCAGCTGTTACTCAACTCATATACTTCAGACAGGGAAAAGTTAAATATTTCGTCTGATCTAGATCTCTTTAATAATGTTCATTTCTATTCTTTGTCTCTGAAATCAAACTTTAGTTAGGTGTGTAATTACTGGACAGTTACAGCTAAGTGAGAAATCCTGTTCCTCGGAAAGAATTTGACTCCTCTTTGAGCATGTAATTGCTGAGGCCAAGATCCCTCATAATTTCTCAATTAGGAGCTTTTCTAACAGTGTTACAATTAGCACAGGAAAAATTTCTTCAAATTTATCAATCAGAGGTAGAACACAAAGAAGCACCTCACAGAAACTTAGAGTACTATTACTTTTCAATGGGGATTATGAGCTTCATTCCCTTTAGAATTTTTAATAAATTACATTCAAGAGATTCTAAGGTACCAATGAAAGTACTGTAAAAAATAATTAGAACAAGACAGTAAGCTGAATATTACTTTCAGTAATAATCTTGAAATCAAACTGGTTAACATAGAGTGCCCACTAGCAGAATTTGTGCCTTTCTAATGAATGATCACCTTCTGCTTGTCTAGTACCGCTGGTGTGCTGATACTAAGGGCTCACTCATTCATTCCCTCAATGAGCATCCTGTCTGGGCATGAGGCACTAGGGCTACAATACACATTATAACATTATTTAAATTTGTCTTTATAATATTACTTACATTTGTCTGTTATCAAGAAAATAACATGAAAAGAAAGACACAGACAAAATATGCCAAAGCTTCAGAATCTGGGTCAGGACATTTTTTGGCAATGTAGCAAATTAGGGCTAATTATTGTACAGTGCCAAAGACGTTTTCTTCAGGAGCATGATGAAATTCTTTCTTCCCACTCTCCCATTAATTTACTCTTACCTCTGTGTAGTTTCTGCTAATGTCACTGTGATTCTGTTGTAACTGACTGAAAAAAACATGTTTCCACACCACCTCAGGAAAAATGCTTGAAGGTTCTGTGCAAAGATCTTCAAAATTTTTGGTGTGTGCATAGAGTATATGGTTGCAACTGCAATATCTTTGAAAGTGACTATTGCATTCACTTACATAAGATTCATTTTGAGGGGGGAGTTAACTATATCCCCATTTTCTTCATATCTCTTCCTTTAGGAGCACTGGGGCTCCTGGAAGAGCAAAGAAAGGCAGTCCATACACCTAGTAATTCTGATTGGTTTCTATTTATGCAGGATAATCATGGAATACCAGGGTGGAAGGGACCTCAAGGATCATCTGGTCCAACCTTTCCTGAAAAAAGCATGGTCTAGACAAGATGGCCCAGCACCCTGTCCAGCTGAATCTTAAGTGTCCAATGAAGGGCAATCCACCACTTCCCTGGGGAGATTTTTCCAATGGCTGATTTTTCTCATTGTGAAAAATGCTTCTCTTGTGTCCAGTTGGACAGGAGTAACTTGTACCTGTTACCCCTTGTCTTTTCCATGCAACTCCTTGTAAAAAGAGAGTCTCCATCTTCTCTGTAGCCACCCTTTAAATACTTAAACATGGCGATAAGGTCTCCCCTAAGCCTTCTTTTCTCAAGGCTGAACAAACCCAGTTCTCTCAGCATTTCCTCACGTGGCAGGCTTCCCAGTCCTTTGGTCATCTTTGTGACCCTTCTCTGGACCCTCTCCAGCCTGTCCACATCCTTTTTGTATAGCAGGGACCAAAACTGAACACAGTATTCCAGGTGTGGCCTGACAAGCGCTGAGTAGAGCAGGGTAATGACTTCTTTGTCTCTGCTGGCGATGCCTTTGTTAATGCAACCCAGCATCCTGTTGGCTTCCTTTGCCGCTGCAGCACACTGTTCACTCATACCGAGCTTGTTGTCCACCAGGACTCCCAGATCCCTTTCCACAGAGCTGATCCCCAGCCAGGTAGATCCCAGCCTGTGCTGCACTCCTGGATTGTGTTTTCCCAGGTGCAAGACCTTACATTTGTCTTTGTGGAACTTCATAAGGTTCTTGTTAGCCCACTCTTCCAGCCTACCCAGATCTTCCTGCAGGGTGGCTCTCCCTTCCAAAGTGTTCACTTCCCCACTCGGTTTGGTATCATTGGCAAGGTTCTTCAGGGTACATTTGATCCCATCATCCAGATCACTTAGGAAGTATATTAAACAGTGTTGAGCCCAGTATTGATTCCTGAGGCACCCCACTTGTCAGAGGTTGCCAGTTTGAAAAGGAACTATTTACCTCCACCGTCTGGGTGCGGCCTGTCAGCCAGTTCCCCACCCACTGCACAGACCGCTTGCCTAGACCATAACACATCAGTTTCTCTAGGAGGAGGCTGCGGGGAACCGTACTGAAAGCCTTGGAGAAATCCAGGTAGACAATGTCCACTGCTTGCTCCACATCAACCGAGCGGGTTGTTTTGTTGTAGAAGGTGATCAGATTTGTCAAGCATGATTTGCCCTTGGTGAATCCGTGCTGGCTTTTCCCAATCACTTGCTTCATTTGACTTGTGGTAGCCCCCAGGAGGATTCATTCCATCACTTTCCCAGGGACTGAAGTAAGACTGATGGGCCTATAATTTCCTGCATCCCCCTTTAAGCCCTTCTTGTAGATGGGGGATGACATTAGCCTTCTTCCAGTCTTCTGGCCATCCCCTGATCTCCATGACTTCTCAAAGATTATGGATAGTGGCCTCGCAATGATGCCAGCCAGTTCTTTTAACACCCTCGGAGGATATTATTAGAGCCCATCAATTTGTAGAGGTCAAGCTCCTGTAATAGTTCACAAACCAACTCTTCCTTCACTGACAGTGGATCTCTGTTTGCATCAACCTGGATTGTTGTTCCCAAGACCTGGGGCTGTTAAAGACAGAGGTGAAGAAAGTGTTGAGAATGCCTTTTCAGGATTATTGGTGACTAATTCACCTTTCCTGTTCAACAGCAGGCCAGTATTTTCCTTCTCTTTCTGCTTATTGTTTATGTACCTGAAGAACCCTTTCTTGTAGTTTTTGACATCTCTGGCCAATTTAAATTCCAGCTGAGCTTTTGCTTTTCTGACTGCATCTCTGCACACCCTGGCAATGCCCTTGTAGTTCTCAATGCCTATTCGTCCGCTTTTCCATCTCTGGCACAATTCTCTTTTGGTTTTGAGCAGACAGAATTTGCAGTTAAGCCAACAGGGTCTCTTGATCCTCCCACTTGCCTTACCTTTAAAGGGGATGAACTGTTTCTGTGCTTCCAGGAGAACTTTCTTGAAAAACTCCCAGCACTTGCTAGCTCCTTTATCCTCTGTGGAAGTTTCCCATGGAACCCCTCCCAACTGATCTCTGAGTGAGCTGAAGTTTGGTCTTCCAAAATCTAAAACCTTTGTCCTAGTACTAACTTTCAGTGTGCTCAGCAGGGCCCCAAAATCCACAACATTCTGATCACTGCAGCCAAGGCTATCACTAACTGAGATATTACAAAGCATATTTTCTTGGTTTGTGAGTAGCAAGTCCAGCAGTGCGTCATTCCTAGTTGGCACATCTAACATTTGTATGAGGAAGTAGTCCTCTATGCATTCCAGGAGCTTGATGGATGTCATGTGAGTTGCTGTATTGTTCTTCCAACAAATGTCTGCGTAGTTGAAGCCACCCATAAGAACCAGGTTCTGTTGACCCGAAGCTTGCTTGAGTTACCCAAATATTGCTTTGTTGGCCTTATTGTCTTGGTTTGGAGGTTGGTAGCAGATGCCTACTGTAAGATCCCCCTTGGAGATGACCCTCTGATCTTGACCCCAAGCCACTCGATAGGGATTCCACAATCACTGTCATTGACTTCTGTACATTGAAGGTTCTCCTTAACATAGAAAGTGATTCCTCCTCCTCTTCTTCCCTTCCTGTCTTTATGAAACAGCTTATAGCCATCCATTGCTATCCTCCAGTCATGTGAGCTTTCCCACCGTGTTTCAGTTATTCCTATGATATATTAACTTTCTGACTGGGCACGTATCTCCAGTTCCTCTTGTTTGTTCCCCAGGCTGCATGCATTGTTATACATACATTTGAAGTGGTTGTTCTTCTGGTTCTCATCTTGGGAGGAAGCTAAGGAACATTTGTCACTGCTCTGGTTGGCCTGGGTTATTCCCCAGTTCGTTGCAATGGTGTGAGCATTGCCAGCTTGGACCCCATCCCCTGAGTCCTTTAGTTTAAAGCCAGCCTCACCAAGTTGTCCAGCCTGCTGCCAAAGATTCCTTTGTCATCCATTATAAAACAACAGATGAAAATATAATACTTTCCACTCTTTGGCACAGAGACCAAGTCGAACTTGCCCCTGTGTAATATTTGCCATGTATAGAAAACATAACTATTAAGTTTGCATGCTCAAATACAGAAGACAGAAGCAGAAAAAAAAAAAAAGAAAATATATATACTTAAAAATGTCTCCCCTGAGTTCATATATTTTTAAACATCACACAGTAATAAAACAAGGATTTTCATTTTACTTGTCTCCTAATCAGCTATCAGAAGCAACTCCCAGAAGCTTTTGTGTTGACATTCAAAGGCTTCGTAGGCTGCTAAAGCTGCACATACTACTATAGAAGAGAGGAATTATATGCCTTACAAGTGAAGATTTTGCTGGTGCCAACTGGGGCTAGCTGTACAGTTGCTGTGCAGGATATCTGTAATAAAATTTTACTCACCTACGGGGACAGTTGAACCACAGGTTTCCATCCTTCTTCTGTTCCTGTTGCTGTGTGTGTGATCTCTAGTGCATCTTTTTTTGTTGACATGAGCATAGCTTACCAAAGAAGTATCTTCAGTAAGTATTTTAGAGCAGGCTAATACAGTTTCTATCTCAGTATTTCTTTAAAATTGAATTCTAGGCTTCTGAGTGACACCAAAGAAAACAAATCCATTTTGTTTCAGTGAATCAAATAAGTGAAATACACTAATTCATATGAAACTCAAATAGCGGCAACTGAGGTTTCCCCACACCTCAAACTCCCCTTAATTTGCTTTTGAGGGAAGACTTCACAGCAGCAATTTTAGAAGATGCACAGACGAAATGTGAGAGTAATTTCATTTGACTGTTGAAATAAAACAGCACTGACACATATTTGGGTAGAAAAGCATAGAGGCAGATTCTAACCATACTGAGGTGCTCTCACTTAAAATCTAGAATTACTCTACAACAAAAAGGCATTCTTGGTTGGGATTTGCTGCACTGTAATTAAATTCAAAGTCCTACTTGGATTTTATGGATTGAACCATTTTTACCATTGGAAGTCAGTTTTAATTTAACAAAATGGCCCCCAAACTGTGCTGACATGGAAGATAGGACACAGTTTGTGGCAGCTCTATTAAATAGCTAGTGCAATTTCTCAGCTTTACAAGAAAATCTATACAGATAACATATTGCACATTATTTTTACTTTTAGGTGTTCTAAAGATAGATGGAATGATAATGACTTATATGTATAAACATACTTTTCATCCAGAAAGATTAAAAATGCATTCAATAAAATGAACATATAAGATAGCTTGACAAACTGCAGACACGTAGTCACATCTGTATTACAAATTCAGTAAATGCTTAACAACACATAGCACCACTACAAAAATGCATAGTGGAGAGTAGAGAAAATTATTGTACTTAAGCGAAAAACTGTAACAGGGAATCTGGTTTGAACATAATTACTTACATTGGAATTTTCTGCTCTCTTCTACCCGGGTTCTTATACAGCCCTCACCAGTGTAATATGTGAGTATATCCCAGAAGATCATTAACTGATGTGACTAGCATTTGTCACATCTTATTCTCACTCCCTTCCTTCAAGTGGAAAATTATCTGAAGTTTTTTGATCTAGGAAGATGTATATACTTAAATAATTCATGCCTGAGATACTATGGATATTTGTGACTGAAAGTAAGACCAAGTACACTCTTACTGGATTTGAAGTGGCAGCTGCTGAAATTCATGTAATGATCATAGTATTTGGGAATTTCTTTTGCACTTTGAGAAGGGACCACAGGCAGCTTTACTCAAACATATTGTCTTCCAGAGTAGAACTGCTGTTTTGGTTGGTTGGTTGGTTGGATGGTTGATTTTGGTTTTGTGATTGTTTGGTTTGTGTTTGTTTGTTGTGGTTTGGTTTTTTGTTTGTTTTGGGTTGGTTTTTGGTGCTTTTTTTTTTCTGTGTGTGTTGTTTTTAAGTACTGTTCCCATATTTACAGTAGCATAGGAGTTTCACTGTGCAGTAATGAAATAAGTTTCATCAGTATTTACTTCATAGGAATATATGAACTATTGATAATCACAGTGGTTAGTAGAATTCAGCAACACTATCAATTTTTCGTTATAACAGAATAATAAAAAAAGGGAATAGAATGACTGTATATTACTATATTTCTTATTTTTATGTTCATGTTAGGATACCCTTTACACAACTAAGATTTTTTGAGACGACTTTCATATTCAACCATATTGACTTCCACTGTAACTAAAAAACCCCAAATTACTGGCATAGAAAGGTTGATTGTAAGAATTTCCTTGGTGTATGTGGCCAGCAGAAATTTTTTTTTTTACTTCATCTTTAGTTTATAGTTAGATATTTGTGATTCCAGAATCTATCAGGAAATGTGCGATTAATTATTACCTTTTCTCCCATAACATGGTAATTTGAGAAGGAAGCACTGGAAAAGAAAATGAGAAATTGGAGAGGTGTGCTGGAGGACACAAAGAGATATCAGGCAGATCTTGAAAGAAAGACTGAAGAAATAGATTTTACAAGATAAACGGAGCAACATGAGAAGAAAAAGATCTCATTAATCTCTCATGTTTTTCTCTTTTTACAGATTGAGCACTAAAACAGAAATGCAGCTGGTTTGAGATCAGCAATTCTGTTGCAAATAGAAGTCTGAGAA
The DNA here is from genome assembly GCA_013397275.1 of Burhinus bistriatus. Taxonomy (NCBI): domain Eukaryota; kingdom Metazoa; phylum Chordata; class Aves; order Charadriiformes; family Burhinidae; genus Burhinus; species Burhinus bistriatus. The sequence continues at coordinate 37,966 of VYXH01003589.1, forward strand.
AACAGATCAGTGAGCACCAGAGTGTTATAGGGAAAAGGGTGCAGATTCTCCCTTAGCTCAGGCTTTCAAACCATTCCAGCCTACCGTGATTGTTCTTGAAAGGATAAGAGAGGCAGGATTCCCAGTCCCATAAATCATTTAGGTAAGTTCTTTAAAAAGGAAGAACATGCTCTCCCCCCCCATGTTGCAGTAATTCTGCTCAGTTGCTGATTTATTTCTATTCTGGACTGTTTTGAATTTGACCATTTAATGGAATGTAATGTGGGGAGGAATTGTTTTCCTTTGCATTGAAAAAAAATGCACAGAAAATTTTCATTGTTTTTTATCTAATAAAATAATAGTGGTAAACTTAAAAGATATCATTGCTTTAAGATCACATTTGAAATTTACAAATTTGTTTAGACATTTGTGTCTTTAATAGCAATTTAAAGGTCAAGTAGAAACTAAGGATTGATATTCTGATGATTGTCTAAAATGTAGATATCTATTCTATTGTTATCTTGTAAAGCAGATTGTTATGTCCTTCAGAACTGGTTACCCCTCTTTTCCTCCCCTGCTCTGCAGTTACCTTGGGAGTTCTCTAGACTTTAAGATTCTTTTTGAGGTCAAGGTTAATCACAAAAACACCTTATCCCTCTTCACTGCTTCAGTATCTACACTGTCTCTTCCTCGCCGCAAAGACATGTAACACTTCTGCAATAGAAATTGTCACTAGCTGCTCTGCTCTGAGCCCAAGTACTACGATGGTCTTGACAGCCAAAGGTATGTGTTGGTTAGCACGTTTGGACGATGGCTGGTTACTACAGCACAGTCTGAACTGGTTCTAGCAGGCCAGGCAAGAGATGCAATGTGCTCCTCAAGCTAGCTCCTCTGTCTCTGTACTGCTACTGTTGGAACAACTGTAGCTGTAATAACCCTGGCATGTTGATTTTGAACAGCAAGCCTTCAATCGTCCTTTCTATTTGTCCTTTGACAGACTACGTCCGTGGCTCTCAAATGAAGACTCTGGATTTTGCAGTGGTGCTGCAGCAATTCCAGTAACCTTCAAGATTCTTTGTCCTCCCACTGTGCAAGTAAGCTCACACTTCATGTTAATGAGTTGTATAATTCTGTATATTTTCTCTTTAGTGCTCCTCAAAGTTGTGTTACATCCATTTCTAAGTGGGGAGGCACATCTACAGATTGTGACTGTGAACTGGATTTGGATGTGAAATACAGTATGGACCGAGCTTAGACACAGAGTAAGGTCCCTTTTGGATGTATATTGCAAAGAGGCTGTATGGCCTCATGGAAGGAGGGCAAGAAACAGAACAATGCTGTGTAGAAATTTGTGAATAAAAAAAGTCCAAAACCCAAGAAATTAATGAAATTGTATGAACTGTAAACAAAGCAAATTAATTCTAAGAAATTTTAGATATTTATATAGACTTTCAGCAAGATTTCTCTAATAATCAAAATATGCTAATCTTTATAATGAAGTTAGTTCAGTGAAAAATGGTCTTAATTCGTTGCTTCCTAGAGAAATATTCCAAAAATAGCTGTAGCAACTAAAAAACATTGAACTGAATCAGGCTCTCAGACTGAGCAGAGAACTGCATTCAGCCTGTGACAGCCCCATTGTATGAAATTTAATTCAGAGCATTTAATATGTTTTTTTTTTTTTACTTGTCCTCAGCTTCATGTATCTTCTCTGTAGACATTTGAATGAATACAAAATATGTCATTCATTTCAATCTGAGACACAAGAGACAGTTGCTTCAGTGATGCTCTGTTTTATTCTTAAAAAGAATAGCTGTCTGATGGATGTTCTCATCTGGTATATGTATCATCATTCCTAAATGGATATGAAGGTGTTATCACACTCATCCTCTCCTCTCCCCTTCATATTGATCTTTACAATAGGCAGAAATTCTTAACCTTTGGAATTTATCACAATGGCTTTTCTTGCCTTATCAATTCTAGTGGGTTAAGCTCTCTTTATCTGCATTGAGATCTTTCCTATCTTCTTGCCTTTCTCACATTTCGAGAAGTCTTTCTAGTTGCAAAACCCTTGTTAGAAGACATTATATAAATGTTTTGGGATTTGTAATCTGTTTGAAAAAGAAGTGGCTACACTCTCCAGGAATTAAAATTATGTCTCAAAAGGAAACGGCTGTTCTTCAGAAAAACCTATGCCTAAACAAAGATGTTTATCTTTGACCTGGTCCCTTCCTTCCCATCCTGTTTACTGTTTTTCTTCTCTCTTCAGATTTCAGATTTTATCACATTGCTGCCAGAACATTTAATTTTATTTAAATGCAATGACACAAACATTGCTAATCTGGTTTCCCTTCATTCGTTTGTGCACTTGCTGTCAACAATGGTTTTATCAGCCATCAAAATCTAATTGAAATGGCAGTGCTGCATGTAGTCATCCAATAATTATGAAATAAATAGGCTGAAAATTCAAATGCATTTGAAAAAACAGCCCCTAAAGTAACATAAACAGAAAAAGGTAATTAAAGAGCTCCCTCTGATTTTTTTTATTTTTTTTTAAATGCATGCATATCTGAAGACATCATTTCTAAGCTCCAGAGATAGATTACTATGCATTGTTCTGGTATGACAAAAAGAAGACGGACTGGATGGAGTTAATATGGAAAACTGTTCTAGTAAATAGTACAAAAAAGCACTTCATCATCGCACCACCAAAACATGCTTTGCTTTCTCTTCTGAGAACTCCTGCAGTAATACACACACGACAGTTAATAATAGATTATAAAAAGCAGTGCCCTTTATCATCTAAACACCAAATCTTTAGAGGCTCACAAATAGAACAGTCTGTTCAGTGATTGTAGAAATGTGACGTCAAAAGGCTGTTCTGCTCCTTATTTGAAATCTCATCGTGTTATTCTATATACTCCACACCCTACCTTAAAAAAATCAGGGGTGTGAGTTGCCCACAGACTACAGAGTTTAGCCTTAATGGAAACAATATAGCAGTAGTGTATTTAGACTTTTGAAAGAAAGGGTAAGAGAGCTCTCAAAATAAGCCCTGGTCATGAATGTATATATATAGTCCTGTGATGGGTTGGCATAGCAACTATTTCTTAGAACTCTGTTGCTGCCTAAGTAAACAGCTAAAGCACTGAGCATGTCTCTGCTAAGCCATGTCCATCTGTAGTACAAACATGTCCTGTAAGTGAACATTTTCTTCCATAGATGGGGATATTTTAGTGGTGATCACTTATACTGTCATTGTTGTCAGTGTTTTTATCATACAACCTTATTTCCTTACTGCTTTCGCGATGTAATTGAACTGAAGATTCTAATTTGAGGGTTTGGGTTTTTTTCAATCCAGAACAAAGCTTGGCACAAATAGTCTCAGCCTAGACACTTTTTTATGCCCTTGGTTTGTGTAATTTTATAATAGCATATTTTTCAGAATGCCAACAAAAGCTAAATGTGAACATAAATTAGTGATGGCAATCACTTAAATGAGCAGCGTACCAGATTGCACATATCATGAATGGCTACTCCATAATTCAGTCTTTTTATGTGTATTAGTGACAATTTTTATTCAATGTGTTACACTAATATATATTTTAAATAGCTATCGTTTAACCTGGCAGCCTTTCTTAACTGCAAAACATGCATTTAGATGTGTATCAACTGATCTTGCAAAACAAACGAAGCTTGTGATCCTTTAAATAAAGATTCATTTATGAATAGTTTATAATGAGTTTACAAAATGATTCTTTAAAATGGTTAATCATTAATAATAAAGTCTAACTGAGTCATATGTGTCTTATAATCGGTTCAAACACCTATCAACGTGGTTATAACTATGTACAACAGATGGTACTAATGTCCATAATATACTGGTAAACTATTAATAAATACTTTGTAGATGGCAATAATTTGTTCATTAGAAGTTATTATTGATAGATGCAAGCTCTCTGCTATTCTGTTAGATTTTTTAAAAAACGACTAACCATTTTAGTTAATAAACCTTTGCAAACTATTTATCCAATTTTAATGAATGAAAGAACGTTGCAATTAGTAAATTCTAAGTGCCTGATTCCCAGAGTGGAATGTTAGATTCTCTTTGATGTGGTTTCCCTGAACAATTTGCTCTGCACCTCTCTCCCTAGCGAGCTTAACAATTCATGCCATCAAGGCTCAATAACACACTCTCCTCTCCTTCTTCCACCTTCATTCGTTTCTTTCCTAGGAACCTTTTATAGGTCCTCTTTTCCTTCTGCTGCTTAGAAAAATCTAGTGCATGGGGGAAAGCCCACAGGTCCCACCTGAGAGCATGTGGGCACAGAAGATGTCAGGGAACCAAAATTGCTCTGCTCCTGCTCCAATGTATTTAGGTATGATATAAGATGCAATGCTGCTAAAAAATTTCACTACAGCATTGATAGTGACTATGGTATTGCCTTGGGGTGGGATTTGTCTCACTTCACACTGGTTCTCCCTAGTCTCCTTCAGCAGACTGCCTCTGTAGTCAATGGAGAGAAATAAGCATCTCCTAATAGGCACATGGTATCTTAAGAGAGGTGCTTTAGTAGGTGTGATGAGTCATTCTCTGGAAGGGCTTAGCTCTCAAGCTTCTGCTGACTACAGTAAGAAGTTGGCAACATGTTTTGGCTGAATACTAAATTCTAGATAACTGAAATTAAGTGACGTGAATGATGCCACTAGCGTGGGATTCAGCTCACGGTTAAAATATCTAAATTTAGTTGCGTGTAATATAACTATATATCTATATATGCACCAAGTGTCTAAACTTCCATCATAGTTCATAGCGGTCTGTGAATACATCAGTCTGGAGACTGGAGAGTAGTTATCATCTGTAAAGTAGGAAGATGTATTTGGTCAGCTGAACAGTCCTAAGGACTTTGTTGGCTGTGTTGGCTGTATTTCCAGTGACTGTAATAGGATCTTACGCTTCTAAGTCACATATAGATGCTTACATTTGCAGATAGAATTTAGAGAATCTGAATTTTGCCACTGATGCCCAAATAGCACAACTAATGAAGAAATAATCTGTGTTGGCATGCGAACAAAATGACCAGTTATAATTATGACTATGAGCTGTTCCAAAGCCTGTTGGGATTTTGTGTAATTTCATTACCTTTTATCAACTATTGTCATTAAAATAAAAATCATTAGCAAGCATGGTGTCCTGTAGCCTAGCTTCTGTTTCATCACAGGCATTACAAAGCTACTCCTGAGGTTTCAAATATCTTGGCTTAGTGCAGCACTGCTGCAGAGTATGCAATGCCACTGCATTCTGGATGAACGGGACACTATTCCTGTACGGCTTCAGTGTATACCTGAAAGAATTTATTTTTACTGACCTTGGGTTTATGATTCAATTGACTTTATATATGATGCTATCTTGAATTCTCGGCTCATCTGGGCAGTTCCAGTATTCTTGGGAAGCAGACAAGGCTTCTCCCACGGTGTCTGGTTGTCCTGACAGAGTGTGACAGAATGATAGATGCAAGCACTTGTAAATCTATGTCTTGTATCATTTGTTCTTAGATATGTTGTAGCCCCTACCTTGAAACTGGCACATAACAGACTTAGCTGATGCTTCTGTCTCTCTGCATTTTCTGCATTAATATCAGGCTAGAGATTTCACATTCTTGTTAAGTTGCTGTAGTTGTGCACTGCAAGGCTGCTCTGGATAAGAAATCAGCAATGTATTTGTCAGTCTCTTTCATGCTTACACTTTGCAGTTTCAGTAGCATACACTAAAGGCTTTCTGTGACTGACAGTATTTTTTAAAAAGCACTCCCAAGTGATTTATGGGTACTTTCTACTGGGATAGTTCTATCTTTGACCATATTGTTCAAACTTTTTGCATACAAACACTGTTATAAGAAACTGCTTTTCACAGCTGACTTTTTTGGATTTGGGTGATGCTAGTAATCCTAGACATGACGACTTCAGGCCGTCTCTTCTGTAAAAGTACTGCCCTGTGTCCTGTCTCACTAGCATCACACTGACAGAAGTTTCTTTATTCACATCCCTGTGTTGAGACACCTAATGGCTGTGTTTTATCGAACTAATTGTCATATGACATCTTCTTTCAGCAGCACCTTCAAAGATTTGCACACACAGGTTGTTTTCCCCCTCCTCAAAAATGTATTTTGTAATTACTAGTAACCTCTGAGTAATTAGTATCTCAAGTATGGACATTTCTCACGTTGTGTTTACTTTCTTATTTGAGGTGTTGGGAAAAAAGAGGACTGTTATATGTGACCTGTACAGCAGTGAGTATTGCTCATCATGAAGTCAGCTTGTACTTACACAGTTTGTGACTGATTTCCCCAATTCCTATATTATGCGAAGGAAGTTATGATTGAGGTCTGCTATACCCTCTACCATAGTGTGTCTGTCCAACATCAACTATGATATAGTTGGACTGATTTTCATTCCAGGGAACAACCTCAGACAATTTGGATACACTTCTGTTGTGCTGAATGTGGTGAGATAGCCACTTTTGCTACTCAGGAATGCTTGCCAATATCTCTCTTTTGCATTTTGGAATTTGGCACTAGATCTTTTTCCTGTAATTTTCAATTTTTGCTTTTGCCAAGTCAGGTAATATTTCATGACTGTAGACATTTGGCAGGGAGTACTCTTTGTGTTTTATTTAAATAGCTTGAGTCTATAGAAACACGTTTCTTGCCTGACATTTCAATATCTAGCACGTTACTTAGCCGATGTATATGCTCCATGACTTTCACAAAGATGTCTTTATCTATCATGTGCTTATTTGCTCCTCTTTATATATTGTTTTCTTCTAACACACTGGACACTTTGAAAGACAGGTACTGTTCCAGCAACATTGCTTCAGCGATCTTCATATGTAACATAGAAGAAGCTATTTCAGATTTTCAAAAACATCATGGTAACATTTAGCAGACAGGTACCACAGTGGGTTTGCCTACTCTAGGTGTTAGGTTGTTTTTTTTTTAATTTTTATTAGAGTGCGTAACATTGCTCCCTCCCTGAACTCTACTAAATTTACAAATTAACTTCTTTTATCTGAAAGCATCATTCCTGTGTTAAACAAGGTACTTGAAATTCCAGCATTAATAATTTTCTTTGGTTTTGTGCTTGCAGTTGTTATTGAAAATATCATCATATAATTTTAAAACAGCTTAGCCTGATTGCAGGTTTTCTTGCTTATGTAGCGCTAAGGAAATCTTAATGCAGTGAACTTGGTATCTATCTTTAAATTTCCTGTATTTTCTACTATCTTGTCTTTGCAGTTGATGATAGTCTACACTATGCAAACCATCTATTTTTGCTAATTTACACTGCACTGGTGTCATATATGTGCAAAAAAAAAAAAAAAAAAATCCTTTGAATCAATACTTGCTTTTTTGATTTAGCAGACTGATTTCTCTTTACTACAACAGTTGTGTATGTCATCATATGCAAAACATTTCCAATGTTGAGCTTTCAAGTCTTCCTTGCAGCCTTAATATTTCTTTGAGTTATATTTGTTTGATTATTTTGGTGTTTCTTCCATATTTCCATGCTTTCTCTATGCTGATCAGTGAAATTACTTTTCTGTCTGCTCCACTCAGGCTCTGCACTTGGTTGTGCCTAGTTTTTTGGATTGCACATACGTGTGGCTTTCTGTAGAGCTTCTTTGGGATTCCTGAACATTTACATTTCAGCTGCTATATCTTTCATCTATATGACTGATTTATCATAGGTTAATTTATCTCCTTGTGATGAGTTGACCCCAGCTGGCAGGTAAGTCCCCACCCAGTCATTCACTCACTCCCGCTCCCGGTGGGATGAGGGAGAGAAACAGAGGGCAAAAGTGAGAAAAGAGTGTGGGCCAAGATAAAGACATTTTAATAAGTGAAGGGAAAAAAACCCAAGAAAAACACCAGGTGATGCAAAGGCAATCACTCACCACCTCCCACTAGCAGTTTGATGCCCAGTTAGTCTCTGAGCACTGGCTACATTGGAAAAACTCCCTCCTTCAGTTTTATTGCTGAGCATGACATTGTTTGGTATGCAGTATCTTCTTGGTCAGTTTGGGTCAGATATGTGCCCTCTCAACTTCTTGCCTACACTCCAGTTTACTTGCTGGGGGCATCAGAGTGAGAAACAGAGAAGACCTTGACATTGTGCAAGCACTTTTCAGCAACAGATAAAACATTGGTATCTTATCAACCCTTTTTTTGTCACAAATCTAAAACACAGCACTGTATGGGCTGCTATGAAGAAAATTAACTCCATCCCAACAAGATCCAGAACATTCCTAAAATTTCTGAATTACACACCAGCCATCCTATGAAGTTTAGCAATACACTTTTTTGTTTCATCAGTCTTCATTTTAAATTATTAAGAAGATGTATGTAACATCTTTGTGTCCACATAAAGCTTTTTGAGAGGTTTTGTTTGATTGTTTAGGATTTTCACTGAAATACATAAATTCCATCAGAGCTTGTGGCATGCATTGCAATTTATAGAATATTTTCTTGGGCTTGTCTATGCTGGGGAGTATAACAGTGCTTCTCAGTTCTGGGCCCTGATGAATCTATCTGCTGCACTGGCATTCCAGTTTGGGATGACATTGTCTCCTCCCCTTCTCTGTGCCCTCACTCCTGTATGAAAAAAATCTGAATTGGCAGGAGGGGCATGGTGTGCTTTAGTTTTGTCTTCCAGCTTGAGCAATCAAGGAAAAGGACAAAGTGGCATACTCGTGGCCTCCAATCTAGAGACAGTTATAGTTTGCGTCCTTTTAACATTGATTACTTTGCAGTTTTCCCTGTATGGGCTAAAGATTACTTACTTAGGGAAGTTGTCATGCTCATCTCCTTATGCAGCTGAATTGTGACCCTTTCTTTCTCCTAATTTCTTTCTTTTTTTTTTTTTATTTTTTTTGTTCTTTTTGTATCTGATTTTACATTTCTGTTAGAATTCATTTCTGGTACAAAGTGATCAAGGAGAAGAGAGGAAGAAAGGAGGGGCAGGGCGAAAAAGCAGAAAGCCAGTGATGCCTCCAGATCTTATTTCTTCCTTTACTTAATCTGTTGTTTACTACCAATAACCTCCTGGAACAAGAGTTCCGTAAGGTCCTACTCATCACAGTATAGGACCACCCTGTCAGGAAGCTCTTTATCTTAGTGAAAAAATATATGAATCCAAGATCTGGATTCAATAATAATAATAATTCAATAATCTGGACCAATCCGAATCTGGATTCAATAATAATTGGGTAATAATCTGAATCTGGATAACACAATAATCCAGATGTGGATTTGATAATAATAATTCCAGATCTACTATGACTTGCTGGTCTTGCAGCTCACAGTCCCTGTCTATGCATTAATAATAATTTATTGTAAGATAAATTTATCTGTCTTACAGAGGTGTTAAAAGTTTTCATTAGTGCTTGTAAATAGCATTAATATCCTTGTCTGAAAAGTGTACAGAAGTAAAATATTTTTTCATGTATTTTTACAGCTCAGATTTTTGTCTTAAGACAAAACATTCTCTGTCCTAGACCATATGATAAAAGTTTGAATATTTTTATTGGAAAGTAAATGCATTGGATACTGAGACCTATCAAGCAGCAGCCTTGTATACAATGTGACTGCATTAATAAAAGCTTTAATATGCAGGTTTTGTGCCTGTGCATGGTGTATGATACTGATTGTAGATTATTTTGTGATGATAGACTGCAACTGCTCTGAAGGAGGTAGTTTGATCTATGATATTGATACACTGTAGATTAAAACTCCTGCAGTTTCTCTTTAATAATAAAACATAAAAATTATTATGATCTATTACTATCAACAATCTGAAGATTCATTTGTTTGTTTCCTTTTAACAGCATACAGAATGCAGAGCATAGGCAAAAGAAAATGTGAAACCTAGGAAAAACTACAAACTAAGAAATTCACATTTTAAGTTTCAGTACTATTGCTTCAGAAAGTATTTATTGATTTCACAGTCCTGAGAAACAACGCTGAGAAAGAGCTTTGGTAATGACATATCTGCTTATGATCCTTTTAGTGCAAGTAACAGCAAGTTCAGAAGTGAAAAGTGAATTTCTGTCCCATTGCTACTGAAGGGTTTAGAGAGGGGGAAAAAAATGCCTACCAGATTTTAATTTTTGTGGCTTTACTGTTAATCATCTGCAATCTTTCTCTTTCAATAGCACAAGAAACAAGTCAAAAGGGTGTTGCAGAGTGAAGTGCAAAAGTGCTGTTCAATTCTTGCTGTCTGGGGTCAGGCAGTACTCTGTGTAGGGTTGTGTGATGGGGTTACAGAACAGGGATGCTGCAGGCAAGAAAGAGAAGTGGTGGAGGGGAAATGCTGTAAGGGTCTTGCTTGAGATGCTGCAATGGCCTATATGTTAGAAGTTGATGCAGACTGAACATGCCTGGGGCTAGAAAGCTCAATCCAAAAAAAAAAAAAAGACATCATGTTGAGCTTTACAATGCTGAACTTTTATGCCTCAGACCCTGGGTTGCAGTCCGGGATTCTCTGAGGCACCTGCACTTTGTGCGATTTGTAGGGAGAGACAAACACCTGAAGAATGTATTCACAGTAAGTAGCATAGTGTGCGGATGCTGTCTAGAGGCAATCCATAAAGAAATATGGAAGAAAGGGATGTTTCTGAATGCTTTCCTCTTTCTAAAGTCCAGGCATGTAGATAGTGTGTTTTTTCCCAGCTAAAGCTACTTCTGAGCTGGGAATTTATAAGGCGCACCAGAGAAAATTGAAGCATATATGTTTACCTTTGTTCTATATACATCATACCTTTCAGAGAAATCAGAAATTGGGCTTTGTTTAGAGATATAGTCTGTCAAGTGCTTACATTGCAAGAGAAGCGGGTTAGGGCTCACGTATGTGGGGGTCTCAAGGAAAAAACACAGGGAAACTACGGCATGGTGTGGCACATGACAGTGACCGGAGAGCACACTCAAGACTGCTCATAGGATCAGGTATAAAAACAGCAAACATTTCCACCCATTGGCTTTGGAGATACCCCTTGGCTAGAGCACATCTTGTTTGTGCGTCACATCCTCCAGAGCGGAGTTGTGCCAAGGAACAAGCTCAGATCCCAAAACCAGTGCTGTAAGTGACATCTGTGGCTGAGCTAGTGATCCCAGCTTCTCAGCAGAGCTAGTTAGTTTTAGAGTGTGCTCTGCTGATAGGTCTATACCCTTTCTAGCTCAGGAGATAACAGTGATGAGGCTATTCCAGGGTTTTCATACCACACTCCGTTGCTTGTTGGAGACATGCCTGAAACGTCCTGATTCGCTCTTGACTGCTTCGTTAGACTAGTCTGTATTTTCATACTGATTTTGTTCTAAGCTGTTCAATGCTTCAGGGAAAAATACCACCTCCACTTTTTTTGTTATTTGTTGGGCTAATTGGTACCTTGAGAGTGCCACAAACATACATACACCTTGTATCTATTCAGACAGATGTGTGCACTTCTGTCATAAGTACATGACTACACGTGTAATCTGTGTGAGTCATGAATGTATACAGACACAGGCTCGTTACAGTAATATTACCCCACCCAAACCTGTTAAATATATTGTTTGCGGTTTGACAAAACCAGAAATTAAAGTTAGTTGGGTAAATGAAAGCAGGCTTTCATTAAGGCTTTCGTTGTACCAAGTGGAAGGTGATAGAACAAGTAAGATCTTGCTGTGTTAACCCTACAGAACCCATTATAAAAGCATAAACCCTCAATCTTTAATCATAGCTGTAATAACAACAACAACAACAACAACAATAACAATAATGTGCTGGTTTTTATTTTTGTAGAGAGGAACCCTTTCAATTTTCTCATCATTGTGTTATTGACCTGCCTCTCTTTTTGTTTAAAACCTGATGGAGCCTTGGGGAGCAGTGTCTGTAGCACTGACGGAGAGCTGCAAATAGTGTTTCTGTGTACGGAGGCCTTGGTTTTCCTGGTATTTTTGAAAGATAGGCTCTTGATCGCACTAGCAGGGATCTATTGATTTATACCTTTGTGCTTGGCTCCAGATAGAGTCAGGCTATCTTCTATAAGCTGTATAGAAAAAAACCTGTTACATTCTCATAAATTTTGTGAAGAAGGATACATACTATTAAAAGAACTTTAAGTGATATTGCTGCTAAAAATGCAGCATGTAGTCTGGGCATGACTTTTGCGATGCATACAGTCCCACCAATGATCCTGCAGTTAGTACTCACATTTTTACTTAACTGTTCACCGCGTATTGCTGTTCACACAAGCAAGCAATGTGCTAGTCTATCAATCTCTCCTATATGCTTGTAAAGCTATGAAATGTAGGGCGAAAAGTCCCATGCAAAAGCAAACTGTTTATTTTAGTGTACTGGAAGTGGATTTAGAAGGAACTTCTTTCTTTAGTTCACTCATACTCACACTATTGACCAATGACCTCTAAATTTTCCTTCGATGATGAAATAGTTAATATTCTGCTAATATTTCTGCGAATATATATGGTGAAATACTGGAATACCTGGAAACATTATCCACTGAGTGCTAGTGCTGAGGTATTAATGAAGTATATACAGGTCATCCAAAAACAACGTGGTCAGCAGAGGTTTGCTTCACTTATGTGGTAGTTAAAATTATGTCTGTAGTACTTAAACTTGATCCCTCTCATTACATAATGTGAGCATCTGAAAAGTGTAATGCCTACTTATTCCTTTCCCACATAAATAAAAGAAGAGTTAGTATGAAAAATTCTGGGACTGATTTTTTTTCTTTTAGTTATGTGGCTAAATTACAACACTGGAAAATTGCTTTGGGTTTCATTCTAAGTAGAATGTTTTAGTTTTTGTCTGAGTGAAATGAAAAGTTTTAAAAATTTATTTTCACGACAAAAATTAGTTTATGTCCTGAAAATTAGGGTTCTTTTCCTTTTCCGGATATCTAGGTTTTATAAAATCAGCTCTACTTTTTTTTAATGTAATTTTCATTTCAAAATGGTAAAATACATTGAAGTATCTTCGTTTTTCTAAATTCAATGGATTCAATCAAGCAATACTTATGTGTGCAGTTTAAGTTTGCTCGTAACTTAGTTTTTCATCTTAATTTTTTTGCCTCATGAGCGTTGCCCAGTCATAATTTGTACTTGCAAGTTTCTCTGGAGATATGAAAGTGCTGTTGGAAAAAACTGGTTAGCCTGTTCATTTAGGTAGTGAGATTTCTTATTTGCCTTATTCTGATGAAATTGTTCCCTTGCTGAAAGCATCTGGGACAAAATAGCAGACAATGTTCATCATTTCCTCCTTCTCAGAAAAGTTGAAAAATTTTCACCCATTCTGTTGTCCTAGCTGATGGAGAACAATTTATTGGAAAAATATTTAGGTGCAAGAGTTATTATGTGCAAGATTAATTTAATTTTTACATTAATTGTTGGCAACTTGCCACTCAAAGTTTGTTTATTTGAACTTGTTTTTGCATACTTATACAAATTTTTGTTTTCTTTACTCTAAGTTTCTATCATGAAAGACAGTTTTGTTTTCTTTATTTTATAATTAATTATAATAAAAAAAAAAATTGTCAAGATGTGGTGGTCTCATGCTTCGTTGATGTTATCCTGCAATTTAATTATATTATAAGATGATAAGAGACTGATTTCACAAGTTTTTTTAGAATGAGCTATATTTTCAGACACCATTTTCCAACCACCAGTGGAAAAAGCCTTCACCTACCTTTTAAAAGGGAAGACAGTAAAAAATGAGATGTAACACCTCTAGATCTAGAGGTTGTAAATTGCATGCCCTCATGTGTATGGCTACATCAAACTCCACTGCAAGTTTTTTTGTTGTTTGTAACCAATATCCTCACGTCCATATTTAGATATTATTGTGTTAAGTATAGTGTGTTTGGCAGGAATGGGTACAATATACATAACCATGTAGTCAGCTGTACTATCCGTTTGCAAAGCTGTCTCAGGGAAACGAGACTATGAGCGTAGGAGCAATAAATTTCTTCAGTTACCATAAACAAATCTGTGCCTGATTTGCACTCTATGTGCAGTTCCTCCTGTCACTAACATGAGTTCTTTTTCTAATTTGGCTTCTGTTCTTGCTGTATGAGGTAAATGCTGATATTTACCTTGCAGATATTGTTTCCAAACATTATCTTCTACTTTGGTATGCTTAACTGGTCTTACCATATATTTTTCAACATTTTTTCATATATTAACCCTGAGTTCACCATGTGTGGTATATTTAAAGAGTTTCAAATAAATCTGAGAGCTCTGACTTCAGATAAGACTCGTGAGAGGTGATAGCCATTCTTATCTTAAGAGTTGGGTCCACTTTCTGCAGCTTCCTCTCCTGGGCAATTATTGTAAGAATCATGGTCTCTATACTTTTCTTCCTTTTAAAAATTCAGTTTGATGTACCAATATCTCGCACTTGAATCTGTTCTGCCTCACTTCTGCCAAATGTTCCAGAAAGAGAGTCTGCAGCCCTCAAATCTTTCTTAGACTTGTGTTTGATTTGCAGATCTGATATCTGTAATCATAGAAGTATTTTTTTATACTTGGGGAATGGGACCCACTTGTTCCAGCTTAGTCACCTAACTGGCAGCTAGTGAACCAGTTTTCCAAAAATGTATGCTTCACTTCCCTGTACAGTCAATAAAAAGCAGTGGATGCCTGTGAACGCCTCCAGAGGGAGATCCTGCCTGCTGAAGTTTCACATGCCTAAGTTTTAACAATACATGTCAAAACAAACGGTTTGTTTTCAACTAGTGCTGACGTCCTGCAATTAAAGAGATGAGCCGTGCCATATCCAGTTACTAAGGCTAAAGTCTCCTTCTGTGTTTGACTGTACTGGTTTCATTAACACTTATGACTCATTTGCCAGTTGTGTCCAGACTGCTCTTACTGGATTGGATGTTGATCTGGAGACAACTTAATTTCCTTTTCATTGCCAAAGCACCTTTGGACTAGGGATTATTTTCATAAGGTCTTTGAAAGTGTTTATGGAGGTTTGCAAATCACTGTCATTGGCTTTCTGTTCACAGCAGCACTCCTGTTCTCATTATAAACATTCTTTCATGCTTTACCGTTCGGAGGACTCCTTGTATCTCTTCCCTGTCATTTTGGGCTGGCATGATGATCACAGTCTTAACCACATCAAGAGCAAACGCATAACCTTTTCTGACTTGCCATGTTTTCCAGGTTCATTAGTCCCAGGAATCTGCATGTTTGATTGTTTAATTTGAAATCAGTTGCTCTGTTTTTTTCCCAAAGCTTTTCAGAGATATGGATGATATTCTTCTGCCTTTTTTCTCCAGATCAAAACATAAGCTTTCTCACTCTTAGAACTTTCTGTGCCATCAGAATCAAAAGACACAGGAAATGGACCAAGGTAGGCTTTTTACTTAAAAACACCTGCCAGAAAACTTTTGATACCTGTAGTACAAAATAATATTTGGATTGGCTAAATCCTTCAATATTTTTCTCCTTGTTTTCCTTTTTACTTTTTTGAGACTAATTTAATTTTTTTAACCTATATTTCTGTAAAAGCTTGTGAGCTTTTTTCCCTTCAATAACCACTGAGTATACTCGCTTGGTGGTCATTCTAGTCACCGTATGGTCCTAGAGCAATGAGTTTAATTCGTTCTTGATTGGTCTTTATTCATTTTGAACTTTTCTTTGTTCCTTGAAAGAGAATCTCGAAATTCTAAAATTGTTTTGGTCTCTTGTACCTCTAATAAATACAGTACTGCAGTAATGTTAGGGTTCTGCATGAACTGTTTTAACGTATACTTTTAAATCTGTGTGCCCACAAACATACATCTTTTATGCGTTGGAAAAATTCCACTTTCAGATCATTTAAGACAATTATAATAGATAGTTATGATCCTTTATGGAAACACATAGTTGAAACAATAGCACTTTCCACCCCAAATTCAACCATCTGTCACTGTCCAAAGCACTGAGACCAAGTGCATGTGCTCATACAGATGAAACAGTTTTGCTAGTTATTGTTTTTGAAAATGTGTGCATCTGTGACAGAGAGATGCAAGTCCAGAGAAGCAGGTAGGCAAGACTGTAAGAAAGGATCAGATGTATTTTGAACAAATCCTGAGAATGCAGCTTGAATAAAGGTAAGAGTAAAAGTTTTTGAGAAAAGTTCTGGTTGAAAATAGCACTGACAACTGTGACCAAAGGCAGTGTTTAATGCATTTTTAATTCCTTTGTTTATTTGCTACTTTGTTATGAAAAGCAGGATTCTGAACATTTTCATAAACAAACAGGATTATGTCAAAGAAACATCTGACTCTATTACCAGTTTCTGTTTGAGAAACAATACTTGTTTAGTTAGAAGACAGACACAAATATATGTATACATATGTGTGTATCTATAGCCTTCTAATACCTACTTTATCTGAAAATAAATGTCAGAAAACTTCATCTGAATGAAGTGATCTGTATTCCTTAAGTCTCTGTGCTTCTTATTTACCAGCTGCACATCACTTATTCACCATTTCTTACCCCATTACAAAATCAGCGTGTCAAAACATTGCTTATTGTTCTGTACTGTTCTAGAAGACTATATCAGCTACAAGACATAAGTACGAGCTTGTGAATTACAAAGAATTATTTTTTCCTATACAATCCCTTTCCATAGTAAACATAACTAAGCATAGTATTTGGTCTTCATTTTGACTTTTGTTTATTGTTTATTATTGAGGAGGTTTGAGGTTTGGATAGGTTTTCATATCTATATCCCTGTATAAGTTTGTATAAATAAATACTGTTTTTAATTTTTTTAAATGGAGACTGAAATAGGACTGTTGTTTCAATAAATAACTGAAAACACATATACTTTCTGAAACATTAATTGTCTATTTATATAAATATTTTTAAGCCTTTTATAAAATGTGTATTACTTATTGTACTGATAGATCATAATATAGCTCCTGACTAACATGTAATTCTAAAAAAGTTTTTTGTAATTTCAGTAATTTTTTTCAATTAACACTGCCATTTGGGAGTTTCTGTACTAAGACAAAATTCAGCCTACATTAATGCCATAAAATACCTATTTAAGAACAAAGTGAGACAGTTTTTTATTAATGAAGACACAAAAAAATTGCCATCTTGGTTTCTCTGTTGGCTTCTGAACATTGCAAAGCTCAGATTCCCCCCCCCCCAGTTTTTCACATGGGGATGTGAGTTTGTTTTTCTGTATTGAGGCTTCATAGTGAAAAAAAGCACCTGCTAAGTAGGTCCTTGTCAACATACTTTATTCTGGAGATCTCAGTCTGTTCAGCTGGGATCCTTCACTTAGGAAGACAGGAGAGGTAAAATGGTTCTCCCCTCATCTTTGTGATCTCCCAGGGGACTGTGCTAGTAAAACTGGGAAGGTATATGATAAATTTCCCCTAATAGAGGACTTGAGGCTCATTATGCTATGTTGTAACTCGCCGCTTTGCATCCACCCTCTAGAGCTTGCCTTATGTATACTGAGCGTATGTTGTTTCCTTCTTGCTTTCTCTGAGGTAGTACAGAAGGTCTGTCTTTGGGCTGCTGAAAGTTAACCTGGTGCTCTGCATACTAACAACTTGGCCCTGTGCTAATAAGAGTTTTCCTTGCTTTATTCTAAAAATATAAAAATTTTATTTTTAAGTTGGGGCTTTGTATCTCCACGTTCAGCCTAGAGATTCTTCATGATGTATTGCTAAGCCTATACAAACTTGAGACACATGTTGTGGCACAAAACTCTTTAAGGCGCATCGGGGAGTTAGGTGTGTTAAAAAGAGAACATGCAATGATGAGACCTTCAAGTTGAAACGTGGCTTCACCGTAGTCTCTACTAATGTTTGTGTGGTTCTAGCATGCTCCCAGCACCCTCCTCTTCTCTCTTCTGCTTACTGGTCAAAGATGGTGCCATCTTCCCGTGGTTGCTGTATATGTTTACATGAACATGTCAGAAGCTGCCTTCAGCTGGCTTTTTATGTTTGTATAAATGAACATAAGTTGTGATTCTGCACAGATCTAGCACTGTGCCAGTCTTTTAGTGTGATGCCTTACCTCCAAAGAAAATTAGGTGGATTAATTTTAATGGATAAAATTTCTGCAAAGATATATTAATAGAAGCTGTTATTGGCTTAAAAATACTATTTATTGACTTTCCATTGGGAATTTTTCCTTTTTTTCTTGATGAGACACTTCTCTAAAATTTTATTTTATATGAGAGAAGTTCTGTAGAAAACTGAAACTTACAGGATTGCAGTCTTCGTAGATCTTTGCATTCAGGCTTCAAAACACGGTGTTCAGCATTTTCAGAGATCAAGTTGCACTGGCTGACATTCACATGGATACTATTGCTTCTCCTAGGAGAATATCATGGACAGTTGTATGAGGTTGATCTGCAAAAGCTGACATTAGCAACAGCAGCTTATGTTTCTGTCCAAAATTTGTTAGCAAACTTCCTGCTTATGGAATTTAAGACATGAATAGTGCTGGCTTGTGAAGGAAGGAGCTGGCAATTGCTACATGCACACACGCACACTTTCCTACTTGTCTCTGCCAATACACCATAATCTTGATTAGTGATACAGTCTGATATTCCAATCCTTCACGTCTCCTGAGTCCGGATTTCCAACCATGCAGAACTGTGCCATATTTGGAGGTTCAGTGGGGTGTGACAAACAACTCATTTGAGACTAAAAGCGGTATTTGAATTCAGATCTCCTGAGGTAAAAGGCTAGTTCACTTATAATTTATGTTATCTAGCTCAGTCATGACAAAGATTTTCTGCACCAGAAATACCTTGACAGGTGTTAGTACAAGGCACCATAGTTACAATTAATGCAACAGCTTTATTAAATTTGACATTGACGTGTGTATTAATAATCCTTGGACTGGCATAAGAAAATCACTCAGCTATATTTTAAAGGCTTAATTATATATGTGCATATTTGTGTTTGGTGTCTCACACTCACAGTCAATTTTCCTTGCCTAATGCCTTCTGTCACGTTGGTATTATAAAGCAGATGTTTATTATAAATTATACCTCTTTAATATACGAGTATGTAAAGATGCAAAGTGAGTTTATGACTTTTCAAGATTGTGTCTAACAAATTAAACTACATACGAACATCAATCCTACAGATTCATTTACAAATAAGATTACCTGAAGTGCAATATTGTATAACTGAATATTAAAACTCTGGTAGAGAAAGAAAGTATTTAGGAACAGTTGAAGTACTGAAATGTATCAAGTCTAAAAGAGACAAAAAACTTCCCTGTCATACTCCATTCTTCTTCCCATTAATACTCCTGCTATCAACCTTCTATGCTGTTAGAAAGCTTTACAAACTTTAAAAAACAGTGCTCAAAAACTATGATCTTTTAAGCTGTGGTCTTTTACAAAATGTTACACATTTCTATTTGTTGGTAAAGTAAAGAAAGTGTAACACAAATAAATCTGAAAAAGACTGGGGTTTATGTGTGCCTTTTTCTATAATTGCCAGAAAAAAAAGTAGTCTCCTCCACTGGAGTGAAAATTTTCTGTATTGTTTCTTTTCTTAATACTCTTTTTCACTCTCAGTTGTTTGAATTCCTTCTCATTCTGAAACAAAGGAAAGATTTCAAATTGTTGAAAGTGTATGGCATGGTAATTTGAAAATTAAAAAAAATCCCCTGCAGTAATTGTAATTTAATATCATGAGACAATTTCATCTATAAATCTGTTCATTGCACTTTGACCCCCTTGCTGAGTTGATGGATTTGAGTCCGGCTATAACCGTAGTACATTAGAGTTTAACCTCTTTTCTTTTCTCCACAATTAGTGCTTATAAGTACCTTAACATACGTGAAAACTAAGAGAATTATTTGGAAAGTGTAAGATGGAAATGGAACCAAAACAGGAAAAAGAATATTCACAGTTAATTTCAGAAAAGAAGAATCCTCTGAGGGTGCTTTTTTAAAACTGTTTCATTCTTTCCTTAGGGAAAGAGTAACGTTCCTTGAGTTCATATATTTTGAAACTTGTGAAGGCACTAGCAGAACAAACTTGCAGTGTCAGGGCAGTGAGCTAGATGACCTTTTGGTCTCGAATTAAGGGGAAAAGACAACATGCTGCTTCTGATCCATCTAATGAAGATGAACTGAGATATTCAAGTACTTTTTGAGATGGTGTTTTATCTTGTTTAACTTTACATTTGTGACTTCTTAGCTTTTAAATATTTGGTTGCATTACATACTGGGGACTCTGGTGTTGTGATGTACCCTTAAGTCTTCCTCCCTCTTTTTCTCCCTTGATCTTGTTTTCTTTTTGGCTGGGATTTGTATGACCAAATGCAGATAAAGTATACAATGAACTCCTATGACTCCTACTAGAGAAAGTAAGGCACTACTAGAGTAAAATTTCTCTCATCCTAATGTAAACATTCAAAACAGGTCAGATGAAACACGTTAAAAATGCCTATTCCTGTCTATTGACTGTAAAAAGTGACTAGGGTGAATAATAAAAAGGTAGGTGTCTAATAGTAGTAGTCTAAAAGTACTATAGACATCTAAAAGTAAGTGACATGAATCCCACTTTGTTATCTACTCCCTTATTAAGTATTAACTTCCAAGAGTGTTGCTGATGCAAGCTCAATCTCTGCTATAGGTAAGGCTGCTCCTGCCAAGTCTCGCTCTGCTTTCCAGTGGCCGTTTTTTTTTCAAGGAGCTGCTGCATCTCCTTTTTATTGGGGTGCAGGAAGGGATATCAGTATCATCTAGGAATGAAGGAAGAGAACAAATACAGCTCATTACATAGTTTTTATTCAGTTCTTTGACAGAACATACACATTTTGACTAAACAAATTTTGATGAGAAATTTTCTTTTTGGCTTTGGGTCTTCACTTGAAAAGAAGTAACTTTTACATTTTAAACATTTTTGCTCTAAAACTCATGTGAGATTGGAGTAAAATATTAGGGAGAGTAAAGGAGAGGTAGAATTTCTTTTTATTTTTGAATCAGTTCTCCTTGCATTCCTTTTTCTTTTTCTTGTCAGCAAAAAAAGATTGTAAGTCAACATTTTAAAAGAGCTTTTCTTACCTTCTTTAGCCAATGCTACAGCTAGAAGGTTGGAGGCCTAAGCAATGTTCTTTCTGACAGTACCTTTCCATGTCTCCGTACACCACATTTCTTTTCCAGGTCTAGAAAAAGTGGTCTTCTGATCTATTATTTAAGGTTGTGTTTCTAAACCATCCTCTTCTTGCGGCTTAGCTTTGGGGTCAGGTTATTTCCATCAGCATTTCTAATGCACAGAAATTGTTCATGAAATTATACAGTTAGAAGTTGGTTATGCCTGGTAATTTCATTAAAGAATGTAAACAGAATTGTTTCATTTTGGGATAAAGGTGAGAGCCTATAAAACTTCCCAGTGGAACCAGTCAACTGAAACAGTAGCAGTCACCAGGAGGACATTTGAAATACATACCAGTGTGGAGGGATTTTCTTGGATACTGTGTTTTTAGGAGTCTGAGAGCTTGTGACAGAGAGGTAAAAGCTCAGAAAGGAGGAAAGAAACCGGGTAGCAAGGAAGGAACAGACATGGTTTCAGTAGCTGGGTGACATGAGACAGAGGAAAGGCTGAAAGGGTTATTTTTGAAGCTGAATATTACCTAACAAGAGCTTGAAGGAGTCAGCAAGGAAAATGTCTTGTCTGATTCTGGTTGTGTTCAAGGAAACTGTGCTATATACATTTTGTTGTAGATAGACAAAATTGAATCAAACATATCTGATGCCACCATCAGTATGTTCCTCTAACTGATTTTCCCTTCCCCCAAACAGTTTAAAATTAGATTAATTGATCAAGTCAAATAATCTAATAGTACACAGGGGAGTAGAATAGTTGGCATTGGCCCAAGTGTACAGATGAAAACAGTCATTTCCAGACAAATCCTGCTTTTTGCTGCTTTCTTCTCTCATTTTAGCTCTTGAGAGGCCTGTGGGCTCTTCTGTCATTCCACGGTCTATCCACTCACTAGCTGCACCAGTGGCAATATATTCTTTTCAAGTCAAAGAGACCCTCCACATGTGTTTTGCTGTGCCAAACCTGAGGGATTATGCTTGATCATATTTTTTCCCCTAGCTGTTGTTGTCTTTGCTAGATTACTCCTGTATGATCAGTACAAAACTTTGGGCTGCTTCTTCATGGCATATCCTGCTGAGAGCAATAGATGCAAATGCTTTGAATGTCAAGCTCTTCATTATTGGAATACTTGAAAAGCTTCATTAGTAAGAAACAAATCAGAAACACCCACATCCATTTTACTTATCTGTGTCATCAGTGACAGTTAAGAAAGACAAGCATGCTTCCTCTCTATTACTGGCATCAGTCGAGCCATAAAGCTTGAAGGAACGCAAATGTGGATAAATACATGAAACTTATTGACATGTTTAACTATGACGCTAGCCTAACATGCCAGCTGAATATGAGCCAGCAGTGTGCCCAGGTGGCCAAGAAGACCAATAGCATCCTGGCTTGTATCAGAAACAGTGTGGCCAGCAGGACTAGGGAAGAGATTGTCCCCCTGTACTCAGCACTGGTGAGGCTGCACCTCGAATACTGTGTTCAGTTTTGGGCCCCTCACTACAAAAAAGACATTGAGGTGCTGGAGCGTGTCCAGAGAAGGGCAACAAAACTGGTGAAGGATCTAGAGAACAAGTTTTATGAGGAGTGGCTGAAGGAACTGGGGTTGTTTAGCCTGGAGAAAAGGAGGCTGAGGGGATACCTTATCGCTCTCTGCAACTACCTGAAAAGAGGTTGTAGCGAGGTGAGGGTTGGTCTCTTCTCCCAAGTAACAGGCAATAGTACAAGATGAAAGGGCTTCAAATTGCACCAGGGGAGGTTTAGATTGGATATTAGGAAAATTTCTTCACCGAAAGGGTTATCAAACATTGGAACAGGCTGCCCAGGGAACTAGTTGAGTCGCCATCCCTGGAGGTATTTAAGACTTGTAGATGTGTCACTTAGGATTAGTGGTGCACTTGGTAGTGTTAGGTTAACAGTTGGACTTGATGATCTTAAAGGTCTTTTCCAGCCTAAATGATTCTATGATTCTGTGTATTGCAATATGATTCAGTACTAAATAATGGCAGGAAATACTTTGCAACAACCTATTTTTTCCATGACGTCCTGTGCTCCTTGAAGTCTGAAACAGAGTATCTCTATTATTTCCATAGGAGTTGAGAGAAATAACCTTCTAAGAAAATTTCAAAGAGAGAAGGAAGTAATTCTCTATTTCCTTTTTGATCTAAAACCTGAAAATAATTTGACTAAAACTGAGTCACAGAGTAGTAAATATGTGAAACTCTCACAGACCATCCTCTGTGTAACGTGTGTACAAGAGCTGCTTCTGTGTTATCAAACCCTTTAATTACTTTGTGGGGGTTTTTTAGAAAAGCACTATCTACAAGCTATTGGGCAAACTGTCATCTGCAACATAAAAAATGCAACTGGTAAATGTATCAGCTGCACAAATATATGTACTACAAGATGAAAGCACTATGAGTGCAGAACTGTTATCACACTCCCCACAGTCTCATTCTCACTTGTTTCTCTGGTATACGTGTGTGGTTGGCTGGGAAGTCACTTGATTACAATGTGGGAAGTGTCTAAGTTCAAAGTTAGTCTTGCATCTCTGTTTTCCCTTTGGAGACTTTTTTTCTTCCCTCTCAGTCTTTTTCTTGTTTCTACTTTTTAATTTTTGAAACAAAACGTTATAGCTCTTTATTTCAAAAAAAACTTTTTCATTTCAAATTGTGCTGTACATTTTTCCCCCAGAGGATTAAAAGACGGCTGAAATAACTTGAAAACAAAGCCAAATATTAAGCTGAATTTTTGTTGTTAGTTTCTCAACTGAATAAAAAACCTTCTACGGTTCACGCAATTCTACTTGAAAGGCTTTTGTGGGGAGTGTCAACATGCATATGAATAAGTATATAGCACATAACTCCACGCAGTAAACATTTAACTTCCCAGATGAAATGATGATAACATTTAGGTTAATGGTAGTTAGCTCATTGTGCCTGTGCACTGCCAAGGTCTTCCGAGATCTTGTGTCACGGTTTTCATTTGCTCCACCTGGGTTCATGACTGACTTTCCCGTTATCCTGTCATTTACATCATTTTTTTCTGCATAGCTGGTAGTCAGTGAAACCACTTGTGCCCATGGGGAGACACATTTAATCTTTTCTTGAAATGTGTCCCATTTTATGCTTCAGCACTTGAAATCTCAGATAGTTTCGGTTTATTTTTACATAAATGTTTTAGAGTGCAGTGGTTTGTTATTTATTTTGTTGCCTCTGTTCTACACACTAATAGCAAATCAGTTCTTTCTCATAACTTTCTTTTATTTCAATGTTTTTTCGGGGTTTTCTGTTGCAATGGAGGATTTAGAGGATGCTAAACTTTTTTTTATGCTGCATATTTTAAGTATGAATTCTTCAAAGTGAATGTTTCTACTACAGTAGCAAAGCCTGGATTTGTGTTTGGAACAGTAGCTCTTGTAACTACATGTGCTAGAGGTAACCTCAGTCTCATGTCTCAGCTGAGCTAGTGGAGGGCAGGAATATTTGGGCTATAGTTGAAGAAGGTGCAGGACAAAATATCTTGGGAAATACAGCATTATGAGTGAGTCTCACTGTACTGAGAGCCAGGCAGATGTGTATTCTACCTATCTGGAAAGCTAAACAAGTAAGATGAAAATACATCAGTGGTACACGGGATAATTAAGAAAAAAAAAAAAAGGTTATTATTAAATTCTTCACAGAGTCCATGTTGGGTAAAATACAGGAAGTAAATGAAAAATTTAAACTGCCTACATTTATTTACAATATTTTATCTTTCATAGTCTCAACTACTTTTAGTTTCACAAAACCCCAATTCTTTTAAAGGGATGTTGTTGGTGTTCCTTTATTTTTGAGCTTTTCATATAATTTATTATTGATAATTACTTTTAGACAGGAAGTGCAGCTCCCTTGTAATCATCAAAACTAACCACATGAAATTAAGCAACAAAGAGAGACCTGGGAGTCCTGATGGACAACAAGATGACCATGAGCCAGCAATGTGCCCTTGAGGCCAGGAAGGCCAATGGTATCCTGGGGTACATTAAAAAGAGTGTGGCCGGTAGGTCAAAGGATGTCATCCTCCCCCTCTGCTCTGCCCTGGTGAGGCCACATCTGGAGTACTGGGTCCAATTCTAGGCTCCCCAGTTCAAGAAGGACAGGGAACTACTGGAGAGAGTCCGGCAGAGGACTATAAAGATGATCAAGGGAATGGAGCACCTTTCTTATGAGGAAAGGCTGAGAGAGCTGGGTCTGTTTAGCCTGGAGAAGAGAAGACTGAGAGGGGATCTCATCAATGCTTATAAATATTTAAAGAGTGGGTGTCAAGAGGATGGGGCTAGAGTCTTTTCAGTGGTGCCCAGTGACAGGACAAAGGGCAACAGGCAAAAGCTGGAGCACATCAAATTCCATCTGAACATGAGGAAAAACTTATTTCCTTTGAGGGTGGCAGAACACTGGAACAGGCTGCCCAGAGAGGCTGTGGAGTCTCCTTCGCTGGAGATATTCAAAACCCGCCTGGATGTATTCCTGTCCAACCTGCTCTAGGTAAACCTGCTTTGGCAGGGGGGTTGGACTAGATGATCTCTGAAGGTCCCTTTCAATGCCTACCATTCTGTGCGATTCTGTGTGAAATAGGAATAAACCTTTGATTAAAAGTGTAACAAATTTTTTTTTTCCTGTAACACTTTTAATATTCTCTGCCTTTATAACTTGATTTTAATCTGCTTTTCAGGTTTGATCTCAGCAACGCTGCTGTTGTAGAACTTGTGCAAACAGCTAGACCAAAACCCTGACAACTGGTCCCTTTTTGTGCTTAATAACTGGTACTCAGTCTTGATCCATCTTCTACTGAGACAGTAGAGTCCACTGATTTCATCAGATAGTTGGACCAGGTTGCTAGTGAGCTGTCATATGAGCCACACAGCCACTGACTTACTGTTCCTTTTTACTCTTTTTTTTTTTCAGATACAGCTTAGACTGGATCATCCTAATGCATCCTAGGCTGGATGTGTGAGTTAAAGCACATTGCACCAGTCACAGAAGCCTTTTGGCTTGGAAGGAACCTACAGATATGCCAGGTAGCTGGTGCCTTTGCATTGTGGCAGGTTTGAACGTTTAATTCGTATAGTTACTTAGATGTCTTATAGAGTGTCTGAGAATCCTGAAGTATTTATCCTTACAGCATCTCTGAGAGCTAGGGAATTGCTTTTGTCACTGTTTTACAGCTAGCAAGCTGAAATGCAGTGTTAGCCAGCTCGCCCAAGGTCACGTAAGAAATCTGCAGTGCAGAAAGAAACTGGCTAGAGCCCTAACGGCTGTGTGATCATCTTTCTACCAAATATAAAGCAAGAATAAACTAAAACCTGTACCTCAGAGAGAGTTTTTCAGACTCCTTTGGCAGCATGTTGTATTTCTAACTGTTCTATTAGTTAAAGTTTTTCCTTTACACTTAACCTGGATGTTCTCTGCTGCAGCATAAGCCCATTAGTTCTTGTTCTGTCCTCATTGACTAATGAGAATAATTTGTCCCTATCCTCTTTATAACAACTCAATGTATTTGTAGACAGATCATGCCTCCCTTCAGTCTTCTTTTCTTTAGTCTGAACATGCCCAGTTCACTTAACCTTTTCCCATAGATCTTATTTTCCAAACCTTTTATCATTTTTGTTGCTCTCCTCTGAACTTTTTCCAATTTGTCTGCCTTTTTGAAAATGTTGTGCCCAAAACTAAACACAGTAACCCAACAGAGGCCTAATCAGTGTCAAGGAAAACAAAATAATTACCTTGCTTGTTTTACATGGGATATGTCTATTAACACTATTCAATATAATATTTGTCTTTGTGACAGTGTGCTGCTGTGGAACTGTATTCAGTTTTTCATTTACAACAAAGCCAATTTTTTTCATGCAGCATTGTTCTTGCTAACATGCTATCATTTTCTGTACCCACTGAGCCTGTAAATATACATCCCTTATTCTTCTCATTACTGTTACTGTTTGCTGTTTCTCACTAATCTGAATCAGAAGAAGCCTTGTCACCTACAGGTGGGTAAGGTCCATTGAGATTCTGGTGGACTGAAGGGCGTATGAGAGAAGATGGAGAGAAGTTTGGTGGAATTTGCCAAGCCACTACTGTTCACTAGCGTATTATTGAGTTGTGATCCCTGCTTTCAAGCACATTGTCACGTTCTCCTTTCAAATGTCCCTGCTAAAGAGCTAACAATTCCTTGACTTGTTTTAACAAAACCCATGACTCTCAGAAGCTTTGACAAACACGTCTCTGGCCCTTTTGCGCACGGCCAGGAGCAGACCTCTTGCCAAGAGAGGTATGAATAATGCTAAAGAAACATCAAAACACTGTTGTTTTAGATTGGGGGATTTTTGGTGGGAAGCTATCGTGGGTCACTGATGGGTACATTTGATTGCGCCATCCTACAGTAACCAATGTGGACTTGTCTTTATTAAATCACATTTTACTTATTTCAGCAAAAATAATTTTTTAAATACATCTGGGTCATGCTGTATTGTAAATGTAGCGTTCAATATCCATAAAATATTCCAGAAGACGTACTTGTTGTCTGGTTTTAATAGCTGTGTTAGTTCAAGTTGTGTCATGTGACTTTGTGCTATTAACCTTTGGTTAGCCATTACACAGCTGCCAGTCCTCGGTTTTCAAAACATTTGTGTACTTGTATGGTGTGCCGGTCCATATCACTCCAGCCTTGAAAGCTGCTGCATGAATTAATAGTTCCCCCTGGTGATAGCTGGTATACAGTGATTTACACTTTTCAGTATATAGCCCGATTTTCATTATTTAGGTATGCTACTTTATTTACTCAAAATATGGAATGTATAATATTTCAGTTATTAACCTAATATGAAAGGGCAGCATGCCCAATGCTGCATGCACAAATCTTGAGTCCTGTGTTTAGCTATTATTAAAAAAAAACATCCTTGCTAAGCTCCAAGAGAGCTGCTGGGTAGATGTAAGCAAATCTGTTGAGTGACATATTTGCTTCCGTTGTTCACGAAAGGCCACAGTCTCAGACAGTTTCTAATCACACTGCACTTCAACATGATGCACCGTAAGTCAGAGTAAAGGAGAAAGCAGTTCGTTAAGAACTATAAATCAAAACAATCCGTATCGCACTTCAGTTGAATTAGCATTCTTTTGTTCAAGGCTGCTACCTGACGTGCATCTAGCTGGGCATTCATCAAAAGAGAGTATGTAACTTTGTTAATTATATTCTGGTAATTGCATACTCACCTTTAACATCTGAGAGGAAATAGAGAAGTAATGTTTCCTTTGTCTTGAGTTAAAGTTTGCATTGTCATCATCTTACACTGTCTCCAGTAATTACCGTGTGTTTTAGTATTTCGCAAACTGTGCAGGCAGTGTGCTTTATTTGTAAAGTTGGATCCGGTGTTAAGGAAGAGCAGCTAGAGCATTTGCAGAGCTCGAGATGGTGGGGACCACACAAGGCTGATTTAGATAGCATTTTAAATAATTTATGATGTAAGAAAGGAAGGCTCATAACAGGCCGTTGGCTCAGGGCCCCTCACTGGCATCGCACCAGCTTTTCTCTCAGTCCGGTTTATTCCTTTTTGTCCTTATCATTGGCTTCAGTAAAGAGTGTGGTAACCTTCAGTTGCCTGGACTGATCAAGGCTGTGGAAAACAGTGCATCGCTGTTTAAACTGGAGCCGACAACAAGCGTATACTGTCAGAGTCTCTGGATGCTGCAGTGCAGCCAGCCCAGGGTTTGAAGGGAGGAAACGTGAGGCAAGAGCCTGTGCCTCTTTCTTCTGTGTATAATTTACTGTGCAACTTAAACTCTGGACCTGTTTAATGGTCCTAACAGCAGAGTTTCTAGGCCAAAAACTAAATCAGCCGCAGCGCTCTGCATTTGCAGACAGACTTTATGATTTACAAAATTTAATAAGCTGCCCCCTCACGACGCTTTTTCAAAGACATAGCTTTCATAATAGTTGCCAATAAGGTTGTCAAAGGTACAAATACCCATTGGTATAATGAAACTTTAGGCTTTTTTTTTTTTTTTTTTTTGTGTGAAGAAGAATATAAACAGTCTCCAAGTATGGCTAATTCATTAACAATGAATAAATTCTAGAGAGCTCCGTTGGCTGGTCATGGCAGTACATAGTGACTTTTCCAACACTATGTCAGCGATATTTCTTGGGTAGCAGTGCAGCGAGTGGGCGCAGGGAGGGAGGACTTACACTATCGCATTTGTAGCCTACTTCTTTATAAATGAGAGTTGCATGAAACCAGAGTTCCCTGTTTCACCCAGATGTGCCTTTTCAATGCTAAGTTCCCACTACATTTTTAAGCAAAAAATCTTTTTCTAGTGTATTGATTTCTAGTCAAAGTATCATAACACATTATATGTCCTTAAATTAAAAAGACTATGTCGTGGTTTGGGCCAGATTGGCCCAATCCGGTGGAACGACAGATGCTCTCTCTCTCTCTTGCTTCACTCCCGAAGGGAGGCAAGAGAGCGAGAGGAAAAGAGAGACTTAAGAGTTTAGAGAGAGCTAAACTACTTTAATGAAATATTAATAATAAGATAACAAAAAGAAAATAATGAAATAGATACAAAACCGTATCAAGCTCCCAGGATGACAATCACGTCACCAGCAGGCACCGGGGAAGTCCCAGACTGGACTCAGTGACGGACGGGAACTGGATTCCGGATCAGGATCAAAGGCAGATGCACAGACAAGGAAAGAAAGAGAGAAAAAAGAGAGAGCGACCCTTTGATCCCTCAGCTTTTATACTGAGCATGAGGCAGATGGGATGGAATACCCTGTTGGTCAGTTTTGGGTCACCTGTCCTGTCCACTCCTCCCCGCAGGTGTGACCCCTCTACGCTTTTCCGCTTCCGACCCTCCAACGGGGCAAGTAACAAAGCTGGCTGGCCTTGGGTGTTATAGCAACAAGTATAAGCAAGAGCCTCTCTGCATACCGTTCCTTCGCATCAACTGTAAACACGGGTCTTATCACTCTGAGAGTGAACGGTTTCTGCATAACATGCCATTAATTTCAGCAGTTAGAAGAGGCCTAACTATAAAGTAAAGCCACTGAACAAAATTGGTCCTGTTTTACCTCAAACCAGGACATCAAACACCCAAGGTGACTTTTAAAGTTGACAGATTTTGTTTATATATGCTAGTTAACCATAATCATCTATTGAATATTGCTGTTTGGAAGAAGGAAAAAAATTAAATTTTAATTTCTCACTGAAATTTGGAATTTGTGAAGATAATCACAGAAAATTCTTTAAAAACTGCAATATTATATGCAGGTGTGAATATCTTTAAATAGTTTATCCCCTTACTATACCATCAAATTTCATTAGATATAAACTTAACCTGTCATATTTACAGACTCGGTGCCCAGCTTCAGAACTCTTTTTTCTCTCATTCTACCTCCATTTATGTTTCTTCCTCTCAGTTCTTGTCTAACATTTAGGGTAAAAATTCCCAAAATTTGCTAGTCAGTACCTACAGCCAGGAATGGATTCTCTGTTAACAGTAGAATTTCTTAGTGTAATAGTTACTAAACTCCATATCAAATATTTGCTACAAGACAAAAGGAATAAAAATGCTTTGATACAATTCCTCTACCCTGTGTGGTTGTAAGGCAATTAGATTATTTCAGGAGATTTTTGTCTAATAAAGCAGTAGTCTCCTTCTTGGATTAAAACAGTCTGAAAACGAATTCCTTCCCAATAAAAATATGAATAATGGTAGAATAAGGAAGCTATATATTTTTTGAAATTGAAATTTAAAAAATAATAAAAAAAATATTTTGCAGTGGAAATTATTTGTATTTTGACAAAACCCACATGCTCTCTAGTCTTACTTTTCCTGAATTCACTACTTTTTTTATGTTTGTGTTGCCCAGTGTAGTTATTACACTAGCCTTTGTTGCCTGTGTATCATGTACCAGAGAAATGTGAAAAAAGTCATGTCCCTCTGATTTACTTTTAAAACGTAGAGAACTCCGATTGTGCGCTTGGACCTGAGAAACTATAGGAAAACACCATTTGCTTCTCCAACAACTCCGAGACATTAAACTCCTTGTGGAGGTAACCCAGAGGCACTTGTCTTCCGTTTCAGGGTACTGTTCCTGTTGAGGCTACTTGTATTTTGGTGTCTGTCATTGTTTAAAACTTAGTCACTCTTCCTCTTTAAGACAGTTTTCCTAGTGCAAAAATAGCTAGTCATTCCAAGTCTTTAAATCAGTTTGTCTTCTGTGTCCTGTTTCCTGTCTTCCATTGTTCCATCCCTTCTCTTCCCCACACCCACCTCCTCCAGCTTTCCCCATTACAGGAATCACTTTCGTGTAAATTATTCCTACTGTTTTTCACTCAGCCTAGCCCTGAGGGAATATTACCCCTATTAGAAATGTACACATTTTACAGAGCTGTTTGGGAAGAATGGCTTAAATGTGGTGATAAATACGAGAAAATGGATATGTTTTTACAACAACCTGCCTGCAGTATTTTCTTTCCATTGTAGGGAATTTTCATGGAAGTATGGCAAAACAAATTGCAATTACTGGCATTTTTTCCACTCTAGTTATGTATTTCAAATGACGATTTTTATTGCTGTTGTTGTTGTTATTGCTCTTAATATTACTAGGAGAAACAACTTTTAATATTTTCCTATGCATTTTGAGTAGCAAAGCAAAAGTATTTTGTTTCTATCGCAGAAGAACTCTCCTTTTTGTTTTACGGTTTTACTGTTTAGCATTATAAATACACAAGATCTGTGTGGGACAGCTTTTAAGGTCAAGCAGAAAGGAAGATTTTCTTTTCCAAACATCTGTCAACAACCACATGGAAGAGAAGACTGCACCAGCATAATTTAATGTGCTTTCACTGGGTGAAAAATGTTCTTTGGACACTATGTCATGACATGTACTTTAAGTAAAGCTTTTCTCAAGTGCTTTATCTTACACTGTATGGCTTTGCTTCTCTTACACTAATATTTTTCAGTTTCCTTATTGTTCGAGGGTACAAATATGTCAGAAAAGGCTCATAAACGTTATTTATTCTTCTGGCATTCAGGGCTCATTGTGATAAGAATGAGCAGTTGCCACTCTGCAGATGGCAGGAGGACCAGTTCCAGGTTTCAGTGAACCTAGAGGTCACCGATGACTGTGCTGGAACACAACTAGCCAGTGATTGAGCAGCAGGTTTGACAGGCATAGCTGTGGCGAGACCTGTGGGTTTGACACGTGTCCTTTTCCAGCAGGGGCTGCTGCAGAGCAGTAGTAACCACATGTCCCCAAGGGACTTAAAAATTATTTTCAATTCCCTCCTCCCCTCCCCCGATTTGCATTTAATGTAAACATATCATGAAACTGTTGGTTCTGTTGAGTCAGAAAAAAAGAGAAAGTCACTGAGGAATATTAAATCTGGACAGAGACAATACAAATGCTCTTGGATCCTTCAGTAAAATATGCCTAAGCTGCACTGGAATTATCTCCTTGGATGGGAAAGGAATGCAAATATAAGATGTGAAACCATAAAATCCTATTCACTGTAAAACAACATACCAGAAAGGAAGCAAAGTGCTACAAAGAAAGTGAGCTTTAGGCTTAATATGAAAACTTCCACAGCAACCATAACCTGTGTAATGTGCAGGGTTCAAAGCCCCAACCACCTCATCCGGTCAACATATGAGGAACCCAGGGATCCAGTGGAAACCAAAAGCATTCTGAAGCTGAAAAGCTGTCTGTAAAGGCACAAAGTTTATAAGGACAGACCTCTTTTCAGACCAGATTATAGAGTCAAAAAAACATAGGTACGCTTCCAGGCATGAAGTCCACTTAACAGGTTAGACATATGCTTTTTCCAACATTACTGGAAGATGTGAGATATATGCCTTCTCCCCGTTAGCCTTGATTAAGAACTTGCTCTTCTCAGATAAGAATTTTACGGTTAGATTACAATACGTGAGTTAGCCTCTGTAAGTTGCCTTTGTAAAAGTAAACACCTCCAGAGAGGAATTCACCTCATCCTAAAGGAGATATTTAAGGTAGGTCAGGTGGATTACTTGTGGAGGCCTTTTCTCACCTTTAACTGTAAAGAAAGCTGGCTAAGACTGAAATATTTACATTCTGTATGTTGTGATGATACGGATCCTGATCCTTGAGTCTCTTACATACTGAAACCACCACAGCTGCAACATTGCTGCCTAGTATTTTGTTATAAATAATGCATCGTAAAGAATTTTATGCGATCTCAAAAAACTGTTTCTGCTGTCTGCTTATACTGCAGGTTTCACGTATAGCAGTTTGGTTACATTGCCAATGTTTCGCTTATTGAAAAAAATTATGTGATTATATTGCTCCATATTGCTACTTGCCTTCTGAAAGAAAATAATGGATTGTGGTGCCAAAGGAACCTACCTACTGATATAGAAAATTGTGAGATATCACCACCATACAAATGGTAGTACAAGCACAAACTCAAATTAATAAATAAAAAATAGCTTGTGAGGTAAAGGCGGCTTGTATTTTTCTGTTGAGACATGATGGTACACTAACTCTCCGTAAGAAATAGGACTTTCCTTGAATTGCCTGTAACAAATACATTTATCCTTGAATAAAAAAAGAATAAAAAAGTGGTGAGAAAACTTTATGTTTTCAGAGCTGAATAAGAACCCTGTGTAGACAAACTTGTAATAGGAACACATATGGTATACACAGCAATTGAGGCACAAGGCATCAGCTTAGATATAATGATAAATATAAGAAAGTAAATTGAAGAAATTGTTGCATTTGTCTTTATATAACTACTTTCCTGTGCATTATTGCTTAGGCTTAAGACATCAAGATTCATCTGCCAACTAATTTCACTAACTTTAATTCTTTCACCAACTTGTTAAAAAAAATATTGTTAGTCATCACTAAAGAATAACATATATCTTTTTCCAGTTCAGGCTGGGCCAAATATAGTTTTCATACTACTAATGATATTTCCCAACTATATTTCTTACACTGTTCTCACCTGTTATTTGTTGATGAATTATGAAAAAGGGAAAAAAGGAAGACCTGGGGAACTACAGGCCGGTCAGTCTCACCTCTGTGCCCAGCAAGGTCATGGAGCAGATCCCTCTAGAAACTGTGCTAATGCACATGGAAAATAAGGAGGTGATCAGTGACAGCCACCATGGCTTCACTAAAGGCAAATTGTGCCTGGCAAATTTGGTGGCCTTCTGTGACGGTGTTACAGTGTTGGTAAGTAAGGGAAGAACAACTGACATCATCTGTCTGGACTTGTGCAAAGCATTTGACACTGTCCCACGTGACATCCTGGTCTCTAAATTAGAGAGACATGGATTTGATGGATGGATCACTCGGTGGATAAGGAATTGGCTGGATGGCCACATTCAAATTGTTGTGGTCAATGGCTCAATACCCAAGTGGTGACCAGTGATGAGTGGAGTTCCTCGGGGGTCGGTACTGGGACTGGTGCTGTTCAATATCTTTGTCCGTAACATGGACAGTGGGGTTGAGTGCACACTCAGCAAGTTTGCTGACGACACCAAGCTGCGTGGTGTGGTCGATGTGCTTAAGGGAAGGGATGCGATCCAGAGGGAACTGGACAGGCTTGAATGGTGGGCCTGTGCAAACCTCATGAAGTTCAACAAGGACAAGTGCAAGGTCCTGCACATGGGTTGGGGCAATCTCAAGCACAAATACAGGCTGGGCAGAGAATGGATCTAGAGCAGCCCTGAGGAAGAAGGACTTGGGTGCGTTGGTTGTCAACATGAACCAGCAATGTGAGCTCACAGCCCAGAAAGCCAACCGCATCCTGGGCTGCATCAAAAGAAGCGTGGCCAGCAGGTCCAGGGAGATGATTCTGCCCTTTTGCTCTGGTGAGGCCTCACCCGGAGTACTGCATCCAGTTCTGGGGCCCCCAACATTAGAAGGACATGGACCTGTTGGAGGTAGTCCAGAGGATGGCCATGAAGATGATCAGAGGGTGGAGCACCTCTGCTATGAAGACAGACTGAGAGAGTTGGGGTTGTTCAGCCTGGAGAAGGCCTCATAACAGCCTTCCAATACCTAAAGGAGGCCTACAGGAAAGATGGGGGAGGGACTCTTTATCAGCGAATGTAAGTATAGGATGAGGGGTAATGGTTTTAAATGAAAGAGGATAGATTTAGATTAGATATAAAGAATAAATTCTTTACTGTGAGGGTGGTTAGACACGGGCACATGTTGCCCAGAGAAGCTGTGGATGCCCCATCCCTGGAAGTGTTCAAGGCCAGGTTGAATGGGGCTTTGAGTAACCTGGTCTAGTAGGAGGTGTCCTTGCCCATGGCATGGGGGTTGGAACTAGAAGTTCTTTAAGGTCCCTTCCAACTTAAACCATTCTATGATTCTATGAAGTATGTAATTTTACATTACTTTTACTTTTTTTTAAATTTAGATATTGTGCATGGATGAAATTTATGCCCTCAGAGAGAGGCAAATAGTTTGTAGTTCAGTGGATTTCACTTGAACTGTGGAAGAGTCAGCTACAGACCTCTGATTTAGGTCTATTGACAGACTTAGTTTCTCAGTTTCTCCTGTAAAGCCTGTTTGAGTGAATAATGAATTATTCAGGGAACCAGACTGGTCCAGATTTCATTGTTTGTGACTTTAGGTACTTAACTCAAATGTCTACACTACCAATTTCTTTATATTTCCTTTTTTCATAATATTTCCATTGTGACATAAAGACCTCCAACAGAATATTCAGTCTTCTTAAAGTCCAAATTTCTTTCTAGAGATCCTCTGCTCATCCTTGAGCAGATAGGTATGATGGATTTGTGCCTACATATATAGAAGTTGAACCTGTCTGTGAAGTGTACAACATGGCATCAGAAGATTGTTCTGTGATTTTTTTAAAGCCCCAGTTCCTTTCTAAAGCACAGCCAAAAGTAAGTAGTTGAACATCAACTTTTTCCATAAAAACTTATTTTTTAGACTTCTCAATTGTTTATGTTGAGTTGTACACTGTTATTTAGTTTCCTAGCCATCTACACAAGATTGGAAGCAATGACAAACACAATTTCTGGGACTTTTGGTATGCAAGAAAACCTCTTTAAAGAGAGCTTGTCTTTTATTTGTGTCAGCAAAAATGTAGTCAGATTTCAGAAGAGTTCAGCAGTGAATGTGGGGTTTTTAGGAAAAAAATCCATACATAATGCAGCTCTGGACAAAACGTTACAGTGAAAGTCACCCACTCGCTTCAAAATATGGCTTGTAATATATTACTGTAGAGACTTAATAAGTCTGAACAGACCCTGCACAAGTTAGATCGATGTTTGTTTTGATATGTTAGTTTTGCCACTGAATTCACCAGGATGAGGATTCTACCTATCATCTTTTGTTGTACTTGAATCAAAAGAATTTGTCTTTCATGCTTGATGACACAGAAATATTCAGTCAATGGGCTATAGAGATCTTTCTTCCAGCACACCGCTTATAAGTCTTTAGTAGAGGTGGTGTGTAAATGTCCTACAGTCTTTCATACATTAGACACACATGCTCTTAACTCGTTCAGACGTCATCTTCCTTGGAGGAGGTTCCTGAAAAAAACATTGATGCAAAAGATATGCTAAAAAAGATCAATGACAAAATGTCACTGAGAATCGAACTCATGTAAAGATCCTCAGAGTGGCAGAATACAAAGTGAAAGAGCTGCTGTCACTCCGCTTTTATCTCTTTGATCCCATGTTCAAGACTAGCATAGGCCTGCAGCAGTGCTTAAACTGTAACACTCTTACAAGAGCAGCTATTGACTTTGGCATTATTGAGAACCTAATACCATTTATTCAAGTCAGGTTCTACTGATTTTTAACACGGGTAAGATTTTTGCAAGGGCCGATCTAGTAAAGGCTTCATTTTTATTTCTCAGGAACTTCCCCTAATTCTCAAAACAATAACAATGACAACAAAAACCCAACAACAAGTGAAAACAAAAACTTCACCCCACAACTGTGCAAAGAGTACATATAAGAGTTCATAACAGACATGACAGAGAAGTGGAAAACTTGTTCACATTTTCTAATTTATTTCTGTAACGTGACTGGAAAGAGGCAGATGAATAATGTTAATTCACCCTCTGATGCATGGAGTTTTTCTTAATGTCACACTGCCTGCAAATGTGTATTTTTAAAGAAAATATTCTATTATAAAAATTCCTGGATTTTATTTTTTTTTTGCAAAACTCATTAAAAAGAAAAGGGATTGATTACTAAACATATAAATGGGTCTTTTCAAAGAGCTACTTTGGTCTCTGTTCTGTGTTTATAAATTATGTTTATGATTTAGTTTCTAGGTCAGCTTCAAGTCAGTGGTAATACTCAAGTGTTAACATGAATCCACATCTTAAGTTCAGGAGAAACAAGCCACCAACTTTTGAGTTGCAAGATTCATCCCTTAACTGAAATTAACCTGAAGTTAACACATCCTGGTGAAGTGGTCTTGCCAAGGCAAGATGAAGCATCAGAATACCACAGGCTGGAGCCAAGTTTTGCCTCATACAGGGCTGGATTCGCAAGCCATGTGGAGGATATCCAGACAAATTTCTGACTTCTTTTCCCAACCCCACCTAGTTTGAAATGAAATTTCCAACTGCGCGTTTGTGAGTTGAAAGGAGAGAAGAAACGAGGTACTTTCCTGCCACATTTTGCTGTGAATTGTCTGTGATCACCTTCCAATTTCATGCACCTCAAGTATCCCTGATTAACAACTGGCAAAACAGAAGTTTCTCCCCATTCAGAGGTACAGCTTTCCAAACTGCGGTTGTATGTATGCTTGTAGTGCACCGGAGGGAGAAGCCAGTGACTTGTTTTTTTAAGTATAAGAAATACCACATACAAATTGAATGACTAAATGTGTGGTAACTATGAAAGGTCCTGTGAGACATGAGCGATCCTTTAAAAAATATGTGTTTGCCTAATTTTCTGCTCAGTACTGGATTTACCATTTCTATTTATTTTCTGTGCTTCATATTGTTAGATTATAAAATGCGATGATAAGCATAAAAGCTGGAATAGCATGGGTTTGACTAAAACAATGAAAACTTCTGAAATTTTGTCATATATCTCAAGTATTTCCTCCTTTTGATTGAATTTAGCATGGGAAAACACATATATTCCAAGGATAGTGCACTTTTTTAATATATATTTCTCCATATAACAACAAAAGTAAAGGTGGCATAAGTTGTAGTTCACACAAACACACAGAGAAATGCATATATATTCCACTCTGTAGTTCATATATGTGTACTGTAGAAAGCACAACTGAAAATCACCAGTCACTTAAAATGCCATAGTCCGGTGTATGCCTGAGTTGTGCTGTCAGTATAGGAAATGAATTCAAACAATATGTGCCATTACTGTAGCATGAAACTATTAGCTAAAGTTCACAGTGCTTGCCTAGATCATTTAAACCTTTATTAGAAAAAAAAAAGAAATTTTGAATGTTTGAATGTTCTTCTTTTCTTCCTTAATTTGAGCAGGGTCTTAAAGTTTAACCAAAAGCATCTGGAAATAAGTTCCACTGCCATCCTCCTGGTTCAAGTTCCAAAGAACAGGAGGTAAAACTCCCGGTGCATAGTGCTAACTAGTATCACGGGGGTGTCGAACTTGACTTGAGATGGATTGACGTGTCATTATTCCTCCCATTCTTGCTTCTCTTTTAATGATCTGCATCTGAGCTCCGGTGTGTATTTTGTGACACTTATTCGCAATCTACAGGTCTGAGAAAACCGTTGTTTATCCATCTCTCACCTGTGAAAATGTTAACGAGACAAGACGTGCAGCAGTGTCTGGTGCCAGCTGAAGGTCACGGACAGAGTGAAGAAGCATCTGACTTCTGTCTCTCACGGTGGGCATTGCACCGTTGTTTCACTGAAAGCAGCAGGCTGAGTGATCTCACACCACTAATGTCAATGGGACCTGAGTGCGCGCTACCTGCATTTGTTCCTCGGTTCCAGGAGTGGAAGCGTGGAGCTATTAGGGCACCTCGTTCACATCCTAGATAAGAATGTTGCAATAGTTCCACATGGCAGATGAACAAAAGAAGTCATTAAGCTTATTCTTGTCCACATGCACTCAAGGGCCTGACGGCAACTGCCCTTGCTATTTTAAATCAAGACTGAGAGACTCAAGGCTACTGATTTACTGAATTTCAATCAACCTGGATTCATCTTTTCTTCCTCTTTTTTTTTTTTTTTTTTTTGTGAGGAGCTGCTTCAGAACGACTAAGTCTTATTGATTAAAACAGTTACTTTGATTTCCAACCCTGCAGTATTTTCATGATAGGTTAGTATTAATGTCATTCGCATTTTGGAAAACAGGCATACTTTTTCAATTAGGAGTTTTTTTAGGATGGGATAGATGTCTTGCATTCAATACAGTTTTAAACAAGCTTTCCTCTCCCTCTTTGTATCTATGAGCGAATGGCTGTGACTGAAAATATGCACTTAGTTGTGAATATTCATGTGTGTGTGAATTACCTGTGGAGACAGATAGAAACCAAAATAACTATGCAGATATCATTTAACATATATCTGTATGTATACATTAGTGAACAGGAATTGATCTTTTACTGAAATACAAATAAAACAGTTTTGCAGAGGTACATACAAAAGTGATCTCTCCTTTCCCTTTCTGTCTCTCCCCCTTCCCCTTCCTCTTTCCCTTCACCATCCCCTTCCTCTTCTCCTTCCCTGCATCCTCCCCTCTCTTCCCCTTCCCACCCTGCCCTTCCTCCCTTCTTTCCTCTCCCCCCATCTACTCCCCCTCTAACTCTATTTCTCTTCCTTCTTTCCATGTCCCTCTCCCCTCCCTTTCTCACCCCTTCTCTTCCTTCCTTCTTTCGCTTCTTTTTTTTTTTTTTTTTTTTTTTTTTTTTTTTGTTTTTTTTTTTTTT
>VYXH01003589.1:78179-227046 GCA_013397275.1 Burhinus bistriatus
CTTCTCTTCCTTCCTTTTTTCCCTTTTTTTTTTTTTTTTTTTTTTTTTTTCTGTGTAGTGGCTTGCTTTCTTTTTTCTGCTAGTAACATTTTCTTTCTTTTGCAAATCATTCAGACACTTCAGCCCATGCTGGGCTGGCACAGCCACTAACAACTTCTCGAAAAACCCTTCCATTTCTTGTACAGCACATGAAAAGATGCTGTTCAGCAGACAGACAGTGGAAACAAGGTGTTCAGCCCTTTCAATTTTTATTTATGGCAATGGGGAGCATATTGCTGGAGGTACTAAGAACAGGTTTACTTTCTGAAGGAGCCAAATTTATCTCAATTGTCTCTGGATGGAAAACTATCTGTCCCAATAGTCAGTGGAAACAGCTCTCCTGATCTCCTTTTACCTTTTGTTCTGAATTAAAAGTACGTTTTGTGAATGGTTAAACAGATTCACTCTTAATCTCATTAGTGTAAGACCCTCACCCACAACGCACTGAAAATAGCAGAAAGACATTCACGAATTTGAGTAGACTTTAGTTCTGACACTAACAAATGTCCCACTGGCTTAGCCTTTCATAAGTCAGACAAATGAAAAATAATGTTAAGCACTTCCATCAAAAATAAATACCAGTTGTATTTTGAGGTCTTTTTCTCAGCAGTTCCCATTGATGCAGGCTATAGAAAGCTTTGGAATATGACATTCTTTTATTGGCTTGTTCCTTTTGAAGCAAACTCCAAATCATTGTTTTGTTTTGTTTTGAGGGCTCACAAGCTCTTAAAACGAACTCCCAATGTCTTGCAAGTTACAATTGTACTTATAAGTACAGTACTGGGCAATAAATAAGAAAGATAAGCATTCTGTAGCCAGGTTATATTGGAACAACAACGAAAAAAAGAGCCTGCTGCATTCTTTCTAAACAAACAAAAAAGCATAATTGGAAAAAATCATTTTTATGTTCTTTTACATTAGATGGGACCACTGAGTGAAACATTCACTGATGAATTACTCCTCTAATCTGTGGAGGAAAAACAGCTACTGGCTAATTAAAGAGTCCTGGAACAGAGCCATGAGAACTAAATGGCTAAAAATGAAAACAGGCAAACATTTGAAGAGTATTCTACAGAACACAGATCTTTCAACACCTCCCCCTTTTCCATGGCTAATTCATTGTCATGGAAACTGAATTTATCAAAATGTTCTTGTTCACTCCTAGTGACCCAGTGAGTCGACTTACAGAGCTGGTGAAAGGTAACTCAGGCTGAAGCAATTTTTACAAATGATATGCAGCAGTTCATAAATCGGTAAATTTTGAATGGTACCATTGTGCTTCCCGAATAGTTTCCCCTAGTCTCAAAAGACTCTTTTTGTCTGCAAGCTAGAGGTGTCTGAAACCCTTACTAATAAGTTAGCATGGGAGGCATGTATGAGTTTAGCTCCGTTCTTCCCCTCTGCTCTCCTTTAATTTGTTTTTCTTCTTACCCTGTGAATTTATGCTAAAATCCTGTTATTTGTGTCTTTTATTTACTTCATGCATTCTCCACAGCATTTTCCTTTGCTGATCTGTAGCCCAAGGATGCAAAAATCCTTCATCACCTCATCACAAATATCTCTTCTTATCTGTTGCTGAAGGTAGGTGTTGACTATCAAGTGTAATACACGATGACTACTGTATGCAGCCAGCTTTGCCAAATCCGAAATAACCCTGGAACTCTAAGTGCTTTCATCCTGTCTCAGAAGGTGGGGTTGCTTGTATTTCTTCATCGTACAGGAAAATTGTCATATAATTATTTTGAAGGTTTTTCAGCTTCCATGTCACTGCCAAATTCTGTCAAGGTTGATTTTTACTTTATTTTATGTTAGCAATTAGTGACTTGTTGTCATGGAAACCACACTTCACATGATTCTTGAACTTAAATGGCTGAATGTGATCATACAGCAACCCTTCCTTCTTTAGCCTCAGTAGTTAAAGTCTTGCTTTTTGTGTGTGTGTCATCTTGATTACAGAATCACGTAAAATATCTGTAAACACACAAAATAATAGCAGAGGGCCACATCAATTAAAATGGAGTATTCAATTATTCATTCTTTAATTAAAGCTCTTCCTTTTCCTATTGCTGTAACCTTTCAAGTGTTAAAGCAGACATAAGAGCGAATCATTTCTATGAAATATCTTTTCTAATTAGCCGTTTGTGAAACAATAATGAAGGAAAACAAAAAATGGGGATTTCAAATACTTTTGCTTTTATGCTTAATGTAAAGAATGAAAACACAAACACTATAGATAAAATGTTTTCTAGGGGATGTCTGTGTCTGAGGTTACAGATGGTATGTATTTATGTAGACAGAACAGGATGCATTCAGTTCAGCTTTTTGTTGTAAACAGATGAAATGACTCAGGACATAAGAGTCAAAGGATATGTCCCAGTATACCATGAATAAGACACATTCAAATATGTTGTATCTGTGAATCAAAATCTTAAAACTTTACTTCAGAGGCTACGTTTTTCAATAGCAATCACACTGAAGGATTAGTACATTGCATTTTTTTTCATGTGAGTGATGTCTCCACCATTTAAAAATTCCAGAAATATTCCTGCCTCATAAAGATCTGTATCCATTGAAGACTTTTAGATTATATTGGTGTAATAATAGTGGCAGAGTAAGCTGAAACAGAGCAATATAAAGACCTGTGTTGGGTCCCCTATTCCAGAGTATGATACTTCTTTGGGTTTGGTTAATTCAGTTCCAAGCTATCTGGAGATTTTTATTTATATGTATGTGTGTGGGTGTACACACGTGTGTGGGTGTATGTATGCATGTGTATGTATATACAGGCTTTATTTAGAAAAAACAGTTCTACATGCCAGGGTTATGCAGATATGACTACAATATTTTAAATTCACAGCATGTACCATTTTAATTTCATTGTCTAGATAAATGGTTCATGTGGTTGCATGTTTATGTCTGTGTCTGATTCTTGAAAAATGCTGAATGGCCTGTAATCAATAAGAGTTCAAGGTACTTGAACCTCATAGGAA
The DNA here is from genome assembly GCA_013397275.1 of Burhinus bistriatus. NCBI lineage: Eukaryota > Metazoa > Chordata > Aves > Charadriiformes > Burhinidae > Burhinus > Burhinus bistriatus. The sequence goes on from VYXH01003589.1 coordinate 81,209, forward strand.
ATGATAAGAATCAACCCTGGGCACATGAAATTATAAATGTCACTCTAATGAATGCTAACCAGTAGACACAGTGATTTTTTTCAGGCTTTCCTTGTGCTTGAAGCATGAGAAGACTCAGTCTTGAAAGGACACTGCACTTTTTATTAAACTTTTCAAAAGTCTGCTTGGAATATTAGAACTAAACTAAAATATCAGTTATATAGCTATCAGAGAGAAATGTAGTTAAAAAGCACAATAAGACAAATTCTTCCCTGAGGTAACACAGATGAATTCAATGTTATTTTCCTTATATCTCCTCCCATGTACTGGAGAGTCATTAATTGGACTCATTAACTTTACACAGTAAAGATAACTGTTTGCTTCCAGTGATACAAAAGCAAATACAGTATGAGTTCAGCACGCATTTGCTGTGTGCAGAGGTTACCTACAAAGAAGCAATTTTGAAGTATTTTAATGGAAAAGTATTCACTTATTTATTCAGTATGCTATATTAACATCAAGGATTTGATTGAATACATCTTTTAAAAAAAAAGGAAGAAAAAAACAGAGGTAAAACTGTCAATTTCTTATACTCGTGGTAGTAAATATATCTGCCAGAAGGTAACATAGTTACAAAATTTAACATATTTACTGTATATTTTTATTAACCATTAAGAGAATAGGTACATATTTCACTATTTGCTGTATGTTTCTGTGCTCACTCAAGTCCTAGGAAATCAAAGCAATTATTCTGAAAACCGTGTAGAAAGCAGTGTGAGGCCAGAATTTGCCTTATATTAAGATACATTGAATTCCATGTTATCACACTAAGTATGGTATTTCCTGGTAAATTGCGAATTTGGGCTTTAAGCTCTTTTCAAACTATTCCCTTTTGTTAATGTGTCAGGTTACTTTTGGTTCCTATTTCTTTAGAATTACTTCAAAAGTATCTTTGCAGCACTAACTTCTAAAATTTCTTAGGAGTACTGTCTGTACTTAAAACTTCTAAAATCACAAATCTAGTATCAAGAAATGCGTTAGCCCTATGGTAGCTACAACACATATAGAATCTTTCTTGAACACTTCCTGTATGTCTTGTGGGTGTACTTGCTATTGTTTTAAAGAGCTGTGTTAAATGAATGCTTCTTACTAATTGTATTCTGCATTTGTTTTCACAAATATGTGAAATTTTATCTTTTGTTTCATTAAAAATGCAGAGAATGAAAAGAATCAACTTACGAAGTCCAGTTTATAATGGAGTGAAACTTTTGACCTTGCCTATGTATTCCCCAGAACTATTGTTATTATTACAGCAATTTTAAAGAAAATATTATGAAAATAAAAATGCAGAAGAGTATTCTTCAATATGTACAGTTAGACAAAAAAATACTCCTTAGAATAAGATGTAAGTGTAATTTCAAAATAAAAAGCTATAAACCAGCTGATTTTCTTCATTGTGTGGGATTTCTTGGGGTATTATTTCACTCTTGTAATCTGTTTAACATCTTTGTACTTGGAAAGACAATAGAATATGACAGGTTCTTTGACAGTTTGCTAACACAAATTAACCTCATTTATGGGAAAACTGACTGTGTGTGAACATCTACTTTTGCAGTGCTTTGTAAAATAATCTCTAAATTGCTGACTTTCTGGGAGGGCTGCTTCCTAAATTTTAGGCATTCTGCTGAGTAATAACACTTTTAATATAGCATGTATGTTATGATAAGCTTGCCTATGGATGACCTTATAATATTTGTAGGGGAAAAGAGAGAAAAAACACATGCTTGGTACTTTATTTCAAGCTAATTGAAATTCTCAGCATTACACCTGTAAAATACTACTGCTTTCCATAGGGCTTCATTGGGGTAACAGAGGCGGGTATTTGGCCATATTTTATTCTTTAATTCATAAAGAGACTATTCAAACCAAGCTTAATAGCAAATATCTCATGGCAGGAATTTATCACATAGAAATAATATTAGCCTAAGGCAAATGCTTAGGATTATATTTGTTTCTCTATTTCTATCTAGTCTGACAAAGGAATAAATGATTGTCTTCTAGGAACAAGAAGAAGAGTACAGGAGAATCTGATGTTAGTGTAATCCCCTTAGAAAATGGTGGCAACCAAAACAATCATTAGACTTTTCCTATTTTTCTAAATTTCACATTGATTGTGGCTTAGAATTCTTTTATAATTAGATGGGAGGTAATATATAAGTTGGGTGAGGATGACCAAGAATATCTATGAAATAAAATCAAATACCAGTGGACTTTACAAATGAAAGGGTCTGAGGGTCCAGTCTATTCACCTTCTAAAAGCATGTATATTTCTCCTTTCAGTTTAAGATATACTGTTGAATAAATTTTTCACATAGCTAAACAACAGAAGAAAATGCAAAATGTTATGCAAAACCCCATGTTGCCACAATAATAGTTATTTTGTTATGTAAAACTCCCAATGCTGAAGGAAGGACCAAGAAAGATTTATTGGGGGGGGAGAAGGGGCAAATGGCATTTTCTAGTCTGAATTTTGCAATGAAAAAAGGTTAAATCTTTAAAGATAAATATTTACTTTGTGGATTTAATAAATAAATAAACAAACAAATAAATAAAAAGGCTGACTACTTCTTTAGTACTCCAAGCCTGGACTGAAAATTTTCACTTTAGGCTACCTTTTCTGAAAGTCTTTGCTATCAGTTGTATTTGTTCTGGATGACCTACATTTATGGTGGTAAAACCTTTAATGTATAATCATATCATCATATTTTCTGTACATGCCACATATGTTAGAAATAAACTATTTTAGGTGCATTTCAAAGCATTAAAGTATGTTTATGGATTATCTCTTGTACTGTTAATATAAAGTTTGATCCCTTGGTTACTGTAGGTCCAATTGTGTGCAAGTTTCAGAGGGAGCCTTTGAAACCTCTAAATATAGCTTAAAAGAGTTTCTCTGTATCTAAAATGTCATGACATTAACATCCAGTATCTTGGGATACTCCAAAGTTAGAAACTGGGAAACCGATCCTTTCCAGTAGCATAAAGCTCCAATTTCTAGCCTTACAAGTCTTCAAAGAAATGGACTTACCTTCTGACATTTTAGATATAAAAAAAGGTTTTGTGAGTCCTGCTCATCCTATATCTTAAGAAGTCGTATTTTCTGAGTAAAATTTACTGTTTTGAAAAGAGAATGAAGTAATGCCTCCCTGTTATATTTAATTTAAAATAATAATTAAAAAATCCCTACTGGTTCTTTATAGGTATTCTGTAGTTCTGGTTTTTATAGGATGGGGTCTAGGTCATAAAATCTTTGTTGGTTAATCATGAAGTTATACAAATTATCTTATAATCAACTGCATATTTATGAAAAGTGGACATGCTTATGTAGTTCTGTGCGAAACTAGAGTTTGAAGATGCATATATATACGCTTTTTATGAGCAGAGAAAGGAGATTTTATTTGCTGCTATTAAGAAGGAAGTTCAATTAAAGGGAAAAATACAGATGTAGTGTGTGCTTAGCTTTTCTTTGACCCAGTGCTCTTCAGTGGTGATTGCTTATTCTGGGCTTTTTTAGTGGTGAGACTGAATCTGTAATTAATTGCAGACATGAATATGAAAAGAAATTTACTGTCTCAGTTCTCTTCAGTAAAGCATTTCGTTGAGCTGGATGACAAATCAGTGTCTGAAGTTGTATGTCACGGTCAGACTACTTTTCCATTTAGGGCCTATTGCACAGTGACTGAAAAATGGTAGAGTGGTTCAGCTCCATTTGCTGAATAACCTGGAGGTCCTTAGGGGAAAAGGGGAAAAATCTACTGTGTCTCAGAGACTGTTGGATCTAACCTGATTTCTTGGCATGCAAGTAGCATATTTCTCTTTCTTGCAATACCTTGTGTTAAGCCTGGCTTTTGCTAGAGTGATGGGAATATCAGACATCTCCCCAGAGTAACATTTTGCAATACAGCAAAAATAATATGCAGTTATCTGTATGTTTGCACAGGAAATTATATATAAGTTTCTGAGCTGGATCAGTAACTCTCCTTGGTACTGTACATGCCAGTTTACAAAAGAGAACTTGTTTTCTTAACATCAAATCCAAGAATTTCAGAGTTGCCCAGTGTCCCAACTTTTTTTCTGCCTAGTTACCTTGGAAAAGCCTTGTTTTTAAACTGTGATTTTTCACAGCATTATGAAAATGGTATCTTGGATGGTATGGAAAGAGCTGAGAGAACAATATCCTATAGTTTATGTTAAAACATGCAGTCCAAAATAACTTCAGAAATTTATGTACCAAACTGCATTTTGGTTTACATAAACTTTAGTATTTCCTACATGCTGTTTCCAGGAAATACATGTTATCTGTAAATATATACATATGTTAAAAAAATATACATTAAAGGTATAGATCTAGATACATATATTGATACCTTTAAAAGTACAACAGTTTCAAGAAATTATGTATTATAGCTATAATTGATTACATAGGAAAACAAGGCTTTTAATCATCTCATGACCTGTTTTGTTTGCAACATATCCGATTCACTAATAATCTATACAAATGATCAGCACTAACAGTGATGCCTCAGGAAAGACACACAGTTTCATTTCAGAAAACCTGAAATATTTAGAGGCTGAAAACTCAAAAAACATTTGAATTTATGTAACTAGCAAGTGCTTGCTAGATAGTGAAGGAATGCCTGGTTCAATATAACTCAGATGTCAGTTGAACTGGTTTATTTCCCTTTTACATTTTCTCTTCCTTTCTCTATTTGCTTATTTCATACTGTCTACTTTCCAAACGTCAGGTTCTAAACCAGTTAGTCATCTAGCTATCAGACTAGGCTCTTAGAGAGATAAGAATGGATAAAAATTGGATAACTTTTTTTTTCTCCAGCTTTCCCTTTTCTCTGACAGATGTTGACCATGATCTGAAGTGAATTTTATCCCTAAAGTAGCTTTATAGAGCAATTCTGAAGTAACCTTCATATGTTGAGTTCACTGTTAACAATTATAAACTCTCACATTATCTATCATAGCTTATCACAAAGAATCACTGCTATTCTCTCTAGCCAGTTCAATAGCCCTGGCAGTGCTGTAGTGGTGGTGATGTGTGTTTGCACGTTATTGGGGCACGGAAGCATCCTTCACTGGTATTTTCTGTTCCTGGGAGGCCTTGCATAGAGAGCAGATTGATCAAATGGTCTCCTACAGGGGTGCCATTGCTGCAGGCTGGTCATTTAGGGTGGCCAACCAAGACAAAAATTGAGGCAAATAAAATAAAAAAGAACACAGAGGTAGCTAGAGGCAGAAAAAAACTGTCAGTCCATTCTTTTGTTATAGCTGTGCTTCAAGCATCAGCGCTTGTAAGAAGCTCCAAAGTGGCCCTAGGATGAAGCTCTGTAATTGGAGGCAAGCAAGGCACAGATGCTAGCTTTTATTAAATATCAACAGAATTTAACAGTGCCAACAGTCCAGCACTGAAGGAGAAGGAAGGATGGGAAGGAAATTCCTTCCCTGGTCTAATTTCATGCTTACTGTCCTTCAGACCTACTCATCAGATCTGTCATTACACTTTGCGTCTCTGACAGAGTCAGGCTATCTATAAATACCCGGGTAGCTTTATGCACTTGAACCATGTATAAATAACCTCTGGCTCATGAGATGCTGCAGGCTATCCTGCCTGGCTCCCAGATGCCGCTACTGAAAGGTACAAGTCCCTTGTAAGTCCTGTGTGGTATCTGTCAGCCCTCTCTACGCATATTTACTTCCTTGGAGTATCTCAAAAGTTGTTAGACACTAATGTTCAGGCAACTGAATCCTTCCAAAAATGTTAAATGGACTACTTAAGTGGATGAAGGCATATATCAGAGATGCTAATAACTCTGTACAGCAAAATCTTCCTTTCTATTGTCTCCTTCTCACACTGAAATTATGAAGGCTTATAGAAAGAGGCAAAAAAGTTGGGTCAGACTGCTCATTGGCATCTTGTAGATGGGGTTGGGTTTGGGTTGTTTTGGGTTTTTTATTTTGTTGGGTTTTTTGTTTTGTTTTGTTTTTTATGAAAAGGAAGTGGTTAATTTAATTTAGAGAGGGACATTCTTGGGTCCTGGTAGTTTGCTATGGCATGGCTTCATCCAGCTGCAGAATGAACTTGTTAAGGTTATTATCCGTCGGGCAGAGTTACTGCAGCTCTTACACTTCTTTATAGTCTACCCAATGACTACAAATGAGGTTTAAGAATATCTCTAATCTGAGATCTCAGGTGCCTTGCCCCTTTACTACATTGACTGAAAATGGAACAAACCAGAGTAATTTAAAAGTATCAGCCTCGTTTGTTTAGGTTATCTTTCTTTCCAGATTATTTGAATAGCGCTGTGTTGTGCAGATCTTTGTCTAAGATCATACAGGAAAGAATTTTGTATAAAGCTAATTTACTTTGTTGAATGCAGCAAATTACAACACTGAATTGAAAAGCACTCATGACAATTTAGTTGGTTTCAACTTGTTTGTCACTGCACCCGCAGAGTTCTCTCTTTCTTCAGACTGACCGTGTACAAGCTGCCTTTATGCTGAAGGATGCCACCCTGAAATGGCTACTCGAGAGTCATTACTCAAAGGTAATTGTAAAGCTGAAAGGTGTTCAGTGCTGACAGCACCCTCCCTCCCTCTTTTGCCTCCCCTCCGATCCTCCAAGCTGCTACAGGAAATGTGAGCTGTACAGATAGTCCCAGGAGAGTTGCTTTGCTTTGCAATGCTCATGCCAAAAGACAGCACTATTTTTGCCTGAAGTTCTCTTTTATGACATCTACAGATCAGCACAAAGTACCCTGCAAAATTAATTGAATTCTCCAATAATTGTTTTAAAGCCAAATGCCATATAAAGCCTTAAGATCTATATGCATTTTCAAATGTCTTTGTAGCCTCATTTGGGCCATTTACCTCCTGAAATCTCAACTTAAGGCTGAGTGCATTAGTGAAACTGTGAGTCAAAGTATATTTTTTTTTCTTTTCTGTTTTTCTTTTTTAATGTGGATGCTTTTGTTTTCTGCTACAGTGAACATGTTTCTGAGGTTTACTTGATTCGTCCACCTGTTGGTGACAATATGAACAAGGATGGGGGAATAACAGTGGGTAAATATGAAGAAAAAGAGAATTGTGTCAAAGAAGATTAGGAAAAGTATAAAGACACAGCAAATTCAGCCTGATAGTTGTAGGAGATTTAATAGAGCAAGGAAATCAAAGTTTAGTTTTCCAAAGCTCTCTGAACTGGGGACAATATTCCTCCGCAGTGTACTGTACTTGTTCCTGCTACACCGGTTCTCTGATTCTCCCACACTGAAGGGGTCTGCTCTCATGGATGTTGTGTTACAATTAAGGAATGAACTCACTGCGCTACCACTTTGTATAAAGAATGGACAACTGTATCCCCTTATACGAACTGAGGGGTGAAACTGGTCAAAACCAGCTTGGATCAACGAAGATATGGCGAGGTGGACATTGTGGCATTCAGAGGATTGCAAGGAGCTGAGCACCTGCTGCCACATAAAATCAACAGATGTGTTCCTGCAGAGATAAATTCTAAAGTGGATCTGAGATGTAGAAGAGTTGATTTGGGGAAAAAAAGAAAGAAAGGAAGGAAAAAAAAAAAAAAGGGGTAATTTGTGGTCAGAAAGAGTTTTAATGTGGAGCAGTCCCTGTTATGGTTACGTAACACCCACCAAGGGCAAGAGTTTGAATGTAAAGTACCAGAAGTTATTGGCTACGTTTGCATCAATAAGTAATCCAGTCCAATGGGGAAGGATCAGCAGATCAAGGCAGGTCACGTTGGCACTTACATCTGCTGTACGTGAAGTCTGGAGTTTTAGCTTTGTGCTGGATTTATCATTATTTCCTAGAGTGAACATCCCTGCTATGTATATGACTCAAAGCAGCCCAAAGGACCAGCCTCTGGTTCACACCCTTATGTCCATCATGACATGGGGGCACATTTGGTGCATACATGAAGTCATACTTTGTGTTTAGATTCCTGTTAAAGAAATCAACTTTCCAGTGACTGAGACTACTCTGAGCTGAATGACGTGGTTTGCTCTAGAACAAAGCACTAGACATAATCATTGTTTAACATTTAATAAATGCATAAAAATTCATAAATCTGTTGTCAATAGCAATAGAGCTGATTCTTCATATATCACAAGGTGTGTCTAATTGTAACTTCAACTTCAGTGAATTTATTCCTAATTGTAACTGAACAAATGAAAAGACAGTCAAGCTCCATTTGAAGAAATTGATCACCAGGGCTAAGAATTACACTATATATTCAGTTTTCCCTCATGTGTCTATTCTACCTGAAACAAAGCAGGCATTATATAAATGCAATCATTTACATAAAAGTATTGTATGAGCGTAAACTTTAACTGGGGTAGGTTAAACAATTTTTTTAAAATTTCCCTATCTTCATCTGTTTGTATGTATGCATATAGGGTTTCAACACACTCTTTTTTATTAGTAATTAATTAAATTATTCATTTGAAACAAAGACTGTGCTATGTGGTGCTAGTACCATTTAGTCATAGATGTTGCTGAAGAGTAAGTGGTAATATTATAGATTTATTCTTCTTATTTATTAATTTAGCAATTTTATTTTTCAATGCAGTATGTTTCTCACATATTTTGCATTCTAGATCTTCTTTTATTATGCCATTTCCCCCTTCTTTTTAAAGCACCACTGATTCACCTCAGTGCAGCAATAACGAGTAACTGGGAAGGAGTTTGCAAGGAGAGAGAGGGAAAAAGAGAGCTATTGAAGTAAATGAAGCATTACCCATGACTGCAGCACACGCCAGTGTCTGTTCCTGTACTAGCGTCATATCCCCTCTTCCGGGCATTAGAAGGAAAACTCATTTCCCAGAGCATTCCATGCTCAAGGGCAACAGTTACCTTCACCACAGAGAGAATTAGCACTGACTGGTATAATTTTGGAAATATGTGGCAATTACTTGCAGCAGAAAGTTGGATCTCAGAATCCCTTAGTGAACAATGACAAAGAGGTGAGCTCAGAAATGGTGGCCCAAAGCTGCTAGATTCACTGTTCTACACCCTCAGTTCGCAGAATCCCCATGCAGATCATCTTCTTCCTTCTGTCTCTCCTCTTCCTTTCCATCTGTCTTTACGATCTGATCAACTTAGAGTCTTAGCTGTATTACCCTTCGTGTCCTTTGCATTACCTTTACTTATGATTGCATTTGGATCATTTTTTTGACTCATCATAACTTGAAAAAATGAAAATGTTTAAAGGTACGACATTGTACTGTTACCTTGCATAAGCATGCACTCTTCCTTGTTTTTCTTGGAAGTTCCTCGGATACTAGCCTTTGGTTTGTTTTATTTGTCCCTCTATAATTCACAATTAAAATTTATTTTACTTTGAAGGTCTTAAGGATGTAGAAAAGCTATGTGTAGGTGTAAACTTCTGCAACTAACCATGTATTTACACTGTAGGGGGTAGCATAATAGATAGACCTCATTTGTGATAAACCAAATAAAAAAGATAAGGTTAAAGCTCACTACTAAATACATGAACCCTCTAATGGCATTTATTTTCAAATTGATTCACAGCAAATCTTAAGACTGAGGCTGATGCCTGTCTCTCTGGATAAGTTTCATTTTTACATGCTGTTATGAAGATAGCTTTAACTGAAAGAAAAGTGCCAAAAGGAATGTCTGAGAAATACTGTAGACAAATAGCTACACTGCTTTGAATGGTTGGTTGCCTGGCTCTAGTGCTTTTCTTTCTGAAGGGATCTTGGAGACTCTTCTGTTTGAAACACTTGTGGTTAGAAATTATATTATCATAAACATGCTGGTGTTTCAGGCATACAAATTTCATTGAGCTAGGGACAGGCTGCAGAATGGCTTGCAGCTGGACTTTGTGTCACTGATCAAAGCCCTCAGAACCCAGCACTCCAGCCAGTTTTCAGTCCACACTACTTTCCACTTATCTCATTCATACTCCTCAGTTTGTTTGTGAGGATATTATGGGAAACAGTCATGAAAGCCTTACTAAAGTTGAAGTGAGCAGCAGCCACTTCTCTCCCCTCATCCACTGAGCTAGTCATTTTGTTGTGTAATGACACAAGGTTGATCAGGCACGACTTCCCCTTTGTAAATCCACGCTGACTGCTCCAGTCACCTTCTTTCCTTTTATGCGTTTGGAAAAGGTTTCTAGGGTTTATTTGCTCCATCGCCTTCTCCAGGCTTGAGGTGTGGCTGACTAAACTGTAGTAGTCTGGATCCTACTTCTTGCTTTCTTGGAGGTAGGAGAGACATTTTCTTTCTTCCAGTCCCTCAGAAACCTCCCTTGATCACTATGACCTTTCAAAAGTAATTGAGACTGGCTTCACAATGACATCAGACAGTTTCCTCAACATTTGTGGGTACATCTTACAAGGGCAAAGATCCCAGTGACTGGAAAAAAGGGAAGTATCACACCCATTTTTAAAAAGGGTGAAAAGGAGGACACTGGCAATTACTGACCAATCAGCCTCACTGCAATGCCCAGTAACATCATGGAACAGAACCTCCTGGAAGTTATGTCAAAATATATGGAAGACAGAGAGGTGATTAAAGACAGCCACTATGGCTTACCAAGGACAAATTGTGCCTGACTAATGTAGTGGCCTTCTACTATGGAGTCAATACATCTGTGGACAAGGGAAGAGCTATGGATGTCGTCTACTTGGACTTCTGTAAGGCCTTTGGTACTGTCTCCCATAACATTTTTTGCTGCTAAATTGGAGATACGGGTTTGATGAACGAACTCGTAGATGGATAAGGAATTGGCTGAATGGCTGCATGCAAAGAGTTGCAGTCAACTGCTCAATGTCCAAGTGGAAACCAGCAATGAGTGGTGTCCTCAAGGGTCTGTACTGGGACTAATACTATTTCACATCTTCATCAATGATGTATACAGTGGGATTGAGTGCACCCTCAGCAAGTTTGTGGATGTCACCAAGCTGAGAGGTGCAGTTGATATGCTAACAGGAAGAGGTACCATCCAGAGGAACCTTAACAGGCTTGAGGAGTGGGCCCATGTGAACCCCTTGAAGTTCTACAAGGCCAAATGCAAGATCCTGCACCTGGGTCAGGGCAATCTCCAGTACCAGTATGAACTGGGGGATGGCTGGATTGAAAGCAGCCCTGTAGAGAAGGATGTAGGAATACTGGTGGATGAAAAATGGATTGCAGCTCAGAAAGCCAGCCATATCCTGGGATCCATCAAAAGAAACATGGCCAGCAGGTTGAGGGAGGTGATTCTCCTCATCTACTCTACTCTTGCGAGACCCCATCTGGAGTACTGCATCCAATTCTGGGGTCCTCAGCACAAGAAAGACATGGACCTGTTAGAGCAGCTCCAGAGGAGGGCCACAAAAATGATCAGAGGCATAAAACACCTCTCCTATGAAGAAAGGCTGAGAGAGTTGGGGTTGTTCAGCCTGGAGAAGAGAAGGCTCTGGGGGAGACCTTGTTGCAGTCTTTCAGTATATAAAGGAGGCTTATAAGAAAGATAGAGAAAGCCTTTTTTCTGGGGCCTGTAGTGACAGGACAAGGGGCAACAGTTTTAAAGTGAAAGAGGGTAGATTTAGACTGGACACAAGGAAGACATTTTTTATGAAGAGCATGGTGAGACACTAGAACAAGTTGCTTAGAGACATTGTGGATGCCTCATCATTGGAAAATTTCAAACTCAGGCTGGATGGGGCTTTGAGCAACCTTATCTAGTGAAAGATGTCCCTGCCTGTGTCAGGGGGGTTGGACTAGATGATCTTTCAAGGTCCCTTTCAACCCAAACCATTCTATGATTCTGTTAGACCCCATGGACTTGTGTATGTCCAGTTTGCTTAAATGTTCCCCAGCCTGATCCTCCTCTGCTGAGGATAAGAATTCCTTGGTCTGGACTTTTGCAGTGGTCTTGGAAAGCCCATAAGATCATAGCCCAGCAACTGCACACAGACCTCCAATTCCTCTTCTTTGCTCCCCACACTTTCTGCCTTAGTGAAGAAGCACTTCAGATGGGCACCCAGTCTTGCTGATTTCCCAGAAAACCTACAAGAGCTTTCCATATAGTGCAGTCCTGTAGGCATTTCCTTATTTAAGTGCATATGTTTAACATTGGCCCCTTTCAGCCCAGCATTGTTGATTATAAGGTCTCTCCTGTCCACATGATCTGGCACCGTTTGTTTGCCATCCCAATCCATCCTCACATGATTGTGTGTCACCATCTCCTTCCCCTGTCATTCCTAGTTTAAAGCTCTCCTCATAAGGTTGACTGGCCTGTTGGAGAAGTTACTTCTTCCCCACATAGTCAAGTGGATCCCACCTCTTCCTAGCAGTCTGTGATCATCCAAGAGGCTTCACTGGACACAACTCCCTGCCTCTGTCTGCCACCAGGGCACTGACCCTATTGTGTAGTGGAGCAAAAGCCATCCTACTGAAAATTTCCTGCCAAAAATTATGAGCTTCCAGCCTTTGCCATCCTGGGAGTCTGCATTTCCCAACCCAATAAGCACAGACTCTTCCTGCCCTTCTTTCAGTGTGGCTGGGAGCTCAGGCTCTTGTATCCTGCAGGGTCCCAGAGAAGATCTGTTCAATCACTTTATTGTCATCCCTGATGCTGCACAGCCTGCTGACATCCTCCCACAGCTCCTTTACTTGGCGACACAGACTGTCCCCTGTTCTCACATCCTGCAAGTGAGGAGACCACCATCCTTGATCCCAGGATCAGTGAGAGGCCCCAGGTGTCCCTGTGGCCCCAGATCTGCAGAGGTGCATCCGTCCTCAGGAGCTCCAACTGGGTTGAGGTCTCCATTGAGCCGGAATAGTTGCTCCAGTGGGTACTGGGGACTCTGCTCTGTGGTGTGTCTACTGCTGCTAAGCACGTGTACAGTGTCCTCAGCAGAGTTTCTTGCTCCCATCTGCACAAAATGCTGTCACTTTGAGATCCTCTCTAGATCCAGTACTTCTGTTGGGACCTCTCTAGTACCTGTTGAAATGGTGCGTGACTCTCCCCAGTCAGGAGTCAGCTGCAACAAGGGCTCAACACCCTTTGATCAAATATCTGCAGAAGTTGTGAGCTGCCTTCTAAGGATGGGTCTGAAACTACTAAAAGTGTCCTGAATAGGAAGAAAAGCGACATACTTTTAATTCAAAAGCGACTAAACTGCAATGGCTTGATGTAAGAGTACTCATCATATCCACCTACAACAGGCTAACAGAAAAATGAAAGACAGGAACAGACAGGGCTGATCACCAGGAAACGTAACTCCTTTAGGAGGGTTGATAGCATTGCTTTAGAATTGCTAATCAAAAGTAGTTGGGACATCTTGCTAAAGCACAAATATGTACAATGTTTGTAACTTTGCTTTTAATTTTGAAAACTTCCTGTCCTTTTATTTTCTATCACTAGTTGTCTTACATGATAGCATCCTTCAAGAAATCATTTATAGAAATTAGGCTGATTTTGAATGCTGTTAAATAATGGCAATTTGGTGTTCTTTCTTACACTCATGCTCTACCAGCATTTTAATGTTTGTGGAGCAAATGAAGAATTTCTAACCAGTGCCAGAGGGGCACCGTGTTAATTCTTTGAGAGAGAAAATCCTTACAATTTTAGTATGCCTTGAGCACCACTGGTTTATGATAAGGTCTTTGTAGAAGTGCAATAAAGATGATGGCTTAGTTAAAATACTATCAATATACTTGGTTAGGAAATGAAAACCCCAGTCTTTCACGCATTGTATTTAAATGAGTGAATCTTCCTATTCTTCTTTTAAAGAATTTCAATGTATACATGGGTAATCTGTTATGATGGTTTTATTTTTGGTGTAATTGTGTTTGAATATAGAAATATTGATAGAATTAAGAGTCAACCCTCTCTGAAAGAATCCTTTTCTGAGAGGGAGGTGAGTATACATTGGGATGAGTAAATATCATTGCAGATATCTTTTGAAATTCAAGTGGAAATACAAATGCCTATGCTCATACAAAACATGTAAAAGTATGTTCTCTTAAATAATCTTCATGCTTTGTGAAGGGAGGCAGTAATACGCAAAACTGAATAAATTATTAAATAAATCGTCAGGACAAGTCATTTAAGATTCTTATTGCAGATTTTGTGTTCCATCACATGTTCTTTGTGTACAGGTTTCAGCAAAGGGTGTTAACGGCACGCGGCACTAATGTAGAGAAGAGACTACATAGTTTACTTTCCAGTGGCTGCTTTTGACTGCAATAGCCCATTTGAAGTGCATGCAGGTAGTAAGTGCAGAGAGAGCACAAGGATTTATTTGACCATCCAGGAAAGACGAATTCAATTATCTTTTTGTGGATCTCTCATCACATGTGTAAAATATGAGTGTGAAGTAATTTGATCAAAACTGAGCAACAGCACACCAGCAGCACTGTGACAGGAGCTTTAGATATAGCAGCATGTTATGTATCATTATTTTTTCTTCCCACCAAAACCTAATGGGATGGTGTAGCATTGTATCCCTGCTGATAAGGCCTTGAATGCATTCTGTATGACAATGTGTATTTTGAGTGTATTGTCTTTCCAGGCTATATAAATAAATATTTTGAAAGCAGACATGAGTGTCCTCATTTTAAAAGTTTCCTCTTCCAACAAGAACATTTTTTCAGGAAGTAGAGTCCAGGGTTTCAGATAGAGACGGTATAGTAAATTGTGATGTTTGTCTTATCTCTGGTAATTTCAATACATTAAATTGTGGTTATGTTGGGTCGTACTGCCAGGTCATTTGAATGTTTTAAAAAAATTATAGATTCTGTCATGCCTCCCTATAATATTTTTTAAAGTCACTTAAGTAGTCAGTTACAATATGAGTTGTCTGTATTCTGATGTTTTCCACAGATGATGTTGGCTCACAGTCGTCCATTTATAAGTGTATTGAGTCTTCAGCCAGATACTGAACCTGGATGTTATGTTGCTAACAGTTCCAGTGACTCCTAAAAATGTTGCTATTATTTTCCTGACTTCTCTGACACCATACCTTTAACCTTCTATTTATTGGGTATATTATAATCATTCTGCTACCTTGAGGTAATAGCTGCTGTTATTCTCCAGATATTGTCAGGTAGAGTGTTTTTCCACGTGACAATGTGGACAAAATTTCCCTGTGACAAGATAATTTTTTTTTTTTTTCCTCCCCTTATTCAAGGGTTTTTTGTGAGCCAGAATGACAAAATTAACACCTGAAGAGGTGGCATTTTTTTCAATGTCCCATTAATCGTTGTGAGATAAACGTTTGGCAGATTCTGAAGACAGAATATGTTAAAACAGAGATAGTTATAATATTAGTATAAAATGTAGTCAAAATGTAATTTATTATTTTTTAAACATACATGCAAGTGCCACACTGAAGAAGGCAAATACCATTAGGTTCATTTTATATACAGAGAAACAGGTTGGACAAGTAGTGGGACTTGCCCAAGTTTGTGCATAGGATTGCAAGGAGCCAAATTCACTTTCCTAATTTTCCATGAAAAAGATAACTTGATGTTTAGTTAGCTCTGTCACAGTATTACAGAATTGTTGATGTGGGAAGGGACCTCTGAAGTTCAGACAGTCCATTCTTATGCTCAAACAGGGTCAGCTACAGCAGGTTGCCCAGGAAGTTTAAACTCACTAGTCATTCTTTGAGGTTAATGTGATTTTCCTACCTGGAATTCAGTACTTCAAAAGATTAGACTCCACTGTTAGCAATAATTTGTGCTATACCACCCCTTCTTATTGTAGTTAGATACGGCTAGTTTTAATATTTCTTCTTTGTTTGTCATCTAGGAAAACTCAATGAGCACAGAGTAGCAATCAATTAAAAGTAAATAGGTACCTCTGACAGTTTAAAAGAGTCCCAAAGAGGATGACAGGAGAATGGTACAAGACAATAAATAATTTATAGCTAGAGAAAATTAATCAAGACCCCCCAATTCCCTCTGTACCCACACGCAGGTGCTCAATTACAGTACCTCTAAGAAGAGGCAGGAGACCAATAACCAAACATCTGTGACATAAATGAGTTTAACTATTAGGGAAGAATGTCTTCAAACATATAAACACACTGAAGTAACCAAACCAAATCACAATATAATGTACATTTGCTTTTTATAATGCCTTTCATTATACTATTTCCCAGAACCCTTCACATAATTAAATAATATAAATGTTATAAGGTATAAGTGAAATAGAGCAGCAGTAGAAAGATTTTCTAGTGGAGGCAGAATATGCAATCATAAGCTAATTGAAAGAAGTTGAAAAAATTAGGACAAAAGAGATAGAGAAATTCAGACAAAGATTAAAAACTAGTAAGTTAGGCCTTGGCACTGGATCGTTAAAGTGAGTGGAAGTTATTGCATTGTCCTCAACAGCAGCAGTATAACTCTGGAGGGTAACAACGAGTTTGCCGAAGGCAGTGGAAGCATTGATGGAGAAGAGTTAAGGACAAAGACGATGACAGTGATTGTTCAGAAAAGGGAACAGGAAGAGGGTTAAATAGATATGTGCAATCCCCGAAGAATTTTGGAAATAGTTGCCTGTCTCATTACTGGTTTTCTTCATTTTGATGCCTGCATACTTCAGATGAAATAAGTGGATTGAATTAACAGACTTATCCCAGTTTAAAGCACAGAAGGGACCTAACAATGCAGTTCAAAATGGTTGCTAAAATGACTGCTGATCTATATACATGGCAGAATAGCCCCTTCTATTACATTTGTACCTCTGCTGTTTTATAAAGCAGCAGTGCATGAATCCACCTGGAACATTGCTTGTGACTTTTGAGACTCCCAGGGCTAATTCAGTGAGTTGCTCATCTGGTTGCTTCAAAGTTAAAACACAGTTTGGCTGCTGCTACTGCTACTGCTATTGAAGACCACTTCTATTTGAATTCTGACAAATGGGATAGGTAACAGCTTATGTAACATAGTTGTATTTACTCACTCATTTTGACTTTTTTTTTTTTTAATTGACTAAGCAACAAGGTAGTCATACCTACAGGGTTTTTTATGTATCTCGCCTTTATATAGACATACCCATATATGTCATTAAATTCAAAGCTTATTTCCTAATTTCTTTAGATGATGACATCTATGATTCTAGTTCAATATTATTTTGGGCAGGTTCTTCAAAAACATTCCATAAGACTCATGAACTGTCATTTTGGTTTGCATTTATATTCCTCTGTCGAAAATACTTTTTCCTACTCTTCCCTTTTTTTAACTTAGTAGCTACATGGAGGTGGACTTCTCTGGTGAAATATAATTCTTTTTAATTTCTTTCTAAGGATCCCAGAATGAATCATTCTTCTCTCTCCTCATTAACACTTATAAAACTATTATTTTCCTCTTAGGCAAAATGAGGCCTTAGTTGTTGTCATCAAAATCTTACTATTGTTGTACTGATGAAGTAATAAGATTTATTTCTACACTATTCAGTTCATGAAT
This sequence comes from Burhinus bistriatus, assembly GCA_013397275.1. NCBI lineage: Eukaryota > Metazoa > Chordata > Aves > Charadriiformes > Burhinidae > Burhinus > Burhinus bistriatus. Next base: position 98,699 of record VYXH01003589.1, read on the forward strand.
CTCACTAATATTTCATTTCAATGAAAAAGGGTTATGACCTGTAGCTGATGAAGATGCAAGACCCAATTCTCTATTGTTTGACACAAATGATAGCCAAGTTAAAACATACAGAAAAGGAATAAACTACCATCAGAACAGATTATTTTTGAGGGATGCAAGTGACCAGTTGGGAGGAGATTCAGCAGGCACAGGTCTCCTGCATTAACAGATTTTATGTCCACAGAGAGATTCTAGATGACTATTAGCAGTGTTTTATTAAATGCACTTTTACCAGTTATGTGATTATTTTGTACAATTATTGTTAAATATCTTTTATTTCTAATAGGAACTTCAGAACATAACTAAACAATCTCCACAGCTCTTTTACTTTTTCAGCATAATTTATTTTTACCTGTTTTAATAATGTCAGTAATATTGCTTTTCCTGAGTAATACATACCTCTTATCCCTCAGAATCTGGATCTACTTATATTGTATTGTTTCATTTAAATTATATTTTAAAATTTCTTCATCCTTCATGTTGAAGAGTAAGCAATTTCACAATTAACCTGTTTTTATCAAGTTAATAGTAGACCAATTTTGCTAATTTCACCTAAATAAAATAAAAAACATCTTTTAATTTTATTTGGCATGTTCAAGCAAGGTTTTGATGCCACTAGGATACGAAAGTAAGAACCTATTGTTGCTTATATGTAGTTAGAGATTGTAAATGGTTGTTTAGTTACAGAATATTTTGCATGTGAGTACCTTTCAAAATTAGTCATCAAAGTTCAATTTCAAGGGGTGTTGGGCACCTAAAACAAGACTCAGGAAGCCTCAAAAAATATCTATTGTGACTTAAGTGTGGGTCCAGGCCCTTCTCCAAACTTGCATGATGCTATTTTTGAGTGATTTCTGGAACACAGTATAAGCATTCTTGGCATTTCATTCCTCTTCTTGCAGCACTGATGGGCCAGGCAATAGCATGGCCCCGAATTCATCAATTTCAAGTTTGTTTTATACATGTATTCCAAAAGGTCCTTGGGGTCATGCCGTATGGTGAATATGGAGCAGATAAGTTGGTTTGGGCTATTTTATAGAAGAAATGAATACGACGTGCTGCAAGTCACTTTGAATATGTATGGAAGTGATCAATAGGTATTTTAGGACTCATTTTAAGTTATATAGAGTGTAATGGATTTAAACTGTATGGAGTGCTTGCCAAGGAACATGCATTAGCCTTCCTGTGGACCTGCTCTCTGCTGAGTGGTGCAAATGTACACTACAGCCAGTATTACTATGTAAGGAAATCAATGTTCATGTCCAGCCTGAAATGTCCTTATTGTCCTCATTCCTTCTTTTTGTGCATACCTAGAACTGTTCATTGTAAGAGCACCCATCTGTGCCTTATTGAGGTCTAGAAAGTAGGAGCTCAAACAAGTTGAATTAAGCCTATAATAAGATAAAATAAAAAGCTGTTGAATCTTCTTTCTTTTTAAAGTCTGGTGAATAAGTTTTTTCATTGCCTCCTCACTTTTCTCTCCCCTGATAGGTAAGGCAGTCACTGGAGAAATAGAAGACCTTAGTCCTTCCAATTTTTTAGCACAAAGGAGATGAAACCTAGCATTACCACCTGCCAAGACTGCCACCTGAAAACTCAATTTACAGCATATGCAGCAAAGGGTGACTCAAATGAGGCTATGTGGAGATATGGATCCATGTTCTTGTCTATGCTGCACTGCTGTACCACTGTAACACTACAGAACCACGGGAAATGCACAGGATCGGGAAGACCGTTCTAAGGAAGAATAGGTCCATAGTCCAGTTGTTGAAGCAATCCCTTACTAGTGGGTCATCATGGGTTCTTGTCTGTCAGCTTTTGTTTCTGTATTTTATGTGGAATAGTCGTTGGGCAAACCCAACAAACAATTCTGAATGAAGAAAAGAGAATTCCTTAGGGTTCAGGAGAGCTTAACCCCATGTTTTTCTCATGGCAAGCACTGTTCTTTCTTCCACAATATAAATGTGCCTTAGGCCCTATTGAGGATATCTCGTTCTTTGAAAGAACAATAATTGCAGCCTAGACACAGAGGGGAATTTCAGACCTGAATCCAAAATGAAGAGGGGAGCCTAGGTTTTTGGGACCCAAGTTCCAAACACAGCATTGGATTTCAGGCAAGTTTGGTGATCAGCATTTCCTCATGTCTTATTTTTGGCTTCTTGTTCATCATATGTTTTTTTTTTTTTTCATTACCCTTTTGAGATGCTCTTCATGCCTTGTACACAAGTTATGTGTGCTTACTTAGCTCTGAGATTTGAATTTTATTCTGGGAACAAGGCCTACAATTAAATGCTATAGCGTATCTAAGATAGATAGGCACTTAAGTTGTTTATTGCATCTGGTCCTCAATAACACGGCTTATGACACAAAAGAAGTGGTATGGAAAAGATTACCCACACAATTTTTTTGTGGAGGTAGACAATTCCCCCTGTTTTGCAAGGGTGATTCATAGTATCTAGTTTGTGTATTTAAAGTTACTGAATTACAGTTTGACTCATCTGCTTGATAGAATATGTGTTTCTGATCTGATTAGGAAACAGGTTCTATTCTGAGAGCTTTTCTGCCACCTCTTCAACATTTCTCATCAGCTAATATATTTCATTGCTTGATTTAAATTGTATGATTCAACAATACATATCCATATTTATGATTTTCCATTCAAAATTCTAGAATTAGTACCAGCTTTGATTTGTTCCATTTGCTTTGTATCTTGGAGGTGTCCCATATTATCAACTTATTTTTTATATCAACATGAAACAATAAAGATTTTCTTCCTTTGGTAGATAATTTCTAGTTTTGTTTTTGTTTGTTTGTTTGTTTGTTTGTTGTTTGTTTGTTTGTTTCCCCCAGCCTACAGCCAGATAGCCTAAATTACACCAAAGTTTCTTTTGTGCTTGCTTTAAGGAGCTGGACAAAGAGCTTGTAAAAGTGTTGGGACAGGACCCCAGGCAGCCAAGGCCATGGAATGGAACTGCTCCACTCTTTCTTTAAAAAGGGCATACTAAAAGATAACAAAAGCAATCTTTATATCTTCCAATATTTAAAACTGTGTTTTGTCAGAAATCTAAAAAAAAAAACAAAAACAAAACTCCCAAATAAACTCAAACTAGGAAAAAGGGTCTTGCTTTTCAGCCAGCAATTCTTTAATTGAAAAATTTCTGTACAGTCTGGATCCCCCTTGTTCACCTCTGCTGTGAGAAAGTTCCTTGTTTTTCTTATAAGTCTCTTGGCTCTGTTTATATTTAAAATTCCCCATTTTCTGTGTTTTTCTCTGCCTGCTTCACTGTGTATTTCAGATATTTCTTCCAGTGGAGCTTGCTCAGTTGCTCTTGAGAAAAGGCCAAGTCTTTTGGGGCAGGAGTCAATCTGGTCCAGAGTGAAACAGGCATAACAAGGCACAAAGGAAAACTTCCTCTGTTAGCCCCAGCTACTTCAATTTTTAACAAACATCATAATGCTCACATAGTAAGTAATAACAAATAACATAAATATTCCTTTTGTTACAGCAGCTCACACACTTATCTACAAATCTAGTGAATTTTCATTTGCTTTAGTTCTGATTATTTGTGGAAAATAACTGAGCTTAGAGACTAAATTTCTCCTATGGCACACACAAGATTTTTTTTTTGCCAGAAAATAATGGAGAAATTGTCTTACATTTTTAATGTGAAAGATGACTGGAAAAGATATGTTTTTTTTCCTAAGAATCCGAAAAGAAGGAATTTCTTAAAAAAAAAAAAGATGCTGAAAAAGGAAATTCTATAGGTGGAAAGAATTTTACTCTCAAAAGATTATTTTCTTTTTAAGGGATATAACACATTTTGTGTTTGTAGAAACATTTTGTTTTGTTCTCCCAAATTCTTGTAATGGTATTCATCTCCATTATAGCAATAGCAAATGTATATTGCAGCTATGCTATATGTAAGCAAGAAGATTCAGTAGTGTGGTCCAGTGCTTTCAAAATGAGTAGCTATTTGGATAATATAGACTTTCTACTTTCCTTCTTAACAAAATGAAAACTGCATTTTTAAAACAACTTGAATCCAGTGCTCTCTCAAATAGTATTTCTTCATATTACATCATCTTAAGACCTGTGCCCCTTAGCAGCAACAGAAGCTTTGGAAAGTCTTAGCCATATTGACCAATCCATTATTCATGGAGTAAGGGATAAATTAAAAAATTGAAATTTTTGGTCTGAAGTGGTTGCAGAAGCAATTTTCTGCTTTTTGTTTTTGCTTATGTTTACGAACATAACTTATACCAGCTAAAGTCTAACACTGAGAAGGTATTCTGGATACAGTCTGGCCACATAAACCCAGCCATGGCACAATGTTAATGTTAAGCTGGTAGGCATGACCACCTAAATTGAAGACAATGGCTGCTTATAGGTTTGTATTGAAAAAGACTAAGTAATGTGCTCTGCTGTGTGACGTTTCTGGGGGTAAGCAGAGTACTGGCTAATCTGAGCATAGTACCCCAGTTTCTGTTGTGTACTTGCTTATTGACTCCTCCAGCATCAGCAAGAATAGCTGAACAGCATTTAGAGGTTTCTCACCCTGCTACTTCTCCCAGCTCATTTCTTCTTATCACCAACTTCAACCTGCCTTGGCTTCTCCATAATGCAGATAAATGAATTATCCTTCCCTATATCAGGTTGTAGTTGTTCAAGGAGATACATTTCCTGCCACCAAGACAGCATCTTCCTTAGATCTAACATACACAGTCATCTTGCAGTGTGAAATTACAGTTGTTTTACTGAAACTATGGAGCTGGATTAATTTTTCCTCCCTCTAAATCAGATAGACCTCACCAGGGAACTCATTATCTTTGAGGGATCACCCTAAAAATAAGTTTTGTTATGTTGGATCTCACCTTGCCGATTCACTCCATTTCTGCCATCACTATGACAAGACGATCAGTGATGTTTTGTCCTTTTTTTTTGTTTCTCGATTATATGATTGAAGCTCTCAAAGTTTGTTTCGAGAAGGGGAAGAGCAAAGGACAATTTCACTGAATTTTGAAAAATGTTAGGTTCCAAAATGATGGAGTTATGAAAGATTTTTTTCTTGAAGTGTGGATAGGCAAACTGTCAAAATTTGCTCCTGAGCATCCTACATTTATGCAAATAAAAACATGACAATCTTGACATGAATTGTGAAGTAGGGATTTTAGAATCTGAATACACATCCAACTTCGCAGATGGACTCCAAACTATGATGAGACTAGCTCAGATCCCCAGAATATAACATCTGAACTTTGTAAGGGGAACTACGCCCAGATCTGGATTTGAGTTTAGCAGGTGGAGCCCATCTGTATTTTGAAATCACATTACATGAGTGTACGAGGTGCGTGTGAGAGTGGAATGCTTGATGAGGGCTGCTATCACCCTGAAACAAAATACATTTTATCAGCCTGTGTGCTCAAAGAAAAACTTGACAGGTGGCACCCTAATGGGAGTTTGAACCTGCACAAATTTGCCGCCTCTAAATTCCACACTGTTTGCAAAGCAAACTGACAGACCTGACTGGCTTTTCTTGACACAGCTTTAAAACAGGGCATTTTTTCAGAGTGCATTAGCATACATATGCAATAGCATGACACGCTTGATTTAAAGTTTTTTTGTTTCTGAGTTTTGGGGTTTGGTGGTTTTTGTTGGTGGTGGTGGGGGTTTTTTCCCTCTTTTTTTTGTCACTGATGGTGCAGAACGTGCTCCTGCTCATCATTCTTTTTTAATCTGGCCCAGCGATGAAACAGACGACTGGGGCAAGCTTGGCAGTTGAAGGATCCAGATGCTAAACTCCAGGATTAATTTCTCTAGCAGAGGCATCTGGGAGTCAGATCCTCTCCCCTGGCTTTTCTGGCAGCTTGATTTAACCCCCGGCAATCCAAAAGGCTCATTTTTGTGTTAGGCTGGGAGTTCAGCTATCCTGGCAGGTAAAGGACTGCCAGATTGACCTTGTCAAATGAAGGAATTTGTATTTAAATGTCAGTACCCTGATTTTCCCAGCGATGGGAGCTCAGTCATTGAAGACTTCTGTATTTGCTAATGATGCTTTCCTTTGGCATCTTCCTCAGAATATGACAAAAGAAGGAATTTGACATTAGTAAGTGAGAACAATGAAGGGGAGGGGGAAAAAATCCAGCAGTGGTAAATCAAAGTAACTTCATTCATGTAGAAATGTAAAATCAGTGTAAATGACATCAGATGAATGTCATTTGACCTTAATTTGTTACCCTTTTTCTTCTTTAATTTTCTTTTTATTTTAAGAAATGACCCTCTTTTATACTTGATGACAGGGAAATAATTGGCAATAGAATTGCAGAATGAAGAAATTTTGTATTCTTCTAGTAAACCTTTTCCCCTTGTAGTAGTAGTACTTCATGAAAAGTTAGCCCTAAATATTAAACTTAATTGAACTTCTAAATCAGGTATGCTGTAGTTGCAGTGACAATTAACCATCAGAAGCCCTAGAGCAGTATAAACACAGTATGGTTTTCCAGTGATAGTATGAGAGTAATGCATTAGCTATTTAAAAATAACTTAGTTTTATTTTTTTCAAGCAATACAGGTTGAAGGTGCATCACACACTAGGTGACAGGCATGTTGTTTCACAATATAATTATGGATGGAATTAAGATGAAGAATGAGAATGAAAGTGTAACTACCACAGAAAAATACTTAACTACACCTATATGTAATACAGTGAAAGGTCAGTTTCACATTTGAAAACAGTTCCTTTTATATAACCATATGTAAACTAATAGCACACACTTTTGTAATATCACATCAACTACTCGTTAAAATAAAAAAAAAGAAAAAAGCCCCAAATATGGTGCATATCTCAAAACCAGGCAGAGTCATGTTCAAATAATTTTTCCTCTTCCTGATAATGAGTGATTCAAACTCATTTTATAATAGCTACTGATGAATACTAACTTTAAAAGAGGAAATTCAGCCAGCTCTGTGAAAACAGTGGGAAAAACTAGAAGTGAAAAATTAAAATTAAACTCCACAGTCAATATTTTCAGGACAGAGACAGAAGGTGATCTTAAATGTTACATTTATTATTATTTAAGATTTATTCTGCTACTTCTAAAAGCATTCTTGACCAAATGAGCACCAGAAGTGCTCTGTGGGAGAAGAGTTGGAATCCAGCCCCAACAGAGGGGGGAGAAGGCTACAATTTGGTATTTCTCCTTTGCTTTCCTGGATGAGTACATTCTACCCAGAGCATAGAAATAAATCCGTTATCCTGAATGAACTTGTGCTCGTTGTTTCCACACAGTCAAGGTCAGATGGATTTTATTTAACGAATGATAATTATGCATATGCAGTGTAAGTAGTGCATCTGCTTATGTGTTGATCTGAAAAGTGATCTGAGAGTTTTTTGGCTGCAATCAAGCTTTAATATGATGCCAAGATCCATGACCTATGGTTCAATGGTGGGAGCAGGGGTCTTAGAGTTGCTCGTGAGCGATCAATTATATGGTCTTGATTAGAGAATTTTGGAGTATGGCTTTGGTCAAGGCCTTGTCAAGTGAAATAGACCCAAGAAATGATGGATCATCAAGGGGATTAAAGTCTGGTCTAAAGAAATACATTGAGGTGTCTCTGGGGATAATCAGACCTTTACTCCAATTAAGCAAAAGTCAGCAGTATTGTATATGTGAAAAGAACATGAATAGTCTCTAACCTGTGTTCATGTCACCTTGTAAAATTAGAATTTTCTTGCCTAGGGCAGGATCTTTCACAGCAAGTATGCTGCAAATTGGTATTAAGCCACCTGACAGCATTTCTTACAGCCCCCCCCACCCAGCACTGTCATTATGGGTGAGATCCTGACCCCTTTGAAATCAAAGACAAAATCCCCACTGACTCCCTTGGTGCCATGATTACAGGGTTTTACCTTACAATCAAATTTTATTTCATTTGCAGTAGATGTGAGTCTGCAGATTGGGTTGAATGGGAAAAAGAAACTCTGATGCTTCTCATTGAAAGGGGTTTAACAGTTAATTGTTTAGTTTTACATAATCTGTAGTTTTAATAATCCATAGCCAGTCTCAGGTATAGGAAAGCAGAGAGAAGCAGTTACAAAATTTTGGTGGGAAAGAAACCCCATAACTTTTAATTTTTAGGATTTTTTTTTTTTTTGTCCTTTCTTTTAAAACTGCTGTAACTCACATTGATTTTCTCTTTAGAGCATCCTGGCAATAGTGTCAGAGAACTTGCAGAGAATATAAAGTCTCAGAAAGAATAGTCCTCTTAAGGAGATCACTTTTGTCAAATAAAACAAGAAAAAGCCTTGTCACTTTTTAAGTACCAGTTCTGGAGTTTGTAACAGGAGTCATGAAGTCACTGTGAATGGTTCATCTTGTCAAGATAGTGAATTATTCCATATATTTGAATCACTGAAATAACTATTTAGAAGTGAGGTTCATAAAAAAGGACACAGGTGGTGATATCACAGCAGAATTATTTAATTTAGTCATACCATTTCTAAAATAAGAATTTGAAGGTATGTTCATTTATCATGTCATTAAGGCATATAATCTCATTGTTTAATTTAGAGTTAGAGATAGTATGTTGTCTCTAAACAATGTTGATATTATGCTTTTATTCATTTATATGGGTACTGATGATATCCTTGCTTGGCAAATTGCTACTGTGAGAGACTCTGTAGATCAATTTAATTTTCAGTAAAACCTTGCTACAAAAAAAAGCTAGCATATGATTATTCCATGGAAGCCTGTAAAAGCTGTAGGAACTCTTCTTGAGAGACATAAATTACTTCTTTTATCCAAACACATAAACAAAATGGTTTGAATAAAGGAACATTCAGAACAATAGAAAACAAACCAGTCATTTTTCATTGAAAAACTGTAAAATTTTATGCCAAACTAACTGACATTTATCTTATCATATTCATGTCTGTTCCTAAAATATTTGAGAATCTCAATATGTTTTTGAATTAGGTGCTCGCAGATACAGGGTTGTGTCATGCTGGTAGGAAAACAATGGTTCATCTGACAAAGCAGTTATAGTAGACTATGTTTATAGAAGAATTGGAAGGTATGGTAGCTAAATACTAGTAAGTATGCCTGATTTTTTTTGGAAGGAAGCCTTACACAACATCTCTGTGGTTGCTCAATTAGTTCTTCCAAGGTTTTGTAATATTCCGTACAGAGCATTAATTGTCGTTCCTTTTCAAAATTTTACCAAAATGTAAAGTTTTTTCCAGCTGCTAAACTAATATAATCAAGCATACCCTTTGCCTCTAGAAACTGGACGTAAGAGCCTTAGAGCTGAAAAAATTTGGAAGCTTTTTCACTTTCTTCAGTTTTATATTCCAGAAATTAAAAGGGCCCTTGGGTGTATGTTTTAACAAAAAGCTCCTTACTGAGTTGCACCTGGGAGGGATTGTCAGTGAAAAATGTTAACTTATGAATTATTTCTGAGCAAATAATTACACCGGAGCTCCTTCTGTTTCATGGTTTTTATTTGGACTTTGGTAGACTGTGTCTCCCTTTTGGTCAGTCAAGTGATATTGAACTCTGTTTTGAGTTCTGTAAGCTCTAAAAATGAATTTATTCTTTAATTCTCTTGAAATATGTGATCAGCTGTGGAATATGAAAATAGAAGTATATAAAATATGTATGACATGTTTTGTCTTAGGAAAGAAACATAAGGCCAACAGATTTGACAGTAGTCCGGGCGTTTTCTTTGCCTGTTGAGCTTTGACAACATTTCTCTGCACAGCACCCTTTAGTAAACTTTTGAATTGAAGTTTGAGTTGAAAACTTTGCAGAAAAGGTTGTGTCCTTATAGGATTTTTGCCAGAAATCTAATCTAAAGCTATGAAGCTAATAAAATTATTATTTCTAAGGTTGTTACTATGCTTCATACTCTATATCAATATCAATCTATGGGAAATAGTGTGTAAATTCTAGTCAGAAGAAAAATTATCATTAATCCCATGCCCATATATGTTCGACCATTGCTAAAGTATTCTTATTTTTGTGAATGTTTTTTTGCCTTTATGTTCTTTTTATATGTCGTTATTAGGGTATCTGTATTACAGTAGTGCCATATCTAAGGAGTGAATGTCTGTCTGGAAAGCTATTCTTGTTTCTAACAAAATCCTTATATTATTCAACGTGAGATTTTTCATTTAATAAAAGGTATATAATTTTCTTAAGCATCACATTAAACTAGCAAATGTTAGGAGCACGTGACATAAAAATCCAAAAGTAAACCTTTCATCTGGCAGAGGCAACTTTGTCTTAATGACAAGTTCCATAAGAGTATCTGTTGAAAAACCAGGGTTTTGCTCTGCTTTTCCCCCCGCATTTCCTGTTGAAAATCTGTTCCACAGACTGGGTCCCTTGAGTTCGAAACCTTTTCCTAATTTCCAAACTAAACGTGTTCATAGCCTGATTACATGCATTCGTTCTTGTGCCAAGATCATCTTTTAGTTTAAGTAGTTCTTATCTCTCGTTGGTGTTTACCACTGATGTATTTAAAGAGAACAGTCGTAACCTCTTCTGGCCTTCATTTTGTTATAATAAACACTGGAAGTTTCTTTCAGGAGACGCTCTCCATACCCGTGATGATCCTACTAATACTTCTTTGTACCTGTTTTAGTATGAACGAATATGTCTTTTTAACATGAGTGGCAAGAATTGTACACGATAGTACATATAGGTCTTGCTAGTGTACTGTACATTAATGATTTCTTCTCTTTCACTGGAAATATTTGGTCTACTGCATTCTATGATTGCCTTGCCTGTTTTGCAGCTGCTTCATCTCCATGGTCCATACTTATCCTATGGTCAACTGAATGCAGTTCTTTCCTTTTTATTCCTTCAAACTGATGAAATCCTAGTTGATAGCAAAAAGCATTGTTATTAATCTCAAATTACATGACCTTGTGCTCTATACTACTAATTTTTATCAGTATGATCTACAATATCAAATTCTTTATTGAGGTCTGTAGCAGTCATTTTTTCCTCAGTTCATTTATCTACTACTAATTTAAGATCATCTACGAAGGACATCTAGGTAGTCTGTTAGCCTGGCTATCATGATTTTAACAAGCTCATGGGTTTTTTTTAAATATTATTATCTGTTTACTTTTAAGTCTTAACTCATTCTTTTCTTCAAATTAGTTCTAAAGCATTACATAACAGTAAGTGCCTGAATCATATTTTTCTTTTCACAGCTCCAGTGGTACTGTATGGACTGAAAACAGCAGCTACACTCAGCTGAGAGACTTAAAATTACCTGAGATATATCGTATCATATCACCTTTCTGATAGGGATTATCATAGCCCCCAATCTGAGTGCATTGACTACCTAGGGATATTTTTGTGCATCCTACTTATGGTAATTTACATTTGTAGACCCTGAGTTCTGTAAGCTAGCTTGCCTCTTCTAGTACGTTTAATGCCCTCAACTTTGCTGAAAACTGAGGCAAAATACTAATTCAGGTTTTGGGGCCATATCGAGATTATATTTAATCTGTTTCCTTGATCTATTTTTAATTATGTGGATAAGGAACTTTTCAGTATTTGTTTTAATATCCTTTGCAAGATCTAATTTATCTTGGCTTTTGCAGTTCTCACTTCTTCTTTAAACATATTGACCTGTAACACATAACTCTCACTACTGATTAAACCCTTTTTCCTTTTCTTGCAGCCTTACTGCTTTTCTCACTTTTGAAGACACTTTTTCATCCACTTAGATGTGAGGCCCTTTTCTCCAAGTTTCCTCTACTTTGCTTCTAATGAAAACTGAAGAAAATTCCCGTACTGTTGGCTTAGTCAGATTCTAAGTCTCTGCCACATTCAATTCAACTCCTGCAAGTTTTCTCTTTTGAATTTAAAACCTTAATTATAGAGGTGCTCTTATTCAATTCCCCTTCATTTCAGTTGTGTCATTCACAACCACTTGATCTGAAGTTACACAACTGACAACCACTTGATAAACAGTTTTTAATAGCAGTGCTTCATATGAGGCTGTACTATCATAGAATTCCTGTTAGGAAATATAATCCTTACACATTCATATGAATTTATCAGAAATAGAGTCAGCCCTTGTATACATAATGATAACTTTGACCAGCTGAATTTCCACCCTTGATCCAAGACTGATCCTATTCTATCTTGTTTGTAGGAATGGCCTGGGGGAAAAAACAAAACAAAACAAAACAAAACAAAAACAAACTAAACCAAGAAAACACAAAACAAACACAAACAATGCTCTCCAAACACACCTCTCCCCGAAAAAAAAAAAAAAAAAAAAACCAAAAACAAAACCTAGAACAAGACAACAAAGAACACCAGGAAATCATCACTGTATCATCACAGTTTGGAGACGATACAGTAACTGAAGGACAACAGCCACATAATAGTGAAGAGAATGGATTACTGCCTGAACTGCCCATGCAGACTGGCACTAGCAAATAACAGGTATTTTATTATGGCCCAAAGTAGTATTTAGAAGAAAATAACGTAATTATAAAAACAAAGAAAATGTCATTGAAAGAAGAGAGACTAAATTACTTAGTATCTAGGACTGGATCTTAGCCTCTATCTCAAAGCTGACAGCAGAGTAGGGTCATTCCGAGTATTGTTCTAACCCAATGCTATTATTCCATAAAAGAGTGGAATAGCTTCAACATGAGAGAGTGAGAGACTCTCTCTCATGAAAGAGTCAAAATATATGCAGGAGATGGATTTACAGGGTGGATTGTATCCTTCATTTATCATGAAAGCTCAAAAAAATTAACCTGTTATTAAAAAGACAGAGCTGTTATTTCTTTCTCCACTAGCTGAATTTTCTGAGATAAGAGGAGCCTGGAAAGGTAACAGCAGGAGACGGAGTCAGACTTTCAGATATCCTGCTTAGACGTACAATTTGTACTGAAGAAGTTTGTGAAAGTTGTTTTCTGAAAGAGGTGGGAGGGGCCGTCCATGCTTACTAACGCGGGTAGCATAGGGATTATCCCAATAAGACTATGTGGGACTTAGATTTTCAGAATGGAAAAAAAATGTCAGAAATACATTAATTCTCTGTGTTTCATTTCTTAATCGGATTTCTACGATTATGACAGATTCTTATTGCTAATTATGTAATCTATTGCATTGCTGAGAATGGTATTTTTTGCATAGCTTGAAAAGACTAACCCCCTTCTTAAGACGGGAAGATGGTGGGCTGTATGTGCTATAAATTTTCATTTGAAACCGGAAGATTACCGTGCTGGAATTTTTTACGGGATGTCTTAGTCTCTAGCTTACTCACTCATAAAATTTCTTAGTACTTAATCAAATATGTAAATAGCAAGTCAAGCAAAAAATCTCTTGCCAGGCTCCTATTATTTGGTACCAGATGCATGTGAGACTCTTGTCCCCATCTGCCTGTTTCATCTTAGATATGAAAACATCATATTAATTGTGACTATCATATTAATTACATCTGATTGTTTAGGACATGAGTTACTGAATGTATCTCTCAGTGCAGGTGGCACAGTTTCCAATATGATGAACTATAGCAATCATGGAAAACTAGACAATTTATTTGTAATTTACACTGAAAGAGTGAAATTTATTTTTTAGGGAAAATATGTAGATCTTTCAATCATTAAAGAAATTACAGTCACTTTTGTTGTAGTAATTTCTCTTTTATAAAAATTTGTTGCTTAAGGAAGAAAAATGACTTGACTGTAATTGATTTCTACTATATTTTATTCTTTTATGCTACACCTGTCATCTTATCTGCATGTCTCTCAGATTTAAGACTACAGAAATGACTGTAGCTGAAGGTGATATTTGTGATGTGCTATGGATTGTATCGAAATCTTTTGAACTCATTTAGACTATGACATCCTATGTCAGATTAATTAAAATAATTCACAGTTACTTCAACCTGGGATGGAGAAGGGGAAACAAGTCTCAGATGTGAAATGCACTCATCAGATTCACTCACTGCTTGATTACTCTTGTATCCATCACATTTGTTCTGCAGTGAGTCAGCATCAATATTGTGGTCACGAAAAAAAAATGGCAGATGAACACTCCTGTGGTAAAAGGTAAGTCTTTTCCCACCGGTGACACAGACATGCTTTCTGTGTGCCTCCAGAAGCAGAGTGAACAATGGAAAATACTTTCCTGTTTCAAACACTCTATCAAAAGCTCTGCGCGATTCACCCCTGTGACCTCTCCAAGCCTCTGTTCACCGGGGAAGCTAAAAACTTGAGTTTGACTCTCTGTCTTGGCCCCACACCCTCGTGGCAAGCTGCTTCAGCCCATCTACAAGGCTGACCACAAACTGCTTGAGGTGATGGCAACCTTTTATTTCTCTGGGTATTTAAAATTCACTGCAAGAGGCAAGAAGTCGTTCAGCTGTCTTACTTCGTTTTGTTGTGTCCTTCATAAAATGCCCGAATTAAAGAGTTTTTCCCACTTAGGAACAGTTAGCAATCTTGTTAGCTCAGGCTGCCAACAGTTTTGAGTTTTTTAGGGAGGGGCATTCTGCTGTGAAAAACAAAGAATTAAAAACTCAGCTAATAAAGTTGATTTCCACTGTCTTGATATTAGGAAAGAAAGGTTTTCTCTGCCCTTGATGGTGTCATATGACTCAGCTGGGACTTCAATTGATCTTTGTGCTCATTTTCTCATTTTCCAGCTGAAATTCAGCTAGGGCTGGGACATGTTGTTACTGTGTTTACCTTCAATGCCTCCCACTGTTCTTCCAGGGATCTGTGATGACACATGTCTTCATCCGTTCGTTCCTGGTTTACTCTGTCACATTGCCAGAATTAAAATGTATTATGCACGTTTGAGACCCTTGAAAGTGATAATGACCTTCAGGTCTAAGAAGGGTATTGAGATGTCAGAATTGAGGTGTGATACCTTACATCTGCAGTCTTTGATTCATGGGAATATTTGGGAAAGTTTCTTTAGGGGGAAAAAAAAAAAAAAGAAAAAAAAATCATTATTTTACAAACAGAAATAGGTTGTGTGAGCATACCAAGCTTGTGAGCCTAGCATGTGTCTGATTGAACTCAGCAGAGAAAGATGCACGCTATGGGATCTTTCTGCCCTGTGTGGTACCTTGTGCAATTTCCATGAAGTAGTAAGCCCAAGAGCTGAATTTGGTACTGAGGCTGCAGTAAATCTCACAGCTCCTTGAAAAAGTATTTTCTCTGCTTTACATTCTGATTCTTATTCTTTTAGTAAGACTAATTCATGTTTTACATATCCATAGTACTGTTAAAATATGAATCATTCTAAGCAACTCTTTATGACAGCCTAGCTACAGAGTCTGAAAAAGGGGTGGGAGGGAAGAAACTGTAGTAAAAAAAGATCATAGAAGAACACAGTGCTAGAAATTGTAGTACAATTCAACTGTTCCCAGATATTTGTTAAAGATGTGAGCCCACATTTCTGTTTTGAGAAAGAGAAGCTAATAGAGCTTTTGTATTCTAGCACAGAGTACTCCAAAGTCCTTCAAAAGCTTTATAGCCTTTTCTAATTTTTCACTGTCATTTTACTTTGCTTTGCCATTTTAAAATTAACATGAAATAGGAAAAAAAAAAAAGAGTTTCATACTGTGACAGCACCTAAAGTCTGTAGTCAAAATCATGGCTCTATTGGCTAAATGCAGTACGAATATACAGCCAGACATACTGCGTGTCACAAAAAGGTGGTGATCTCATTTGGCACACTGAACTCCAAGGGAACATAGCAGATGTAGGGACACATATTGGTCACACTAGTTAATTAGGTGTTCATGCCTCTTGGCACTAATATGTTGTCATGTGATCTAAGCAGCAAAACCCATGTTTGGGGTATTATAGGGTCTTCCCATTAGAAGAAGAAGTTCCTGATATAGACAGGTAAATACCTTGCCACCCTGTTTATTTACCAAAAAAGTCCTCTTTCAATGGGCACAGTCAGGCTCCAACAACAGGCAATTCCTTTGCTCAGTTGCTTCCAAATCTTTCCCTGCTCATTGCTCTCCCCCTAAACTTAACACTTGCCACAGAATTGCTGTGATAATTGACTTGACTCCTTCTCCGGGTATGTGTAACAGAAGTACGGCGTGATGAGGACTTCTGCCTTTGGTCTCTGTTAGCTATCGTGTTTTGTAAGAACTGTTGCTCTGCCACTTAACTCCAGAATGGACTTACCTGCTCCTTACCTCTGTCCCCAGTGACGCAACGCTGTTTGTTCAAGCTGTGTAATTAGCTGTGTAATTATTAGGTGAACACATTAGTGAAACTATATATTGCTTACCCTAGGTGTGGACACATTTTAAAGCTTCAATTCTTAATTTTTTTTTTAAGCTTCAAAATGACCTTTTTCTTTTTAATCACATTATGGATATTTTACACACTGTGATATTTTTGTCCCAGAGTGTGACTGGATTGCTCTTTTAGGCCCTGATTCAGCAAAGCACTGATGTATTTCCTGCTTTAAAAATCAGCAAAGCAGTAATGTATTTCCTGCCTTAAAAAAAAAGATTAAAGGTCTTAAAGTAATCCTTGGAAATTCTGCCCCAGTTTATTGAGAATTTTATTTAAAAATTCAAAGGGAGTCTGTTTTTCTTCAGTCTGCATCATATCTTAAACACATCTAATGAAGGAATATAAAGCTTTTCTTCTAACTCACTTTTTTATGTTTTCTATGGGAAGGTTCATAAAGCTGTGCTGGATTATCTATTTGAATTATATTGTTTATTTGTAAAAGATGGTAAGACCCTTTACATTAAAAGCCATGTTCTCCTGTAATTTCAATACACAAAACCACACTGGTGATGTTGAAGAAATAATTAATAATACTTGTTTGTCCCTGTTACTTACATTATTTCTCTGAAGAACAAAATGAAGGTACTGGAAATACAAATCTCAAAAAAGAATATAATTGTCTCATGCTTTTGCATTCACTGTAGCTTTTCAGAAATGTGTTTTCCCAAGATGTTAGTCACTGGAGAAGTTTCGTGCTGTAAAACAGGTGTCCTATAGAATTGATGCCACACTTGATCGTAGTGCTCCCTATTGAGATGTACGTAACTATTTCATAAAGGAAATTAAAGTTTAAATTGTTGTACCATGAGTTTTAACAGTGGCACAATAAAGGCGTTGCCAAATCAGCTATATGGCTCCCTGCAGAAAATATTCCACTTCAGGGCAACATTTAATTGACGTGCAGCTGGCATTGCAAGTGCAAGAAATGCATGTGGACACAAGTAAGCTTAGAGGGATTGTCCCTTGCTGTTCCCAACTTGCTCTTTCTGTCAAAGGGCTACTGCAGGCACAGTTTTGGATTTGAATAGCTAAACTCCATTTGGATGCTTGCTCTTGCAACCTAGCTAGAGCAGGATCATGGTCAGGCACTGGAACAGCATCACAAATGTTAAGGCAGCACAACAGGAATCAAGAGCTATATAATAAAGAGGTTTCACACAGCCAGAGTAGCACCCATGACACAGAAATACAGCTAGGCAGAATGGACCAGACTTCAGTGTCCTCCTTTCAGCCAAAACTCTGTACACTTCAGTAGAATTAGTTCACATTTAACACTGCTGTAAATAAGAATCCTCCAGTTCTGTTTAGGAAATGAATGTATAAAATGATTCAAATCTTCTTTTATTTTGGATTATGTGATCCTGGCATAACAGCAAAGTGAACAGACCTGAGCCTTCTGAAGACAAAATAAGCACTGAAACAATACTGTCACACTCCTTCCCTTTGCAAAGCCACAAATGAGGCAACTGGGAATGGAAAGCTGTTTTGAGGGAACATTAAATCGGCCAAGAACAAATTGCTACAGAAAATGACATCCTCTTCTGAACATCCATTAGTTTCTGATAATCAGGAATTCTCGGATGCTTGAACATTCCATTAGTACGAAGCAGCGAGTTAATTGTAATAATTATCAGCAGTTTTAATTGTTTTGTTATAATGTATTTTGCAGTTTGTTTGACAGTATGAAATCAATATGCACCTCTAGGAAAAATATCTAGTATAATAAAATTAGGATCCATTATGCCTCCCAACCTTGGAATTAAACATTGTGCATAAATATGTATTTTGATTTGTGTACATAGAAAACTTACACTGAGTGAGTAGAGATGCATAAATATATTGGACTTCACTGTTAAAGGGGAAGATGGAGTCTCTCTTTAAGAATTCTTTCTGTCTTTCAAACCTTTAATTTTCAGACATGAAATTAGAAAAACACTCTTATCTCTCTTCAACTTTATTGAATATTCTTTTAGATTACATAGTAGTACTTTACAGAGATTTTAATAATGATTTATAAAATACCTTTATTGATGTCACATTAACAAAAATGGGGTGAGGTATATGAATGTTAACTGTAATAATGATTTCCAGATGGGGATCCCAAAGCACTTAGAGACTATAAAGAATTAAATGTTGCAACAGCCTTGAGAAGGTCCTACTTGCAATTTAGTACATCTGGTGTAACAAAATGAGAAAAATTTGAAAAATAATCACCCAAACTTACATAACAGTCTTCAATATGATGAGAACTATACTCCAGACATTTGAATTCCTATCCTGCACTGTAACGGTAAAATAACATTGACTCTTTCATTACACACTGTGAGGCCACCACCTACAATTCCTCAATGTCTGTCTTTTTTTCCTACGGTCTTTATACTGTTCCTGAATATTGTACTGGGGAGTCTGATACTGGAGCAGGATCCAGTTTGCATTTATGTATTTTGAAGAAGATGTTAAAAAATTTGAAGTGGGACAGAAGAGAGCCACAAGAATGATTTAAGCATTGCGGAGAGATGTACTCCAGTGAGATATTCTGACAGTTTTATCTGTCAAAAGGAAGATTTACAGGCAGTTTGATTACAATGTTTAAATATCGTTTTGTGAGAACACCCTGTATACTTAAGGGCTTTTTAATCTTGTGGAAAAAAGAACAAAAAGAAGGCATGGCAAGATGCTGCAGTAAGAAAAAATCAAACTGGAAATAAACCTTTGTGTTTAACAGTGATTTTAATGGATGATTAAGTGCTGGAACAAACTACCAAAAGAAGTGAGAAATTCTACATTTCTTTATTTCTTCCATATACCTTTTGAGAAGATTTGTTTTAGTCAAATGCAAGTTACTGAGTTCTGTAAAGGCACAAATGGGATGAAGTGTAATGGTCTAAGTTATAATGGTTTGTGATATACGAGATGTCAGGCAAAATAATCTAATGATTCCTTCTGGTCTTATGCTGTGATCCAATTAAAAGAGATGATTACCTACAGAATTTCTGTGCAGTTTCCACATTGAAGTCTCTTGACAAGAGTCGTGAGTGTCTGTCACTGTCTTGGGAGTGTTAAAAACTTCATTATTCTTTTTTTTTTCACCTGTGGAAAAAGACGGACAGCACTGTGAGTCCTGCAGAGACTTGTGAGGGACAAGAGCTGAGCTGGATCCCAGGGGAAGACAGGAAGTCATCCTTCATCCCTCTATGAAGACAGGAGTTGGGGAAGACAAGAAATTAGTGATGGGAAAAGATGACAGACGGGATGGGGGTGGGGAGCAGCGAGATCAACCTGAAAAGTTTTATGATCATGACATTAGGAAATAAACGAGATTTTGCAGCTAATTTCCTGCAATCTAATTTACATGTGAAATCTGAGGTAAGGGTCAGTGCACAATCTAACAAGGAACAATACGAAAATGTTTTCTGATAACCTACCCCAACTCTCTTTAAAAATCACCTTCAGAATACGTTTGTTCTATACTTACCTTATTCTGAATAAAGACATGTTTTTGCTGCTTTGGGGTTTTTTTGTGTTTGTTTGTTTGGGGTTTTTTGTTTTTTATCTTTGTTGTTTTGTTTGTTTCATTTTTATTTCCTGTAGGCAAGTCTGTTTCTGCTTATCGTTATAATTCTCGCAGAAATATGGGGCTGCTCCTGAGCTGCAGGGAATGATACCCCTCTATGTTCCCTGTGGAGCAGCAGAGCTGAGAATATGTTCAGCACACCTTTGCACAGTCACCACAATGACTGAGTACTAATAACATCCTTGGCTAAAAGCCTGTGTCACAGTTCAACTTTTAGGGACACAGTTTCAAGAAACAAACGTGAATAGTGAGTACTGTCTCTCACTGCTGCTCTGCTCTTGTGATCTATAAATAAAGAGAACTTTAACCTTTTGTAAGCTCAATGATAAGTTATTTGTTGGAGCAGCGATGTGTCAGACCCTAGCTGATTCAGAAATGACAACTAAGGAGCAAGCAGTCTATGCTTCATGTAAAATCCAGTTGTAGTGCCGTCATTATAAAGGAGGTTTGAGAGCTCTGTTTTCTTTTCAGCAGCTGTCATTGCCTCTGTCAAGGGCTTCATCTGTATTCAGAACATATCCCTTTATTTCCTTATAATGACTAATGATGATTCACATTTTTTGCTTTGCGCTGTCTTAGATTCCGACAACACGTGTTTTTTTACCTGCTGTCTTAAATCCCTCTATTCACTGTTAAAGGAAACTTCCAAAGCAAGCAGACTCAGGTCTTCCACATACGCTCAGCCTTCCAGAGGGTACTCAAGAGCTCCTGAGTATTCTTCCTTTTTTTAATACTGCCCCATGCTCTTTCAGCTGTTCTGCCATCTTCGAGATTGTAATTACTACTGTCATTGCTGTAGCTAGGCATCTACTTGGGGAGTGCTCCAGAGAGAAGTGAGCAGCACCTCCTCCCTCCCCTGAGTCCAGAAAGGCAGATCCTTCTCATCCTTGCTGGTCCCAAAGGCAGGAGTCTTCTGGCTCTTCTTTAACCCTGACCTCTTGCAGTAGATAAAGCTGAAGCCAAAACACTGAGCTGACAGTATATATAATGTTTTACTTTCTATTACCAAATTTTAAAACCCTGAAGCAACTTTTGAATTTTAGCAATGCTGTTAGTTTTTGTTGGAGCTTTGCTTTTTTTTTTTTTTTTTTTTTTTTTTTTTTTAAACTGTAGCTATTGATGGTTATTGCAAGTGACTTAACACATTTCCTTTTATAAAGGAAACAGATACTATCTGTTTTCTCTGCCTCACTCTTCCAGAAAATGGAGTTAGTGCTCACTTTTAACTGTGCTGGTTTTTGCTGAAATTATTTAAGACCTTCTCCCCTTTTCTTTTTTTAAACTACTGGGAGGACACATCTAATGCACTCTCTTTACATTTCTGAAACTAACTTTTTTTATTCTGAGGCTGTGGCTTTGATTTTATTTCAAGGTGTTTTTGCTTTCCTCTGGTAGGGAAAACCCACACTGAGATGCTCCATTGTTTGAAGAAAATAGCAAAAATGCCCACAGAAGGCTGCTTGAAAGATGGAAGCTGCGCAAATGACACGAGTGGTTGTATTCAGAGACTGGGTAACTGTCATGCGTACAAGATGTGGACTAATGTGTATGAAGGGAAAAAAGGATGGTATGCTTTGGGGGAAAAACAATGTTTTTCACTGAATGATTTTTGTTCCATTTCTTTTTAGGAATGGATTGATTATATATTCCTTCACAATCTAGGTTTTTGCAGGAATAGCCTGTGCTGGCACCATTCGATGTCAGAACTGCTGCAGACTTGAAAGGATCTTCTGTGCGTTTTATTATATGCTTAACAAGAACAGAGAAGTTTCCTTCCCATTCCCAAGAAAGCGGCTACTACTTCAAAACCTTTCTCTACAAATACACGAGAGCAGGGCAGAACTTCCTTTGGACTAGACCCAATGAACTAGTATAACTCACTGAGGAGCAAGAATGAGCACCACAGGAGTATAACAGTCTCACCAGGTTGCAGTATATCCATTTATTTTTAGACTTCTGTGACACAGCTGGAGCTGACAACTCCAGGAATAGTAGTTCTGTCCATGAAAAGTAGAGAGAGCTGCGTTCACAACCCATCCTCTGAAAGACATTAATAATAAAAAATAGAGCACTGTATGAAAGATACTATTTAAAGGATGCTTTCAAGATGGCCTGTGTACTAGCAAACCGCATGTAGAGGAAAATCTCTGAGACAAATTTCACTAACAAGGTATAAGGTATTCAGAATGTCACGCGAGTAATATCCAAGCCACCATTTCCAAGGGTGGCTTAAGTGAGAGAAAAACAAAATGCAGATGTGTCTTTCCAATTTCTTTTTCCTGTATTAAGTGTCCCTATGGTATTTTTAAGTGCATTTTCTGCATATTTTTGCATTAAAAATATTAGGTTATCACATCCTTGTGTATGCTCAAAGATGAACAAATTAGGAGGCTTCACAGGAGACTGAAATCTTTGCACAAACTCTTAATAAATCACCTGGGAGGGAAAAAGAAACCTTTCTGTGTGAAAGAAAAATGTCTTTCTACTTTCATAAAAGGGAGAAGTGGTTCTCAGTCTGCTTACCTAAGAGATCGTAAATAAAACCGAGACTGCTGTATCTCAAAGTTAAAAAGATCCCCCCAAATCACTTCATCTTAATTGCGAAAGCTGCAGCTTTTTGCTACACCTGCACAAAGAAATCAGGTACAATTTTCCTCTCCCCAATTTTACCTTTCTTGCAATTTACCTTTCTCACCTTTCTCACTTGTACTGCTAATAAACATGCTACTAAACATTACAGAACAGAACTTGAAAACGACCATAATCATTGCTCACTCATAACTAAAGCAATACCGAAGATGTGCTAATTCAAAACACAGGCTAATTCTCCGTAGCATGACGCTGAGCCTACTCTGTAAAATCTGCTTCAGGACGGTCGTTATAAAGTGAAAAGGCACTTCTACAGGTTTTGTCTATTGGATGCAAACGACTCATTCTCATTGGAAGCAAGCTACTCATACACCGTAATTTGGTTGTGACCAATGTGATAAAGCATTAAAAAATTGACAAAATTGTAGTTTTTAAAGGAACTGTTGTGGAATAAAGGAAGTGTGTGAAATTAGAAGATTGAGGCTTCTGATTTTATCATTTCTGACTAGTAAGAGATGAACATTTAGTTTATTGAAGCATCCAAAACACTGGAATATTATTCATTGCACATGTGAAATTGATATTTTCTCTCCTTCCTCCTTGGTAAGATGCTGAAGATATATTTACTGGGAAATATAAGATGAAAAATTTAATGGTTTTATCCATTTATTTATTTATTTATCAAGGAACACACTGATACCAAAGACAGCTGAGAAATGAATTTAATACTTTCTTAAAATATGTTTTTCAAAATAATTTTGTCCCACATGCCTAATATATACATCTTTTAACACTTCAAAATTTACAAACTGCAAAGATTTATCATACTAAAATTACATTGTAAAAGCAATATATTTCTAAATGAACATTAAGCACCTAAAATCTACCTAATTTGTGTTTTAATGCTTCTCCTCTTACTTGGACACCAAGAAAGGAGGATTATAGGTGGATAGAGGAAAAGTGGAAGTATGTGAGAGAAGAAAGATTCCATTATGGCGGACTAATCTCAAGAATTATATTTTTTATATATACTGATTGTATATTAAGTTCTTACTAAAAGGTTAAGAATAAGCTATTATTCCTGATGTTTCATGTTTGTAATGAGCTGCAGTTGTTTTCCCACTACAGCCCGTGCATTCTGTACTCACATAAAATGAAAATAAGAGAAATGTAATGTATTCTAATGTCCATTACATGTTTCTAATTGTTTTTCTTTTTACAGAGGTTTTTAGCTCATTGCTGTTACTGTGATGTTTGATCACTTTTCAGGATTTAAAAAAAGTATACTGTGGCATTTGCTACCAGTAGTTTCTTCTCCCAGCTCCCCAGGAAAGAATATGTTAAATAATACTCATTATGCATCTGTTTTCCAGAAATGCTGAACTTCTGTCCTCAAAACCAAAGTAAATAAAAAGTGGGGTTTGCCTCTGAACCTCACATCTGTAGTTTCTGTGATTATTCTTGGCTTTTCTAGAAATTAATTTCAAAGAGTATTATCTTGCTGAGTAAGCACAGCACTTGCCCTTGAGGTAGACCGTCTTCTGCGGCCACAGGAAGCAAGCAAGAAACATTAAGATTCTCAGGAAAACCAGTCAGATGATCGAAAGCAAACTACTTACATGGTGAGCTTGAATAAGGCCTAACAAATCAAGTTTCAGCATCTGTATAAAGTAATGAAACCAACACCCTGATGGCACAGTACTGTTTCAGTCAAGGTGTGCACAAAAACACATATTTCAGCCCAACAAAATCCCCAATGTTTTTGGATCCAGAGAAGATAAAAAGTAGATAAACTGAGAAAGAGAGGGGGAGGGAAGGAAAGAGAGATCCTTGCTGTTAGCAGGTTCTCCTCCCAGACCTTGCTGGCTCCTTCCAGGTCTGCCACGTGGTGTGTGATACTTGATACTACTTTAAACATGCAAATGGTATTGCCATTGTAAAATGAGTGATTTCTCAGAGTTGAATCTTTCTGTGTTTGGTGTAAACTTGGTGCAAATGCAGCTACCTTGGACAAACCCTGGTGTTTGCAAACATTTTTAAGCCAACAGAGAACAGAGCTAGCCTGAATTTGTCTCAACAGAGGCAAATTGGAGGACTTTGAGCAACAGGACAATTGGAGGACCAAAAGCAATAGAGAAATGGAGTCAGAGAAAATATTTTTTATTTTCTTTAGACTTGTGTTTTCCTTGTACTAGCTAAAGTGCAGACTGAAAAATCTGTACGGTTTTACTACTGCAGGTATAATGACCTCCAAGAAAAAGAATGCCTAAGCCATATGGGCATCCACAGAAAGTCAGCACTGACTAGGGGTGAAGAGAGATGGGACAAAGGGAGACGTAGGGCATCTGGGTCATTAGATCTAATTTCTGTGGAGAAGAATGGACAAAGAGCTATGATGAGGGAGTGTGAGAGGAAATCGGAAAAAAGAACAAAGAAAACCTAAAAGGATTAGAATTCAACACAATAGAAGCCAAAAGCAGGAGCAGCCTGCTGAAAATTCAGCTTGGGGGGTATTATCCAGTCTGTATAATAGAACTTATGTATTAATAATCGATGGTGAGAGAGTCAAATGAAATGGTCTCATATTAGTGATATGAAACATACCTATAAAATGAAAGGAAGTTCTTAGCTAAAATGAACATAAGAAATCATTCCTCCCTACAAGATTCAAAAATAATTTTTTATCCAACTCTGAGCATGATTGCTTAAAGAGGGGTTGGGTGGAAAACTGTTTCTATGTTTTACAGAAGAATATAGCATTAAGTCTGAGAATAGAGTTTTTCTACTTTCCAGTATGCTCTCTTAGTCTTTATTACAGCTAGCAGTAGTAGAGAAAGACAAGGTGGTTGTGGTTGTTGGAAAAGATAAAGAAAAAAGTGCACTACCTCTTTCCAATAATTTAATTACCATTTCAAAGTTGTTAGTTTGCATTTGCCTGAACTTTCAGAATAGGCATCAGAATGATTTGTTGAAGCCAGTAAAGCTTAGTTTTTTGGATAAGATACTCGACTGGCAATCCTGCCTCTCAGAAAAGATGACAGTACTTTTTTCCCCGCTAAAACACATCATTCAGATCAATTTCTCCTAATTTCCATTTGGTAGATAAAGTAGCTGTTGGCCAGAATTACTCAAAAGTGTAATTTCAGAGTTTAAGTTCAGTAATGCACGTAAAAGTAAAGAACCCAGACCATGGATGGAACTGACTAATGTATAAAAATTTCCTGTGATCTATTCAGCCTTTGAGATTGTAGCAATATTGCAGATGTTTAGATAGCAAACACATTGCTGAGATTTATTTTTCTTTGTTCTTCGGAGGTCAGCATATTGGCAGCCAGAGCTTGCATGTCAGTCACCTTGGGAAAGAAGCAGCAACAACAGCTACACTGAAAAAAATTTCTTCCATGTTAAGAAAATTTCAGTTCTACAAGTATTCCCAGTCTTAAATTTTCTCTGTCTCTGAAACTAGTGAGAATCCTTCAGACCAACAGGAATTTTGAAACTATTACTGCTGGAGAAAAGTGTCAACTGCTGGCTCTTCAGATCCAGCAAAGTTGGAATACAAAAAGTATGCAGTTGTGTTTCTGGCAACATTTCAAAAAGCATAGCCACTAATGATAAACTTAACGGAATAGAAATGCA
Organism: Burhinus bistriatus; assembly: GCA_013397275.1. Lineage (NCBI taxonomy): Eukaryota > Metazoa > Chordata > Aves > Charadriiformes > Burhinidae > Burhinus > Burhinus bistriatus. The sequence goes on from VYXH01003589.1 coordinate 124,847, forward strand.
AGCAGATTTTTAAATCTTTCGTTAGGAGACACCAGATATATCTAACAAAAGAAGAGTTCCTGTTAACGGTCACTGTTGGAGACCGGATACCAGGAATAGATGGATCACTGTCTCATCCAGCTTAATACTTCCTCTGTTCCTCTGTTCCCTGTTGTTACATTAGCATTTTTAAACGTTATTTTTAAAACTAAGATAAACTGTATTTAAATATAGGAAGCAGACTGTGGAGAAACAGTTTATTCTAAGAGATGAACAAATTTCCTCAAGTTTTTGATGAATGTGCCATTTCCTGCTCAAGGATCATCCTTCTTGGTAACTGGAACACATTTAACCCCTTCCAAGTTGAATGCAGTAGATCTTACCTGTGCTCTAGTAAGCTCGAAAACCTGTAATTTATCATGTGCTGATGTCATCAGGTCATCTTGCATGGAGAAGGAATAGTTTTATCAAATAAATAAGAAATGTGGTTTCCCTCAAGCTGTAAGATTTTGGAAGTACTTCTGCTTAATTTAGATAGAAACAGGCCAAAAGTTGTGTTTCCTGTTTCCTGTTTCAATCCCACCACCATGACTGCCTGGGTCTGTGATAGATCTAGTGATCAAATTTCCTTTAGCTCCTCTGCAGGTAATGTCAGAGGGAAAATATTCGGCACTGAGGGTGCTAAGTTTTGTTTGCATTTTGACTATATTGAGACACTGATAATTGAATCATGAGCAACATTGACTGTTATGCATCATGATTTAGGATTCAAGGTATTGGTCGAATTACTAAAAGGGGAGTTTTTTAATGAAGTTACAATTAAAATCCAACTTCTTCTGTAAGTCGGTGGGAATTAGGTACCCAAATGTCTTCCGTGCCTTTGAAAATCTCTGCATAAGTTTATAAATTTGATCACAACAGTCCCTTCTGGCCTTCTAATCTATGAATCTCTTAACCTTCCTACCATGGGAATTAAACTAATTTTCAGCTCATAGATTGGTTACGCTGAGATCCACTTCATTTACTTACTGATGGGATTTATTTTTCCCTGTTTTATGCTGAAGGAAACGTAAAACACTTTCATAATTCATGGTAGCTATTGCTGGTTTTGTTTGTTTGCTGGGAGTTTGTTTTGGGGGGTGGATGACTATTTCTGTATATGTTGTTTAAGACAAACAACGTGGTTTAAATTAAATGGTTAAAGTTTTTATTATGTGTCTTTAATATTATTGCAAAAGTAAAGAGAGCATGTAATCAGCAAAAAAGAGAAAGTAAGCACACTGCAGGGCTGGAAGAGAAAGCTTACTTTGATTTTTCCCTCCCCAGTGATGCATGGATGAGAGGACATTATGGATTCATACACGATTGCTGTATCCCAGGAGGACTGCAAAGTGACTTTCTTCTTTCTCTATAAGGCTTACTCATGAAACAACAATGTGAGGCAAAGAACAGATAATTCAAACTTTTTCTGTGGATCTCTTCTCTTGTCCTTCAAAAGTATCTTGAAAAATATTAGGATTTCTCTAGGAACTTAGTGTCCCCATGAAAAATGAGTGTTACTTCTTTGGGTAATGTAGAAAACAGTTTTCCAACACTATTGATTGGACTAAGAAGACTAATCCCCCAAAACCCTGCATTGCACATATCTTCAGCTCACCACCATTGCTGTAATATTGCAAGATACTGTGATGAACAAAGCTGGATTTATCTGAAATATAAACAGTTGCCTATTTGTTTTTAATTCTTCACTCTGCCTCCTTTTAACCCCTTCTAGTTTGAAAATTTGTGGATCATGGGAATAATATATTCTGAGACACTTGTGAGTGCACTCATTTAAGGAGATTACCAGCCTCATATTGATAAACTCCATTTGCTCAAAGTGAATCTTTACAAGTGCAAGAATCTTTACAATTTACAGGAATATATTTTTACTGGTGAAAGAAAAAACTTTATTATGCTTTGGAAATCTGCTTCCCTGTAAATAAAATCCTCACTAAACTAGCAGGCATTTAACTGCTTTTAGAATTTCATTGTAAATTCCCGTGATTATTGTTTGTCAGTAGTATGCTTTTATGGTATATTGGGGGCCAAATGGATTGACATAATATGGATAGTTTTCTTTAGCATCAACAATAATAATTGTAGAACTAAAATCTAGACCAGCCTGCATTCTGCTCTGCCTCTGCGGACCTGGAAACCTTTTTAGTCAAAGCTTTTCAGCAAGGCACTATAGGCTCAATTCAGTTGCCTGAACAGAGTAGTCTAGTGCCACCTGAGATATCTTACAGTGCCCCACCTGACCTTCTGTGGGTGCAGACTTTGAGTGTTATGTTTGCTGCTTTTTCATGAATGCCTCAGATATTCTCGTTGTCTCAGTGGGATTAAATACCCATGTGTCGGCAGCTGAAACAAGGACTCTGTTCCAGGCTGTATATAAGAATGATCTGCCTGCACGTTAGCTGGGTCTTCATCTCCCGTTGTGGAAACTGATCAGTACAGTCAGTGGAGAGCAAGTTTTCATGTGCTAAAGGAGTCACCTACATTTGATCAATTGACTAGTTCTCTGGACTCCACCCACTGTGTCGATTAGGTCTCTGTGAACTATACTAGTACCTTAGACACTTAGTTCACATGTAGACACATTTATATACTCAAATTCTGTTTTCTACAGCTGATTTTCACCTTGTTTCATTTGAAGGAAACTAGTTATCAGTGGAGCGTGCTATCTGATAATTCAGAACTGCTGATGTTTGCTTCTTTTTTTAAAAAACAGCAGACCAGAGAAGGGTTAGAACTGATTTATTTTTTTTTCCCCTACTCCTCTGGTCCCTTAGACAGACTCAGAGAGTATTGATAGTGGGAAACCGTGCTTCTATGAAAAGTTGGTTACATTCTACTAAATTCTGTTGGAAGAATAGAGTTGTCTGAAGGAAAGTGTCTCAGATGCTTCAGAATTCCACTGGAAAATTAAAAATTTTATAATAATCAGAAAAGGTATGTGACAACAGTAGAAATAGGAGTCCCAGCTCTATGGTAATGTCCCTGTAGAGTTTCTAGGACTTGAACTGTCACATTTGCGTGATACTTTGTTGTTCTTCATATATACATGCAGTTCACCTGCAGGTGGTTTGAGTAGAGGTACCCAATCGTGTGTCATGAAGGCATAAAATTCATTCGCTTTAAGGGAAGATTTTGTAACGGTTGACTTTGCATCTATAGCCAAAGGCATCTGTACATGTGATTGAAATTACTGAGACTGAAATTAAGTTGAGTTGCCTTATAGTACATAAAAAAAGACCAGATTAACAGAGGACTACTTTAAGGCCAGTTTCTTATAATGAGAAAACAGAGGATACAAAGTTTAAGAGAAGGCAGGGAAATAGACTAAGATGATTTAGATGCATAGATACAAATTAAAATATTTTATTGGGTTATTAAAGTTCAGAAAAAGAGTATGCATTCATTCCCATGGAAAATATAATAAAATTTAGACCTGTTAGGATTTCCTCCTCTTCCTGTCTTCAGTTCCTTCTTTTTTTTCCTAAGGCATTGTTACTTAAAAGAAGGCTTGGCTGAACAACAAGTTCATGCCTAGGTTATATTAAAAATGTAAATAAGTATATAAAAATGGAATTGTTTTTCATCTTCCCTATGACTTATATATCATTCCCAAATTAATAAATGCTTTGGATAAAATTTAGTGGCCTAAACACAGACATTTAGTGCTATTTCAGTTATTCTGTACCTCATACATTCATGTGGGGCTGACAGATATGACACAGGACCCACTGGGGTTCTGTGGCCTTCTGGAGTGACAGATGATCAGGTGCAATATGAAAGCATGCCAAAAGTGACATAGTTTATCTCTAGTTGGGCGATTGAATTACACCTTTTAAGACAGAACACGTGTGAAGTCAGGAGCAAAAACTTTCACTGATTTCTGTGGAGCAAGAATTATACCCCATGGTTATGATAGCTCCAAAATGTTAATCACAACATCCTGTCAGAGGTCTTCAAGGGTCCCATTAATAGGGACCTTTTCCTCCTGCAAACATTAGCAATAGAAGGTATTTTGTTGACTTTTACAGAAGTTGAATCAGGACATATAGGTCAATCTTAAGAATACCTGCTAACTGAAATATGTAACTGAGGTTTGTCAAGATCTTTGCATACTCCCAAGAGACATGCCGTAAACCCTGGTTGCATGACTAAAGCAAACAAGTTTACCTACAGAAAAATATAATGACCAGTCTGTATTTGTTCAAGTTTGTTTAGACTAGACAGTTTTCTGTGATTTTCATGTAAAACAGTTGCTGGTAAAATGACATCATTATTTAAGCAAAACTATTGTTTTGATCATTTAAACATTAATTAAAGTCGCAACTTGAATTATAAAATTTTCTTAAGAAATGACACACTCAAGAATGAATGCCTATGAACATAATTGTTTTTGTGAATTGTGCAACTCTTGTAGCCTGACAACTTGGTGAAAGGAAATCATACCATTGTGTCACAATTTATTTTGCTTTGCAATAATAGGAATGCGAGCATGATCTTTGTTGATGCGAAGTGACATCCGATTCAGTCTGTCCTAACACTGTCCAGTAACACCCTGGTTAAAAGTTAATATATAACGCAACTTCAAGTAGATTGCTAGCTACTATAAAATATTTTGTAGCACTAGAACTTATTCTGATGACAAATATGGGAAATGTGGCACAACATCAACAATGCTGAAATAAATTATTTTCTTCCTTCCAAAGTAAACACATAGGCATGGCATAGTAGGTTGCTAACCAACTATGGATTTCTATTAAGGTGTTACTGTGCTAATAAAATGGCAATCAGTTCTGAGAATGAATTTCAACATCGGCATTAGGAAGTCCTTAAAACCTTCTAATGTTCTTTAGAAAACATCACTGAGAGATGTACCAAAGAAGTACACTGCAGTAGTTAGGATGACATCAAATAAAAGAGAAGGGTGAAAAGAGGAAACACATGAACGTTCAGCACAGAATTGTGATGCTGAGAACAAAATTAATCAAGACACCAAAGGACAAAGAGAGAAGAAATTCTTTAATCTTTAATTGCCTATACACCAATGATAGGAGCTTGGGTAATAAACAAGCAGAATTGGAATTGCTTATTTATGAGCATAAACACAACCTGGTTGGTATAACAAAAACCTGAGGGGATGATTCACATGACTGGAATGTTAAAATCAACATTTATGCTTTTTTAGGAAAGATCATTTAGGTAAAATAATAAGGGGATTGGCACTTTTTCTTAAAAAAAAACAATTCTATCTTTTCTTGAGGTAGGTACAATTTGGGGAAAAAAAAGGGTGATAATCAGAGTTTATTTGAATAAACTTGGGAAAGAATAGCATCTATAAATATATGCTGCTCAGCAGATAAGCAGATAGAGCAAATTTACAAATGCCAGATTGCCAGATCATGCTGTAAACTGGATGACTGACTCTTTAACTACCTATAAAATTCAGGAAGAATTTAAAGACCTGAAGTGGCCTTCTGTAATCTAAGGGACTTCATTCTTCATGGCATAAAGTAGACGCTTCGGGCTACCATTGTTAAAATACCACTGGAAATTCTTATTATGTAAGACAATTCTCAAATGTCCTCTCAAAAAATGCCATGAAGATAAACAAGCGGGGATTCAGAGAAGTACCACAGGACTGGCTAAACACAGTTGAAGGCCACTGCAAACTGAAAAAAACCTGATATTAGGATTATTTATCTTACCAAATGGAAGACTGATAATGACTTGCTGACATTGTATTCAAAAATAAGCATTAAAAGATAGTGTCACGGTATATAAGGAGAGTTTATGTTCTAGTGTTCAACACTTCCTTTGGGTGCCTAAAATATATTTTATCCATAGAGTGTGTTAGTTCCTGGAAGACCAGCCCACAGTTCCCTCTGCTTCCAGTTAAATAATTGTGAATAAAGATTTTGCCAATGGAAGGAAGATTGTGATCTCAGAAGTGAAGCAGCTTGGAAACTATCGGGTTACCTTTTCATGCAGTTTTAGGTTACTTTGTCACTGCGACATGACAACGTCAGTCATTGCTCTCTTTGATTTGTAGGTTTTGTCCATCTTTGTCAGAAATGTTTCTCTTAGCAAAGAAAATCACATGAAATGCTGTTGAGTACTGGCTGTATGATGGGTATAATCTCTGGATAATTTTAACTATAGTACAAAGGCAATGAGTGTACAGTAGTTTGGTAAGGAAGATAGTAAAGTCCTCATCTGACTGCTTGAATATTAGTTTATTACAACACTTTTTATGAATGGCTTTAAATATGTTACATAGATTTTATGCTTTTTGTATATGAAGCAACTTCTTTTTTAACTGCTGTAAATTTCATAGTGATGGAAGGGTAATGACACAAAGTGCCATATGAAAATCAAATAACTGTACCTTGTGTAAAGAGCCTGTAAACTGTTACTGCTCAAAGGTTTTAATGAACTTAAACCAATTGTGTCCTTAAAGTGTAGAATTTAAATGCCAGAGGCTCTATTCAGGGTGAGTAAGCATGTCTAGGCTGTACTTCCATTAACACAAAAAAATTCTTCTAAATTATAATAAGGCTGTGAAAATTTTTTCTGCAATCTTTTCTTTGAAAAGTCAACTGTTGAGATATTTCTCATAATTTAAAAAATTTTTTTCTTCTTCTTCTGCAGTTATAAAAGGCCACTGGGTATATGAAATGGTAATGGTAGTGTAATAAAACTGATTATAACTCCTGAAAATTGTTCATATATATTAGAAATAATATGAACTCTAATAAAGAATAATTAGCAACTAGACATGTACGTTCTGTCTGGATCATCTGATAACCTAGTCACAGCCACAAGGAAATGTAACTCAGCATCTGAATACATGAGAGAGGCAGGAAACTTTCTAAACTTAGTAAAGTTGAATTCTACAGTCTTTTTAAACTTGGTATATTGCATAAGTATGTAAAATCTTGACCATATAGCCTATTTTTTTGATCAGCAAAACATGCATTCTGGACCCTGAAATATTCATGTGACTCTCTTAAATTTGATCAGTATAACATTCCTTTACTTACCCAAATTCTTTCATTGTGGTTAACTGAGGTTCTTTCACAGGTGTGGTATCAGACTGCAGAGTACAGGAAAGTTGGTGCATCAGGTAATGAGTACATCGTTCTGGATTTCAAGGGACCTGTGCTGCATAGATGCAAAAAGTGTTAAATCATTTATGTGAGGATTGCTTCCATTACCCTTGCTATTTGGGACTTTCAGCACATAAAAAACATATTTAGTTATTTAAAAATAAACTGCAGGTCACCTTTAACTCACATCTTTGTTTCATCTGTAAGAAAAGAGACTGTTTTCCTATTTTTTACATGTCAAACACTAAAAGATACAGAATGATACCTACAAAAGTTTGATCACCGCTCCTAGAACAGATACAATCATAATGGAGCATTTGCCACATAAAATGAATGTAGAGTTTCTAATTACAGCTGTATATCAAAAGGACAAAAAATACGGTGACTTGCTCTCCTTGGAATAGTGTCTCTAAGTATTTGTTGTGTGCTCTACATCTGTTACATGACAGGTTGTTAATGATGTGTGTGTTCATTAAAGGTAAAGTGCCTCCTGTGCGTTGTAGTCCTTAAATCTGTCTCTGAAATCCCTACTTGAGCAGCCATGATACATTTTCTCAGTTTAGGTCCTCTGAGAGGTCCAAAGAATGAAAAGTAGCTGTACTGTTCTCAATCAATTTTTCCATCAATGGTCACCATTGTTCATTTCTTTCAAGTCACGTTAAGAACATTCACCGTACAGTTATTTAAGCAAAAGACAATACAACCACCAGTCCTGATATATGTTATTAAACATTATCAAATACAGCCTCATGGATTTCTGTCATCTGCTTTGCTTTAACAGTGCTTAGGCATATTCATAATGTAAAAATGTATTCTTTATTTTACTTTATATTTTTCTGCTTTACCTGCCTAGAGATGGAATTGCATTATCCTGGGAAATCAGTTGTGTGCAAAACATGAATAATCTAGCCTTCTCCTTCAACTTTTTTCTTCATCTTTTCCAAATGAGTTTCATCCCCATCCATTTCATTGACTAAAGTCACTGATGGCTTGTTCTTTAGCTCAATCAAGGAAGTATTCAGCCATTTTATTCTTTTTCTTCCTTTTGATCTCGAAGATTTTTCTTTCCATCTATGTTTTCTCTCTTGGCTGTGCTCACCACCCCTTGCCTCAAATCTTACTGATTTTGGTCTCCAAGGTTTCCAGTACTACTGTCATGAAACTACCCAGTTACTTTGGAATTACTGTTTCTTAAAATGAAACTTCTGCTAAAACTCTGGAACGGCAAAATCAAAAATGCTAACTGAAGTCTAGGTTAACGAGCACCCTTGAAATGCAGAGGATGTACTTTGCTAGAAGACAAAATATTTTGGACAAAATTGCTCAAAAGATGAAGATGAAAGGTTAGCTGTGATATAATAGGATTTTAATAAAGCTTTATAATAAAAATTTCATGTATTCTTACTTAATAAATTCAGATCGATAGAAATGATTTGTTGTAGGCTGAGAACCGAGGAATTGTAAACAGAAGGTAGTAAGGATAAACAGTGATATATCTAGTTGCAAGTTTAAGGATTTCCATTCCTTCAGCCACAGTTACAAGTGCAATAACAGTGAGGGTGTTGGAAGAGCAGAGAAGGGAAGTTGGTAAGGAAGGAAATTTGTAAGGAAGGAAGTTCTCCCTTTGTAAGGGAAGTTTAAAAGTACTGAATAAGCTTGTCTTGACAAAGCAAAACCAAACGCTACTGGTAAAAACAGTACCAAAGTTCTGTCATGAGTGTTAGTGGGGTCAAGATCTGACACCAAGGAGATGAAGGTCTTTTATAGACTTGTAAGGCATGCATATGTACTGGCGCTGGTGAGGTGGGGGGGCTGCAGGGGCGGCCTCTGTGAGGAGAGGCCGGGGCTGCCCCGTGCTGGACACAGCCGGTTCCAGCCGGCTCCAACCGACCCACCGCAGGGCAGAGCTGAGCCCCACAGCCACGGTGGGTGGCACCTTGGGGACAAGGTATTTAAGAAAGGGTAAAATGCTGCAGAGGCAGTGAGGAGTGAGAACAGGCCTGTAGATTGTTCCTAATGTGAAAGAAGATGGAGAGGCAGAAGGTGCCCCAGGTGCTGGGGTGGAGATTCCCCTGCAGCCCCTGGAGGAGACCATGGTGAAAGAGGCTTTCCCCTCACAGCCTGTGGAGAATTGCAGTGGAGCAGATATCCACACTGCAGCTTGTGGGGGCACCGTACCAGGTCATGTGGATGTGCCCTGAAGGACCTGGGCATGGAGAGCCCAGGCAGAAGGAGGGAAAAGTATGAGGAGGAAGAAGTGGCAGAGAGGAGCTGTTATGGGCTGACCATGACTCCCCATTCTCCATCCCCTGTGCTGTTCAGGAGGAGAGGAGGTAGAGGAGGAGGGGGTGAAGGAGTGAAGCCTGGGAGAAAGTGGGTGGAGGGAAAAACTTTTAGTTTTTGTCTTCGCTTTTCACCGTCTCACTCTATTTTAATTAGCAATTAATTAATCTTCTGCGAGTCAAGTCTGTTTTGTCTGTGACAGTAATCGGTGAGTGATCTCCCTGTCTTTATCTAAACCCATGAGCATTTTCATCTTATTTTCTCCCGTCCTGATGAGGAAGGGTAATGAGAGAGCAGCTGGGTAGGCATCTGGCAACTGGCCAAGGTCAACCCACCGCAGCAACCAAATTAAAAGAAAATGTGGGTTAAATAAGAATGAATGCTTTGTATCTAGCTGTGGATAACCTCAAGGACCAATTCTGATAGCCCCATCGCTTGAGACATTAGCTGTAGAAAATGCACTCTGTGGAACAAGACTGGATCAACTGATAGCAAGACTGATTAGAGAATTACTTGATCTTTTCCACATCTAACGTCAATGATTCATAAGGACTGCCATATTGGCTGCCTTTTTCTTTGTCATGGGTACAGAGCACTGGGAATGCAATTGTGACAGAACATTCACGGTGCTGTTACATGCACCCCAAACCAAGCAGTAAGTTTTTCATCTGCTGAAGTGAAAAGAAAATGGAGTTGTCACCTTGTAAGAAGTTAATTTCCAACACTAAGGTTTCTTTCGTGGAGGTTGCTGAGGTGTAGTTGTTACTGCTGCAGTGCTGTCAATGTTCATTAAATGACCCAGTCTCACGTAGAGAATGAAATAAACAGAAGTGGAAATTATCTAAAAGCAGAACTATTTGGATTTTTTTCTTTTTATTGAACTTATGCGGTAAATCCAGCCTTGATGAAGCCAAAATTTCTCATTAAATCACTTTGATTAAGGAAAAATCAAAGTCACAAAATAATTATTCACAACACAAAAAAAGCTCATTAAAAGTCTTTTTCCCCTCAAAGTATGCATACATGTGTACATATACAATATTATTATAAAAATACATGTTAATATATTAATATTATTTTATTTCTTGTTTATCACTGCTGACTTACATCCAAAAAATAACAATATTTAATATTTCAAGATATAAAATTTTGTAAGTAAAAATAAGTCAACACAACTGCTACAGAAACCAACACTTGAGTTTACACTTTAGATCAGCTTGTGTCTGAGTTATGGTGGAACAGTTTGACCTTTGGGGTGTAAACATAAAGATAACCCATTGTCTCTGGTGGCTAATCTCCCCAGGTTCAACATAATCCATAAGAAGAGAGAGGTTCCTTCTGAGGGCAAAGCAGAGTCTAAAATTAGGTTCAGGATTCCTTTTCTGAGGATTATAGAATCCTCTTATGAATTGCCTGTAGAGATTCTTCTGTCTCTCCATCAGCTGTAGTGGGAGTCTTGGTAGATTAGCCTCCCTGAGCTAAGGTTGGTTTTGTGAAGCACTGCTTTTCTCTGGTTTGTTCAAGGCTTCTCAACATGAACTGCAAGGCTTCTGTTCATTTCTATGGCCTTTGGATCCAGACATTTCTCATCATGAAAAGAAGGCACTCATCTAGAAATTAGGATGTTTCCATTCATCCATCCTAGGTCACATTTATGCTAGTATTTTAAAACTGAAAAACTGAATACAAAAGATGTAATATGCTGTAGTGCACAGTATTGCATTATGCACCTCTTGACATATAACAGAATAATGTTCAGAGGATAAAGCAACTAAAAGTGAACAGAAATAAAGGAAAGTCTCATTTTGAAATAAAATAATTTTTTTTCCTTAATGAAACTGGCCAAAACATTTTTTATATTTTTCTATTTCACAAGAAATGCCAAATACTGGGTTTAATTTTTGAGCATGAAGTGTTGAAAATGGAATTTTTTTAACTGTTAAAACAGGAATCTCCCTTGAGAGCAAATTAATCACATGTAGCTGTGTATAAGAAAAAAATTTAGGCTGCTCAGCTGTAGCTGCCTAGTTCTCCAAAAGACCCCTGCCTGGTCTCTGAGATTTAGTGACTATCTCTACACTGCTAAGTATACGGTGGCCATAGACTTAAAATTAGCTCCGGGGCTAAATGTGAATAGCCTCACATCCACGCTGATTTAGAGTAACTCCACTAGAGTATAGAGGCATCCACCCTACATAGCACCTGGCTGTCAGTCTCTTCTCTCTGTATGTATTTGCCCTCTATATTTTTTATTTAATAACATGATATTTAGGGTATATGTAGCATGCCCAATTTCTACTGTGCCCTCCACTGGTCAGTTTGCCCAGAAAAGATTTATATAGGAAAAGATTATGGAAGAACATTTGTTTATAAAAACCTGGGAATATGCATGGCAGAGAACAGAGGAAATTGTGGTTGGTGTAAGGAGCCTAAGATGGCTGAAGTCTGATGTGCCATGGCCTCAGCCCTACTCCTGCAGCATTCATGAAACTAAAAGAACTTTGTTTCTGTAAAATTAGGTTTTATTATGACACTAACTGGTATGAAGTATCTAATAGTAAAAGTCAGATCTGTTAGATATGACAAATTAAAATATAAATTGCAAACAAATCTCCTCCCCTGCCCTTGTCCTTGCAGGGTAGATTCTTTCCTTAAGTTTTATTTTTAATCCAGTTTCTGGCTTACAACAAAGTCTACAGAATGCCTAATATTACTTTGTTTCTGTCACTCCTAAGTTTGTCTGCATGTCCATTCCTAGGTCTTCTTAACAGCATTCTAGTCCTTACTCCTACTGGTGGCTCACAACATTTCCTGCTGCGCCTCCATCTCCTCTGGGAAAGGGCACTGTCCCTCTCTCAGAGTGGTCCAATGGATGCAGAATATGGAAACCAAGAAAAGATAAACTAGCCGCTTTCATTTCAGCTGCTCAGTCACATTGCTTTTGAAGAACAGGAAATACAGCTAATGTTCAGCAGGCAAATTAAGCAGTTATACAAACTGTCATCCGAGGATATGTAAAATTTTGTGTACGCAAAAGCTTTGAAATGTTGCCTGAACATTGCCTCGTGGGATGGAAAAGGATGTTGTACCTCACAGAAAGCAGTAATGTCAGCCAGGCTGGGCTGAGTTGCAATGGTCAGGGTGTCGTGGTTTAACCCCAGCCGGCAGCTAGGACCACGCAGCCGCTCACGCAGTTCTTCCCCTTTCCCCTCCAAGGGCAGGGAGAAGAGGGAGAAAAGGAGGGGAAAGGGAAAGGGAAAAAAACCTCGTGGTCTGAGATAAAGGTGGTTTAATAGAACAATAACAGAAAAGGAAAAATAACAATAATAATAACAATAATAACAATACCGACAACAATAGTAATAATAATGATGACACGAGTCCCTCTCACCACCTGGTGAACTGGTACCTTCCCGAGCAGCGCAAGTACCTGCCCCCCAGCTACCCCCATTTGTATACTGAGCATGACATCTATGGTATGGAATATTCCATTGGCCATTCCGTTGTTCTATGGGAAGCTGAAAAAAGCCCTTGAAAAATATAAAAAATACCTGGCAACAACTGAACCAATATTCATGACTGATATTCCTTTCATACCAAATCTGAAACACAACAACCACTACAAATAAAATTAACTGTCCTAGCTGAAACCGGGACACAGGGTCATCATCAGAGCTGGAGAGACAGCATGTCACCTCACTAAAGGATGTGTGCATGTGTGAGGCAATTAGCAGGTGTGTTAATAACTTAAGGATCTCAATGGTGATGAAAGGAAGGGTCAACAGCAGTAAGGAGTAGAAATTTGCATCTGAAAGAAATCCTAGAAGGATGCTAAAGAAGAGATTGAGCATAAAAACATGCAACTTTTCCCAAACATGGGTTTTCTTCCATGCATGCAATCTCTAGATATACCGAGTGCACAAACTTTTGTTCACACAATTGTATACATGTCTGAATGTTTTTTCTGGGGTTGTTAAAAAGCCCACCAAGCTGTGCAGATTGGAACTTCTGAGTTCAGACTGTTGTGGTCTGCTAAGAAGAATGGGCTGCTTTCATGATCTGATGAACAGGAGTGTCTAGGAAATCTTGACATTTAGTAAAATATCGTGAAGATTAATTGAATGCAAAGGAAGCTTATAGCACATATTTAAGCATTATTTTCATACTTGAAAATGGACATTATAAAACATATCTTGCTTTTAAAAGTAGCTAAAACCCTATAAAAACACTGCTTATAGAAATACAGTCATTTTACTTAATTGTTTTTAGTAAGTAATTTGTAAAGTGAATTTGAGGAAACATTTTCAGTTACTTTAGACCTGGACAACACATCATTAGGAACCTCATATGTACCTTGCTTCATAATAGCATACTCAGAGCTTGTGGGGTATGTTTTCCTGTAGCCCTGAACTTAATGGTAATTTTGTAGACTTGAGCTCAGTGTGTCCAGCTGCAGGCATTAGGAAGAAAGAGTTAATTTCAATTTACTCACATCTACTATCCACTTCTGGAAACCTGATTTTGAAAAACCCCTTTCAACACAAAAACTGAATTTCCTCTTTAGAAAGCACAGCAAAATAAAAAAGAATAAATCTGTGAGGCAAAGGAAAATCTTTTTCTTTGCTGTGTCAAATAATACTACCTTGTGAATAACTATTATTTCATACAAATTTTTGTCAGGATGTAAAAAAGGAAAGTGGTATCATTATAAGCAAAACCTGTGATAAATAATTGAATCTTACTGAGATATTCATTTTAATAACATTTGTTCTGACTGCCCATGAAAAGCATAATGACTTCCAATGAGCTAAGTCCTTTAAAACTTTCTTCAAGACCTGGCATATAATTCAAACAGAATAAGTCTAGAACATTCTTTGATATTTAAAACTTATATAGATAATTGTATCAGAAGTCTGCTTGAAGTCAAAATTAGATCTAAGATGGCTTAGAGAACAAAAGTGGATAATGCCTATGCTTCCTCAAATATGGTTATAAAACCAAACATTCTGTGCACATTCTAAAAATAATACCAGATTGGGAGCAAACAACATACATTCACTCTTATTAACAAATAGTGTCGTTAGTATAGAAACGTGCTAAAACATCAACTCAACTACTACATCATAGTGTTAAAAGGGAGCACTGTTTTTCTTTTATCTAAGGAAAATTATAATTCCACATTTTTTGAGAGTGAGGGAGGCATTCACATAATCAGTGCAATACGTATACAGAACAGTTACTTCACTTCTCCAAGTAGTTTTTATTCATTATGAACAAACCAAATAATATAAACTTATTTAACAAACATGATGATTAGTATTATAGTATCATCAGGCATTAACACTTACTGCCTTCATTTTATTAAGATATGCTTAGAAAAGAGTAATAAATTAGAAACAGGTTTATAACCTTGCCAGAAAGCCTAAAGAAATAATGCTAGGATTCAAATATATAGAACTTGCTAGGATTCAAATATATAGAACTATGCAAGCATAAAGTGTTCCATCTATCATTGTTATTAACAGGACAAATAATGTCAGATCATTTACCTCACAGTGTCTAATTAACTATCTAACATGAATAATTGTCACTGAAAGAAATGTTTCTGAGAGAAGTCATTCTTTAGTGTTACCTTGGCTTATAGGTATGTGTTGGATCAATTGTAGGCAGTCAAACTTGACAAGTCACGAAGAAAGGATATTTCAAGAAGTAGTCATTTAAACATTTGATATACTGATGAAACAATACTGATAAAGCAATTTTGGTATTTCAATATCTACTTTGCTGAATGTGTTTCTACTCTGGTAAACAAGGCGCATATCAGCCTCATTTTCTCTGCTGTAGCATCCTGGTTTAATTAATTTTTTTGTTGGCTCTCTTCAAGAAGATTATTACATTTCTCTGTCAACTGTTATTTTTTGAAAATACAATTAGACCTAAACATTTCTGAAAGCATTTTATCAAATTTGATAGCTTAAATGAGAGACATTGTCCCTTGCAAATTCATATGTTTTCATTAGATTAAAAGGCCTCCCATTAGAACTTTTCATTTAAATTTATATGAGATTTCTGGTGTGTAATTCCATGCTTCACAATATTCGATTTCTTCTGCAATATTATCCGAACACTGTTGCTTTTTTATTACATTTAGTGTTACATTTCCATCCTTTGGTGTTCTTATGCTGAAGGAGATGATAATTAAAACTGAATAACTTTGGTTGATTTTTTTCACACAAATTTTTTTTTATGGGCACCAGCAAAATAATCACTAATAGCTTCACTAAATCTTTAAATGTAGTTCTAATGAGATAAATTTCCTTACTGAATTAGATGCTTGTTAGCATGATGGAATTTTTTTCTTTAACCTCTGCAAATTAGAGTAATAATCTACAGAATAATACTATTAAACCTAATGGAAATAACAGTAGCAATTGTAGGGTTTGGTTTTTTTTTGGCATTTTGATCAAAGACAACAAAAGATTCAGATTTGAATCTGAATGTATTAGCAAAAGAAGTGCTTCCTGGTGATCATAATGCCATTCTCTGTTGAGGTTGGTTGGGGGTAGTCACATGGCTTGCTGCTCAGAGAAATCCACCTTTTGGCCAGGCAATGTCAATCTTGAAACACCGTCTGTGTCTCTATTACATCGAGATGAAACACCTGTGTTGTACACCTAACTGAATTTTCTTTTAAACTTATCCTTGTGGTAGAAATGTTACAGTGGTTCTACCTGCTTCTTCTTTAAACTTGAAGTGAGGGAGTTGGCTGTGGTTGCCCTGCTGTGCTCTTGGGAGAAGTTAGGACTCTCTTCTGCAACAGATTGTCAAGTTCTGCCAAGTGTTAAAATACAGTTCACGGATATACTGAAATATGGCCTTGTGCTTTGAGGGCAAAATTGTCAATCAGAAGTAACAAAATGGGAGCTCTTTAGAAATTCTCTGTATTTATTTTTGAAAAGCAGACAGGTGTTTACAATAGGTAAGTACGGAGCCAAAGGCCCACGATTTCAATAGATTCTTTTAAAAAGTAAACTGCACCCTTCCCATTCCTGCAAATCTGCAAGCATTTTCCGCCTACAATGACAAGACATGAGATAATAAAAAAAATAGATAAGCAGGAGTCAGCTGCTTGAGCAGGCTATTTGCTTTGAGAAGCTGAAAATAGAGACAGGGTCTAACCCCTGAGAGTTGAACATGGTCAGACATCATATTCCAGGATACAGGAAGGCAGTGATTTCCCACTGGAACTCTCTCTGATATCAGATTGTCAGCTATGAACTTTCTAGAATTAAGTACTTATGGCCAGCTCTTTCTCCTGGGAGGCAAGCAAAGACTTCCCTGACACCTATGGATATCCAATACGGCAGTCATTGCGACAGGGCTGAGCCTTATCTTCAAGTCCCAGTGGCATAGCTTAGAGCAGAGACATAAATCCAGGTTTTCTACAGCCCGGGAAAAAAGCCCGCTCCGAGCTATTATTTTTTTAAAATAAATAATTGCATATGCAAAAGACCAACTCAAAACCCAACCAAAATTACCAAACCCAAAACCCATAGCCCACCAAAGAATCTGAATTCCAGGGGAGAGTTTGAACCACCAAGCCAAAAAACAATCATTTCTTTTCTCTTTCTCTTTTTTGCCCATTAGATCAGACTGTTCCCCCAGGGGACTCATGAGAAGTCTTCCTGAGTGTAGGGGGGACACAGAGCTCTGAGCCACTCAGCAAGATCAGTGTTTGGTCAAACACATATGAGAACTTATAGGTACCTATATAGGTGTCTGTGTGACTGTATATAAGAAGTGTAGGTGCCATAGGGATATGAGGCACTTCCAACACAAGATAAGATCTGAGTGTGGAATATGAGGCTCAGCAACTTCTAGGCGCTCTGTTTAGACACACTAGGTCACAATCAGACACTTAAATTTCTGTATGAACTTATCTCAGCGGGCTGGGACTTTCAAAAATGTCTAAGTGGAATAGAAACACGGGTTTAATTGGCTTTCAATGGTACTTGTGCTCTGAAGTCACTTCTTGAAAACCTCATCTGATCAAATCAGCCAACTGTCTGGAAAGGGGAAGGCAGCACCTATTGCTCCTAAAGTGTTTGTGTACCTTCTAAATGGGAAATACACTCCTTTCATACTTGGGCTACTGCTTTGTGCACCAGAATCAGTTTACAAATAGACTTAAGGGTTCCATCCCCCTTCAGGATTTGCTGAAGCTAGCTAATATGCTCAGTGACACTGAGATGATTGCACTTGCTTGGTATCTTTTCCATATAGATAAGGATAGTGAAAAAAAAAAAAAAGTATATCTTGTCAGGACAGTCTAGGCGTATCTTTTGTGTGTGCGGCACTCAGTTTGTAGAGGTGTAAATGATGGTACAAGCTGCAAGGTTTCAAAGAGGCATAGACTATGTCTAAAAACCAAAGCCGGTATTAAAGAGGCAGGATGTAGTGAGGAGTGCTAGCTGCTTAGTGGGGTAACCTGAGGACCTGAAAAAACAAAGTAAGTCTGATAATGGCTAACACAGTCATTACAGTCCTGTAGAGTAAAATCACTGCTAATACTGGCTGTTCAGCTGCAGGTAAGTCTGAAATTTTCTGAGTTCGTCATCTCTTCTCCATTCCAAGTGAAATGTTCACAATAATACTGTTTCCTCTTCAAACCAACAGAAGAAAATTCTTGTCTCAGGTTCTTTTACTTCTCTTATGATTGTCTTACTCCAGGATCCTCTTCAGAGCATTTTCTTCTTCCCTTAAACATATTTTTACTGTTGTTCTTGCAGAACAGAATCAGTTGCCAGGAAGTGAACTCTTTATTGTCATAATCATGAACAACAACAGCACACAAATGGAGCTCTCCGGTATCTTCTTGGTCACGGCCACATGAGTGGAAGCAAGGAGGAAAAGAACATGACATGAATATTATCATCACTAACTAGGACCAATGTCCCGTATGCCAACGTGGCATCTTAGGTGAATGCTTGTGCCCCATAAAGCTGCAGTCCTCTCATGTGCATACGTAGCAGGTAGTTCTGGTCTGTTTGGAAATGTATTTACAAAGTGGTTTATTGTTTTGCCTTTTTTTACTTTTACCTACCCATCCCTCCTAAGGAAATGCCTACAAATTACTATCTGTTATTATTGAAACACATTCTCTATTTATATTTTGGCTTATTAAATTACCTCTGTTATATCCATTACTTTCCGTTAACTGAACTGATTTACACCTATCTGTTATAATCGACTTTGTGGATTCACGTTACTGGTGAATTTGGAGCATGTTGTTTAATTTGCATGCTTTCCAGGTTAAAAGTCCTTTAAAAATCAGATGATTTTTTCCTTTACATTAAAATTCCTTGGATTCTCTGGTTTCTCCAGTTTCCTTTCTCATTCTTTTTTGGTGTCCCTCCAGCATTTCTGGATTTTTTTCTCATGTTTATTCTCTTTTTTGCAACATTCTGTCTTCAGCATTGTTTTGTGGACTCTGTGTCTGTCATGTCATATTCATCACATTCCAGCTCATGAGGCAGATCTGGTATTTCAGTTTCAACACATCAAAATGCTTAGTTGCTTTGCTGCATCTGCTTTGCTTTTTGGACCTCACAGGACTAGCAGGTAAAAGGCAGCCCTGCATAAAGTGCCCATGAAATGCTAAAGAAATCAAAGTAATTTCAACATTTGAAACTGTAGAAAGTCTGATGACTTTTTCGGTAAAATATAGTCTTTTTGATTCATGGAGGACTGCATATTTACTGAAATCCAGTATCCAGGTCAACAGTTGCAGTATTTGAAGGTCTGGGCAGTATTCCTTCAATAAGGAGGTAACAAATATTTTGATAAACTTTGTGAATTCCATGTCACATACAAAAAGTGATTTTCCATTATCAGATTCCCTGGAACTTCCTGGTGCCAACAGGGACTAAAATAAGAAAGGATGTGGAGACAGATAAGCATTTATATTCATGAGACTGAACAGAAATGGAAACTTTTTGGGGGATTGTTCCATGTATTGTCTAAACTGTATTGGCAGAAATCAAGAGAAGATGTTTAACAGCTGTTAGATGCTGTTTCTGGTCTATGTCTGTGTGGCATTCTGCTCCTGGGCAAGCGAAGGAGGCAGTCTTGCTGAGATGACCAGCTGACTGGAAGCATAGTATGGTAGCAGTTGGAAAACAGCACTCTTAGAAGCTAGAAAATGTCCAGAAAATGCTGTTTCAGAAGCCAATAAGATTTCTGAAAAACACACAGGAGAGTCTGGCATGACAACTGATTACCCTGCTTGTCAAATAACCAAAGTGTTACCAAAGGGATTGAGATAGATTTAGAAGTGGGATTCAAATACAGTTAGGCATTTAAGCTCTGAAAATCAAATCTCTTGTCCCCACAAGCAAGCAAAATACTCTAAGAAGTTGCCTATTGATCTAAGCAATTCTGAATTGTGTAGTTCTGCAGGCTTCTACATAAAAGCAAACCTCCTGTGCTATACATACTCCAAGAGACTTTAACTTGATTTTAACAGGTTGTCTGTACCCAGACAGGTATTTACCTGCAGTGAAATGTTTGCAGAATTAAGACTCTGCCCAGCAGCAGTACTGGGAGTGACTTTTGGACTGTCCAGGTGACTCAGGTGCATGGGCACTAGGGAGCTTCTAAGTCTCCTTGACACTTCCGAAAATTCCGGCATTGCAAATGCATTTTCTGGGACTTGAGTGTACTGATTTAGTTAGTTCTTCTGAAGTGCTAAAGCCTGTTTTCCAGTTTGCCTTTGCCCCGATTGCAACACACCCCACTGTGGGCAGAGTAGAAAAGCAATCTCTTAGGGTTTGGGATAGAAGCACTCATACACACTCATTTTGTGTGCTCATCTTTTGATCTCTTCCTTAAAATCCTGCACGACTCATGAGAATGTGTTTATAGCTGAATAGCCCTGAAATGTTACATCGTTGATGCAGATTGACCTCCATAAATAGCATGTCCTCTATACCAAGATCCATTTTCTCCACTCTCTACTGCTCCTTTGAGATGATTTTTACTGTTGTTCCTAGCTCTGGGGATTTTTGTTGAGAGCCTGTTTGCAGAACACATACCACACATACCTTTCAAGGCTCTCTGACTCTTATTACTGATATTACTTTTAAAAATGATTTAGTGAAGGCTACAGATGTGCTAAATGGTTTGGCAAAAAAGCATGGAATGCCTCTGAAGAGGGGCACCCACCTGCTGACTCGTGAGTCAGTGCTTCTTTGGTTTTACAGTGCTGAATGTAAAATAAATAGCAGATGATGAGAAATGTTGTACACTGCAATAAAACACAGAGAATGCATGGTTCATGACAGAAAAGTAAATCACTGCTGCACATTTTGTTACAAAATGTTCACTCTACTATTCTGTTTCTCAAAAGGGTTCAAGTGAAAATGCAAAAACCTCCTTTTGCAAAGCATTTTAATTTCAGATCCCTCTTGCAATCCTCCAGTCTGTACGTTCTCTCTGCCGGGAAGTAGCACCTTTCTAAAGTACCGAGCCACAAATGGCAAGTGCCTGACCTGAAGTATTTGGTTGCTATTACGTTTCTTTAAAAACAAGAGAGAGAGAGATTAAATATCAGCATCATAAGCTGCTGTTTAGAAGATAACTAGCTAAACAAAACACATTTGGCATAGACACAGTTCAATGCCACAAACTGCACTAATGTGATGAGGTAAAGAAGGAAAAATAAAGGAGTGTTGTTTCATCCTCCCCTGGACTGTGGTTGTGCCCAATAGTGGGTTTCTTAATGTTTCCATTACATCCCCCTATTTTTAGAAGTTAATAGCTCGGCTATAACAATTTGCTTCAGGCTGAAGCTTGGCGTACAAGGTCTCAGTCAGGGAGCACATTTAGTGAAATAGAAGATTACCCATTTTAGAGCCATATTTTTTTTTTTTCTGTCATACGATCTAAAAATATTCTCCATTTCAGAAATTACGTTTGGCATCTGATTTATCTATAACGCAATTCAATATCTTTTCTCACTACATTTGACCAATGGAAAGCCCCATCAGAGAAAAAAAAATGGGGTTTTTTTGTTTTTTTTTTTGTGTATCCGTATGAGATTGGTGGCCACTGTATTCACCTTTTTCAGGGTTTATAACAATCTGTAGCTTTTTCAAATGCAAGGAGATATAAGTAGAGTAGATTATATGTCATCCGTCTACTGTGTGAGTTTTTTACTTGGGTGTAAGCCATTGCAGGAGAAAAGAAATAGGACTAGATGAACTGTGAGTCTAATCTAATATTGCAGTTCTTATTTTTATCTGTTTCCTAGACCTTGATTGCTTAGGTACTTCTGCAATACCTACCTGAAAAGATACTTGCTAGATAGACAAGGTGTTTTGTCTGAACAGAACATGAAACCTAAACAGCGTGACACCTGTTAGTCTTCTGTAAATTTCTTTTTCTATATTTGTAGTTATACTAAATATAGCAGAATAGAGGGATGAAAGACAGTTTTGGGGAAGAGACAAACACCCTGAATCTTTTAGAGAAATTAAAGTAGTAATGTAAAACTAATGCACTAATACTTACAGAAGCAGCATATGCATATTTTAATGATCTGAAATAGTATAAATAACATTAGACATTTTGTGCTTGTTTAGAAGTTATTCCTGATTTTTGGAGGTACATTTGGTTTTGTTTGCATTGTGTCTAAGTGAAAACTAATTTCCCAAGTTATATTATTGCTTTGCTGTATAGTACTTCCACGGCTTTTCTGGACTGAAAAGTTGTAGTAAAGCTACATTTCTTCCTTATTTCACACATCTCAGTTCATTTTATTTGCATAAAGCTGACATTCTTTAATTTTTTTGTTAAAACACAGATGAAAGAGTAAAATACATAGTGAAAGAGAAAAGATGTTCAGTCCCTCAGTTTTGCAATGGTGTCTGTGCAGCTCAGTGTTCTGGACATTGACCCGCTCTCGAGTGGGACTATGTCACTGTTGAGCAGTCTGTCCATTTGATACAGCAGCATGGTCATGTTCCTTTTCACTGTAGCATCTGCACCAACTCTTGATATAATCCAGCTAAAAAGATAGTATCAGGCAATTGTTACAGACCAGAAAACCACTTGTTACATTTTTTCCATGCAATAGAATGCGCTCTGTTATCACAGGCTTTTGTATCAATCCATTCCATTTTGTGGAAGATTTTATTTCAGCATCTTTCTCTTTTTTTTTCCCATTATTTTCCATTTTAGCATGTGAATGACTCAGCAATAAGAACAGCCTTTGTAGGAAGCTGAGTCACCTGCAGGGCACATTTTCTGTGACAGGTACAGCAGTATAATTCAGTGTACTCAGAAATTAGCTAATTTGTAGTAATACTTGGTTGGATAACTTCTTTCATATTCTCTCTCCCCGACCCCAGCAGGGAATCCTGGCTGAGCTTCTTCCACTTTCAGTCTTCTCCCAAACAGGGAAAGCTTATTACTTAGCTCTTCAAAGCAGATCCACTAGGTTACTGGCATATAAACATGTTACAAATGAAGTATGTTGTGCAGGAACTTTAGATGTTCCTGACAGCTCCTGAAGGCTATAAACATCGGTCCTTTGTTCAATGGGGACTGGGAAGGGCCTATGCTTTTCTCACACATTATCACCTCTAGAATAAGTATAATATTGTTCGGAATTACTTCAAACAACAGATATCTTCAGTTTCATCAAGTAACAGCAAATTTGTGTTTGAACTACAGACGTCTTCTGACAAGTACTGAGGAAAGGAAGGAAAAAAAGCCTCAGTAATCTTTGGAATTGGAACATTTATTGAACAGCCTTTGATAAACATTTTTGGTTTTTTCCAAACAGTGCATGCATCTGACCAGTAAGTTTGGTTGGATTTTTGTTTTTCATCCTTCTGTCATTTACAGTATAAATAGTGTAGAATCAGCCTTGATAGAAAGGTTGACATTTATTTTTAATTCTGTGTTCCCAAACTTTGTGAGTGTCCCTGTTATGCAAAATAGATTTGATGAAGAACTGTACATCCTAGGTATCCCTCCCTCCCTCCCTCCCNTCCCTTTCTTTCCCTTTGTTTCTCTAACCCTCAACATTTATCCTTTGAACTTGTAAGTTATTACACATCATACACAGTTTAAAGTAACCTTCACTTTAAATTCCATGGCTTTTGTTGGTTAAGTCAGTATTTCAACAGCATTATTACGGTTTTCTTTGTGGGAATATTGTCAGTCAGACACTTAGCACAGGTAAGTATATTGCAGTTCTACTTGCAGCTTAGTGGTGAATGTCACCTATTAGGCCTTTGCAAAATCCTTACAACTGATCAGAAATTCCACTGCACGGAAAAATTGTCTATTGTTAAGCAGAGCTTTAATTAAAGCTATACTTTGTTTTCAATCCAATTTAGGAACAAATACAAAAAAAGAAAGATGTAAATTTTACAATGCCTGGCAATGTATCCAATTCTGAGCTGAACAAAGAAGCTTATATGCTGAAAATCTTGTAGGAATAAAGCATGTAAGATAAATAAAAAGCTTCCAGTGCTTAATTCCAACCGTCTCCACAACAACTGGAGCTGCTGATAAGACACCTACTCAGAGTAATGATGCATAATGTGAAGAAGCAATAACCCAGACTGCATAAGTATGAAGGAATGCCATTCTTTTAAAGAAAAGTGTGGCAAATGTGAAGCTCTGTTAATGTTATGAGCCATTTTCAAAGGTATTTTTGTGAATATGGCAAATTGCCAAGGTTTAGTTTTTTCCAAACGTGACAGAGAGAACAAGAAACATAACTAGTATAAGGGTATCAAACATTTGTCCATGTACTATCATGTAAATATTTATGTACTGTCAGTTCATTATTAGTGGAGGTTCTAATAGGAATATAAATATTATAAAGTGTGTTTATGACAGATAAATCATAGGGGTGCTGAAGTAATTTGCAACCGTAAAGCTCATTTTGGATAATTACAGAGCCCCAGAAGATTGTATTTATGTATTACAAAGGAAGGGGATGTTCAGAAGAGAACTGTTTTGGGCTGCTGACATTCTGAGGAGGCCAGAGGCTGATCCTGCCTGGGACTGAATTAGGAACAAATGCAAATACTAATGAAGGATTTTGTGAATAGAAGGGAGGGGAAAATCACTGTGGTTTCAATTGCAAGCCTAACCTTATTCAGTCAAATTTCATGCAGATGAATTACTGTAACTATAGAAATAATGTAAGAAAAGATTAGTTAAGATTATGCTGGCAATAAAGATACTAATGTTTTATTACACATAGAGTTCTGTTTTGCATTTTATGTGGAGGTAAATTAGACCGCAATGTTGTTTATCCCTGTTTTATGAAGGCTATTTTCATATACATATTAAAGCTTATTATTGCTCTTGCCTTCACTCCCCTCCCCAGCCCCAGCCCCATTTTATCTAGGCAAACGAAATACTTGACTCGGTACATCTTCTTCTACATGTCTTAAATACAGTTAAAGTTAAGAACAAAACAAAGCAACTATTCTCTCCTCCATCCCAAAAAGGGCTAAGCAACAATGCAATAGACTTTGGAAGGTCATATTATAATGAGATTAAAACGTAGTTCTCTAAGCTAGTGCTTAGTAGCAAATAAATGTGGTTCAGCTCTTTTCCATGAATGTTTTATTGATAAGATTAATTTAAAGTGAAACATACTTCTTCCCTTCTATAACAAGGTAGTCGATGTCTATCTGGTAGATGATGGTTCAAGTAAAACACTATGAGAGGGAACAAAATTATTTTCTGAACTGCAATAAAAGAGCTTAAAATTAGAGTGAAATCTATCTCACACTTTTTTCTTCATGGTAATAAAAGTTAACAAAGCCTTTGTTGTTTGTAGATAATTTTTTTGTGCTAGAGTGGTTGTTGGACCTTGACTGCCTTTGGAGGACAATGTTACACCTAGAGATTTGGATATCATACCTTTTGGTCCTTTTTTTTTCCAAGCCTTGCTAAGAACTGAGTTTTTTATTATTTTATTTGTCATCACAAACAAATAAATAAAGCATAACAAATACAATCATAGGCAGCTAATTGGTTCTGTCAAGGTAAGGGGTCAGGGCCACAGCTCCCTGAAGCAGGAGTTACATAGCTTATGGACTTCTCCACACTAAGCATTCTTTTACGCAGAGACAGCATCTGCATAGCAGCATCGGTCCTAAAACCCAGTATGTTAGAACAAGATCGTTGTCTTCCCACAATTAAAAAGCCATTGTCCTGACTAATCCAGCTCACTCAACTCCTCCCTACAAACCAGCTGGGCTGAGAAGTTCACCTGCCAAGACTTGTATCTGTGGCTGACTATGGATATTAAAGAAGGACGTTGTGCCATGCAAAACAAAACTGTAAGTTATTCCTAGACATCCTGGGAAGCCTGCAGTCTGTTAAGCTGCCTCCACTGTTCTTTCACTTGCTCTCTCCACAGATACAGTATCATTTTCTGCATGTGCTCACTTTTGTCTTCCCAATGCCGATGTTCGGCATTTCCTTCCACCTAGTCTGACCCCTCACGGCAGCGTGACGTGTTAAAAGTCTTGCATGGGATAGGTCTGGAGAGACAACTTCAAATACTGAGAAAGAGAACATAGGAGTTGACCTGTTAAGTAGATACAAGAATATTATAAATACCTTCTATTTCTAATACTGTATCTTCTGTGTGATTCAAAGAATTAATTTAGATAGCATTTAGCCAGATGGAAGTTGAAATTTTTTTCTGAGAATATAGCAGGTTTAATAGTTTTTTTCCATTGTTATTTTTGTATAGCCTTATTATCTATCTCTCTCTTTTCAACTGTCATCTCCTTTTCTGTGTTCTGTCTTCTCCTTCTGGTTTTCAGTGGACTTTGCCATCATCCCAGTTTCAAAAGTTAACCCTTTAATCCTTACTACTGTGTAGATAATGTGATATTTTTTATACTAACCTTTTATCTATTAAACCTTATATACAGATTTTTTGTATACTCAACTAATGAACATTTATTAAAATATCATTAAAGTGAATGTGCTGAAAATTTGTTACAAAAAAGGAGAAGGAAGAAAAGCAGAAGGAAACTCAGTTTCTTCCCTTATACCACTTTCATTGTACTGAAAGCTGTTAAACGCTTAATCTTCTACGCTTTTAAGAGGATTATATTATTAATAGTTTAATTATTCATTATGCAGTATTTTTTCCAATTGTTACAAAGGTTTTTGTCATTTGGTTTTTAAAAAATTAATTTAATGTTTTATTCTTCTTAATAGTCATGATTCATTCTGGTTTCGCCCGTACTTTCACAAAGAGTTGCTTCAAGAAGGACACAGGAAGATGCCTGTAGCAGAAGTAGATAGATCCCCTGCCAATGTAGTGAGTCAAGCCACTGGAAGACTAGCACAATCAAGCTGTACTCCAGAGACTATGGTTTCATTACTGTCACTACCAGTCGGATCATTAATCATAACAGTGGTAGTGACAGGAAGTTTCTTGACCTCATCATGACAGGCAGGGAGGCCAACCACTGGAGCAATTCATCCTCCAGGCGAAAGAAAACTGTAGAACTGTAGGGAGGATGTCTTTTATTATCTAGTGTGTTCTCTTTTATCCACTAATTCTGCCTATAATCTTGGCAAAAATGTGAGGGCTTTAGGGAGGCAAGATCTCGCATTTCTTCTGCTCCTAGGGAAACATCTTTTGTTTCTGATCACTGAAGTACATGTTTATTTTCTCACCCTTCTGCATCCCTCAGTATGTAGTAGCTTGGCATCGGAGGCCACAAATGTAAGTAAGTATCTGCAGCTGTATATAACAACAGTGCACGTGGCTGTCTTTTGTTATATGGAGGTTGATTGCATGGAAAATTATTATGGGTCTCCTGAACAGCAAAGCATATATTCCTTACAGAATGGTTATTCTCCAGTGGCTGAGGTATATTTACAATTTGTTGCTGCCAAAGGATTTAACCCTGAAAACCCTGAGGGACTTCTTCTAAAAACTGAAGATTACAAGGTAGAAAATATCTAGGGTTTCTGACGATTTTGTTGATGGAACTGACAGAATTGTGACCTGCTTTCCAGTTCATGAAACGTGGTACTGTTGTTTTTTTTTTGTTCTGTAATATCTATGCCATTCTGCTGACAGTATCTGCTATTTGTTATGCTTTTACATTTCCTCATGTAAAATTCCCTCATTTTCCAAGTTATTTGAATACAACCCGTCTTCAAAGAAATTATCTCAAGCAATCCCTGGCAATTAAAGCCTATTTGATTCTCATTTTCCTTCAAGATTATTTGCAAAAACTGTTACTTTTGTCAACAGAGAATCATAAAAGTGCATTTTTAGATCTTTTTTTTCAGTATAAGCAAGGTCAAGTTGCAAGGAATTTCTATTCTGAGACTGGGAAAATGATTAGGAATGATAATATCTTTAATGAAAATCTTCAAAGGCATGATCAAATATAGTAACAGTACTTGCAAATCATATGAAAAAAATTCAAAGTATCTATGCAAAAAAATACTCACATGTGAGGATAATTAACATGGGTGTGTCAAAGAGGTCCCGTTATGGCTTCATTTCTTTTCTTTATTAATGACCCACCTGCCACACAAAGTAGGCAATGCAATATCATTGGATGATTAACTAGAAACACTTTCGAAGACCATAGAGAACCCTTCATTGGACAGAGTGTTTTCTGCAATTTTCTAATTTATATACTGCACTGAGAGTTAATGGGTGTTCAAATGGTTTTAAAAGCAGTTTGCAAAATGAATTTTTATAAGAAATAGCCATAATAAAACTATAGTCATGAAACCTGCCTTTGCACACAGAAGTACGCCTCATTTGGATGGCAATATGTGAAGTGAACAGCAACTCTGATTCGTACACACATAACTGTGTAGCAAGTGTCCATTAAATGGCACTGGTCAGGACTTCTAGTCATAGCAGAGGACCTCAAGCATATTAGCTAAAGGCAACGTATGTAATATTATTCCATTTTTTATTTACACAATTGGTGCTAAGTAATTAAATGCTCATTTAGGTGTGCCAACTGAGTTATGTAGTATTTCAAATACAGTGTTTCAAGTACAGTATTTCAAACGCCAGCTCCAGGCAGGATCCCTTGATGCCAAACAAGCAGTGCCATAGGATTGGACAGGAAGCTCTGGGACCTAATTTTCACTGTGTTTACTTAAAACATCAACATTGTACATCACAGCTTACAATCCAAACTTCCATGTTTCTTATCTTTGTTGGAATAACAGCCAAAGACATTATTTTACTTTTTATCTTACCTATATAATTCATACTTGTATCTCCAATTGTTCAAATTTCCCCTGAAAATAGTAACTTCATGTTAGATTCATTTGCACTGTTGCTTAAAGCCTAAATCCTATAATTTTTTACGGCTGTTGAGTCCCAGGCTTCTTAAACACTGGGTTACCTTCACTAGCTTGGATTCTTACTTCTCCAATTCTGCACAATGTCAGTTTGTATCTTCATATTTCAAAAAATTAAAATTTTCTTCTCTTCTTCCAGTCAAGATTTGTTGGTTTTTGGCCTGTAATTGGATATTCAGTTAGTGTTTTATTTATTACTTTTCTTTCTGATTCTTCTCTTTCATTCTCTCACTCTGTTTTCTTTCTTTTTTTTTTTTTTTAATGTTTTCACACAGGTAGTTCACAGCATTAACATATATTCATATAAAACTATTTGGCAAATGTCAATATTCATGCTAGTAGGTCACAGTTAATTCTTGGCTAGTGCCAAGTGTTAGCGCTGTGAAAACTTCCCATATAACCCACTAAAACACCTCAGTCTTAACCTCCGTCTCATCCACTTAAGTGATGTGGGCTTTACATTACAGGGAGTTTGTAAAATGCACAGAAGTGACAAGCAATTATGTATTTGCTCTTTCTCTTAATATATACAGAGGACAATTAAGCAGACTTCGAAATAAAGCCAAATGAAAACTTTCCAACAAAACCAAAACAACAATAACAAAAAAAAATTAAAAAAGCAACCTATATCTTATTTATCAACCTGGAGGAGCCATAGATGAATTCATATTTTAGGGTGAATATCACCTAAAGTTTGGGAGTTTTCTCGGAAGTTTGCATTAATATTTTGGGCTAATAAAAAAAAAAAAAAAATCTAGCCAAAATTCCTCATAGACTTTACATGCAAAAGTAAAAACAATTTTAAAAAATCTAGTGAATATAAATCTCTGAGATTTTCACAAATTTGATGTCTTCTCCAATTGACAAAATTTACTGGTGAATTAATCTCATGCACTAATATAAAATTCTTGAAAATATATATGTTTAGCAGGCTGGAAACACTACATCAATGTTCTCGTTTCTAATTTCCAGTTTCCTTTGCAGTACCTTTTCAGGTGTATGCAGAGATATGAGGGATTATGGAGAAAGCATAACATTGTTGAATGGTAAAGAACGAAGGAGGAAAGAGGGCACTGAAATGTAACTAGAGAAAAAGAGGAATAGAAAATTGAGCTATGATACCTACTTGCTAGGGCAGAAATAATGTTTTTTATGCATTCAACAGTTCTGTGATAATAGTGTGGGTTTTGTGCTACATGCTGAAGTGGACAAACTGAACAATCATGTTCCATAATATATGACTTTGTTTTCTATGTAAAATCCTCCAGCACAACCTACTTTAGACATGTAACTTTCCTAGCAATTATCCTCCAAACAATTTAGGAATAGATAACTAGATTGACATTTTGTTTAATTATTCCTATTAAAAATGCAAGCTTGTGGTATATTATTGTAATAAATTTTAGCAATAAATGAAATAATGCACTAGTCTTCCCACAAAGAAAAACCTCTTTTTGGTGGCAATTTACATCATAAACATTAAAAACCTACATCATTTGGGCCTGTAATAATAATAATGGAAATATAAATTATATGATTATCATCTTCTTACCAAATATTTTACATGCTAATACCTGAAAAGGGTATGAATTAACATAGCCTAAAGTGTTATTTGTATCCTGGTTTCCACTGAGCACTATTCTAGAATACAAAGGTAAAACTTTGTTATTTTGTGAGTTAAACCACACATAGGTTCCAGAAGCAGATCTTTCTATGTGTCTTTTTTATGCGTCCTCGAAGTGCCCTGTTGGGTTTCTATCTGATCTGAAGTTCACCAATATGGCTTGTGTTCTGTAATACGACCATAGTGGCCTTTTCCAAACACCTTAAAAACTTTAAAAGACTCATAACCTGCTCTGTTTGATTTTCCAATGTCAGTCCAGTATTTTTCTTGGGTTTTTGTGTGTTTTGTTACAGGTAAAATACCACAGGATGTAATCTACAAGCAGCATCATTTGTGAAAACTCTTCAGTGCTTTTTGAAATGAGTCCCGTAAATCTGAGACTATTTCTGAGGACTTTCTTCCTAAAATTATTTATTACAAAAGGCTGTGTCTAAAATTATGAATGTCTCATGGACATAACTTTTTTACTTTGGACCTGAAGTTGCTTTGTTCTGGAAGTATGCATCTGCACTTTCTCACAAAACAATGCTATACAAAGAGTGGTCATTTCTCCCTCTTAACCAACAGCCCTGCAGGTATCCAAGACACCCACCTAAAAGCAGCTGACTCAAGTTCTGGCCCTTCCCTGGCTAGGAGATTCTGAGGATATGAACATTTCTCTTTTGTGTACCTCATCACCAAGTTCATGAGGTTTTTGGGGCAAGGTTCTTCTGATGTCCTACTTTTGAAGTTGTTCCAATTTGCATAGAGTAATTAAGGATTCATAGCGCTAGAGAAAGCAAGAGGGAGCAACTATGTGGTGCTACGTGGTTGGATTAGTGTGCTTAGAAAGGTGAAGCTCCACTTTCTTCTCCAAATAATGGTTCGTTATATGGTTAGTTCTTTTGGAGATTTCTGATCTTTGGGTTGTCTAATAAATTACACACTTCTGAAAGCTTTAATCTTTTTGTCATAGCTATTGCTCTACATTAGAAAAAAAAAAAAGAAGGAATTTAGGGCATGATTTAACTCTTGAACATTACATGGTAGATAAATTAAAGATATAGACTGACTGACTTAATAGGGTTTCTAAAGGGTGCTTTTATTTATGTCATAGCAAACACACAGATATAGCAAAAATATTTCCTTGCCTGGATTTCAGTGCATAACTTGTCTTGCCAGACATCAGTGTTCATTCGATTGGTGTCATACCTTCCAGGATGATTGAAAATCTTCAGATTATGCTTTTTTAGTAAACCAGAGAATTCATCACGCTCTGTGCACTTTCTTTAATTTTCATTGGGTACAAAACTAAATTAGATATTCCCCCTTCCATCACATCCGGGAAACCAAGGTCTCCTGATCTATTTCCTTCTACCTACCAGGCAGAATATGCAACTTTTGTATTCTTTTCAAGCAGCTTCTCTTCATTCTTGAACTATCTCATCTCATCCAATCACATAAATTTCTTTTCAGAGAAGAGCAAAATCTTCTCTCACTTCTAGTCAATTTTCAAAACATATTCCATGCGCAATAATTAATATTTTCTACTGTCTTTAATTTGGATGTATGCATGCTAGTAGCTTTGTCAGCAAAGGTGAATATACCTAGGCATTTCATGATGCAGTCTAAAACAAAAAATCTACCATGGGCAAATTCCCAAAAATTTTCATGTTCCCTCAGTCTTAATTCCAGTACAGGCAGTTGTAAATCCTACTTTCCCTAGTGCAGATGAGTGAGGCTTTTAGGATCAAAACCTCTTCATGAGTAAATAAACAATTATTTTTTTTCTCTGTTTGTTTTGTCCTCCTGATTATCAATCACATTTTAAGATCTAATACTTTAAAAGAATGTCCTTTCACAGCTACAGGGGGAGGACATATCTTTTTAAATAAATGCTTAAGTTCTGATATACCCGACATGAAAACTGCAGTAGAATAATAAGTTTTCCTTATAGTAGACTCTGTTCACTTGAGTCTACATTTTGTATTCTTTATTTTGAGGAGTCAACAAAATCAAAGTATCACTAAAACAAACCAGCATACTTCTCCCTCTCCATTTCTATATCTTTTTAACTTTAAAGATGAGGCCTAGGGAGTTTGGCAGTGTTGCTGTGCACTCTACTTTGCAAAATCTGTATTGTGATATATGACATGCAAGGAAGTAGGCAGCCAAAGATAGAGAAAAAGATTGGGAAATTACTTTCTATATTGAACTGTGCTATGCAGTGAACACTGATTTTCTGTTATATCCTGCAGCTATCTTGTCATAATAATTTTTTTTGTAAGTCCTCTCCTTTTGTTTCTAGATTTTCTAAGACTTAGCAGCCTGTCTGAAAGAAATAAACGGTAACTCTGAAAATTCTTTGGTACAGTATGAATACCGATTAATTTTCTGATGTATTTTTAGTCATGTTCCATTAAATATGTAAAATGATGAGTCGCTAGTATTGGTGAGAGGGGGAAGTGGAATATAATTAATAGATGAAAGAATGCCCCTTCAAAATGTAGCTGCTATAAGTACACTTGGCTGATCATGAAATTTCTAATTCCAGCCCTCATATCTATATTTTAGATTGACTATACCCTGGGGCCTCAGAAGTGAGCTTCATTTACTGAAAAGTCATGGGAAGTCATGTTTATTGTCTCAGCAGGTAGCTACACTTTAAGCATCATACTGAAAGACAAGAGAAAACAGAGGCCAGTTTATGTTATTAGAGGCACACTGTAGCTTCCCGACAGATGTGCGTGGCAGAAAAGAAAAAAGAAAAAAAAAAAAAAGTATAGAACACACATCAGATTCTATCAAGCTTTAAATATTTCCACTTTAAACACATCAACCTAAGTTCTTCAGTGCTCCCGAACACATGAGAATGGTGCAAGCAATCTCTTCTGTGGAAGGAAATGTGGCCAATCTAACTACCTAAGAAACTCTGCCTGTGAGCTTTTGTGTAGGCTGTAAGCATTTCAGCTTTATCCCTCAGACTCATACCAGTTCTTTAACCATACACATGGAAGGATTTGTGTATTAAAGCTGACTACAGTAATGAAATATTTGTTTGTTCAGTTTCAGAAAGGATACTTATCTCTCTGAGGTTTCAAAGCAAAACATTATGCTAACATATTTCATATATGTAGGCAGCAGCAAGGCAACTCTCAACAGTCTGCTCTCTTTTTGTCACATAATGTTCTTAGTGCCTAATAGCACTGTGATAAAGGGGCTGTACTGTATCTGTGTAGCCATGCTTATTGCCATATGGTAGTTCCCAAATTACATTGCACTCTGATGAGTAGAGATTGGCCAAAATGGTCTGGCTGGCTCCCAGCATCGAGCAGTTGCTGACAGGGCTGGTGCACACTAATGGTGGCAATACAGCTGGTAATACAGCATTTTCATCGTTACCTTTGCTGCCAGCTACTATTTTCTACTGTTACAAAAGGACATTTCTTGTTTACCTTTATTATTAATCATTACATATCCCTAAGACACATCACCCATGCTTCTGCTAATAATACCTTCCCTGGGGTATAATATTAACTAATTAATCCATTAATTAATTAATTCATTAACTAATTAATCCAAATCCTTGACAAAGTTCATTTGAGGTGTCCTATTAAGACTGTCAGTCATATTAGTTACTCTAACCCTTTGACTTCTGGGTTTGTTGCTAGTATTTCTGGGAGAAGTAGCATATATAATTTTTGAACGTGAGCCTCACAAGATGGAGTGGGATGAGCCAGAAAAACCTGGTAAACTCAGACCAGCACACCAGGTGATCCGTGTGTTTATTATGCTTCTTAACATCCTGACCTAAAAGAAATAATATGCCACACCACAATTTTTCTGACCATTTTGTAGACTTCACTGAGTCTTTTGTGACATGCCTGCTACTGAATTGCTGTATCTTTGTCTAAATAAACCTAATCTAACCTGATCCTAACCTGACCTAATAATTTTTATCAGCCCGCCCAAACATTCCTAGTATGTTGATATGTTCATACTGCAGATTTTAGCGTGACATAAATGCATCTAAGCAAGCTCTAAATAACTTCTCTCATATACTAGAAGTAGTTTTCTCTTGGAGCTGAAGGTTGCATCATAGGCTAACCTGACTTCTTGGAAAAATGAATGAGTTTACATTAATTCTTTGATATGTAGACGGTGCCATCAGATGTTGACGTACCCTATATTAGGGAACGTTTCTGTGCTCTTAATAAACTCTAAAGCCATGGGAGTAAAGCATATCTGTCTGTAAAAAGAAGCACTTGCATTTTGGAATTATTGAATTGTACACAGGAAATCATAATTGCATTTCTTCATATTCTATTATACCCTGTTATCCCATAGTGGATTAGGACTAATATAATTTACAAAATGTTTCCCGAACTGAAATACACTGGAAAAGTCAGAAGGCTTATACTAGTTCTTGAATTCATGAGGGAATCTTAGTCTGCTATTACACCTAACACTTCATAAGCTTTTGTTTCTTAAGACTAAAACTGTAAAACATTCTGTGAAACAGAAAGA
The DNA here is from genome assembly GCA_013397275.1 of Burhinus bistriatus. NCBI lineage: Eukaryota > Metazoa > Chordata > Aves > Charadriiformes > Burhinidae > Burhinus > Burhinus bistriatus. The sequence goes on from VYXH01003589.1 coordinate 159,800, forward strand.
TGTTAAGATTTTATAGATGTTGAAACTTATTTAACAGTGTTCATGAAGTATTTTTATGCCTTAACTACAGCTGTGTGAAAAAACTGATTTTTTACCTGAACTTAACATTTGAGAAAAGCATGAGACAATCCTCTCTGCTCCTTGTAGCATTAAAAATCTGAAAAAATTATGTCACTCTGAACAAAGATTTCTGTTAGCTTGAATTAATTTTAATTTTTCTTATCAATGTCTATTTCTTTCAAAAATTATATTTAGTAATATCTAGATGAATAATTAAAAACAAAAAATACAAATATGACAAAATTAAATATTTTTCTTTGTAAAAATGCTTTCTTACATTTTTAAGGGTAAAACTATTAGCCAAACACTATTTAAATTCATAAAAGACTTCTAAGTTCTTCCAGGAGTAGTTTTTTTCCACACAAATTCTTCCTACAAATATATGGTTATAAAATACTTATGTTTATGACTAAATTGTCTCATTTATTAAGTCCAATGTATGAAGTGGAGCCCTTGGCTTCAGAAAGATTTTCATTAGATGAAATGAAAAATTTCTTTTCAGTAAAATCAGTGAAAAAAACAAGAGAAGTCCTGTTATGTCTGCAGTGTTTTTTTCAACAATGTTCTGTCATGAACATTACTCTCCAAATCCTGTTTTGTCGCTATCCTCTTGACTCTCCCTTTGACAGAAGTACCTGTTTCCATCCCTAGGATCCTATATATCCTTCCTTTGGTCCTGATGCATCATATGTGAGTGTTAGAGATAATGGGAATCTAAAAGGAAGGCTCCCAGCTAGCTCTGATATGGTGCAGCTGTGACCTTGAGTCAGACTGCTGGGAAGAGCTCTGTCCTGGCCTTTCTTTGCTCAGGGGCTGTGTTTAAACTGAGGTACTCCACCTCAGTCCTTGCCTGAGCTGTTGTGCCTGGCCATGCACCTTTCCTGATCCTGATCCTGATCCTGACCTGCTGACCCTGGATCCGTCTCATCACGTTGATGTGACAGGGATCCGTCTCGTCATGGTGATGTGACAGCGATCCGTCTCATCACGGTGATGTCTACCCTGGCTGCTAGACTGTTGGCTGAACTGGGTTACTGTTGTGGGACTTGCTTTGCTCACCTTGCTCAAGGTCCGTGTCCCTTGTCAGCCAGGTCACTGCCCTGCCTACCTTGCTGCTGCTCGTGGCTCCCAGCCCTCCTTCCCCGGCACAGCAACCCACTCCTGCCTTTCCTTGACGCTGGGGCTCGCCAAATGAGACCCTACCTCTGCATTGCTACTCTAGTCCCTTAACATGGCTGTAGCAAAAGACATAGTACTTTCCAGAAATAAAACAAGCTGTAAAAAAAAAGAAAATTACAAACAAATTTCTGTTTGGGAGTGGAGCAGCAAAGAGACCTCTGGATAGCTACTTTGGTACATTCAAACAGCTAACCCTCCCATACCGATTAAGATGTCCTTTGCAGGAGTGAGAGACGGTTACTGGAAAGGGCCTATAGGTTACAACCCTCACAGACACACGTTGCTAAGGAGAATCAGGACACTGGCAGAAAATTACTTGGCATAATGAAAACATCACTTGATTATCATTCATTCAGTAATATTATTTTCATTAAGTAAATGGAGATTTCAAGAGCTTTCATGCCTCAGTCTCTCAGAAAAGAACACTGAAAATCTGACCCGCAGCATGAATGTGAGCTAATAAAAGCTTTCCCAAATTGCAGGTAGGCAGTGGTGCCTACCAAGGTGATGTTTGTCACTGTTTGAATTGACCTTTCTGTGAAGCTTGAAAACCAATTCAGATGTGATTGCAAAAGCTGCCTTTTGGTAATATCCTATTTTATTGACAAAAGGGGATGGGGTCAACTCATTTTCATAACAATCTGCTTGAAGAAATCCTTAACCACTCTATCATTTACAGTTGTTTTGCAATACGGCCTATGAAAATATTACTGGATTTAGAGTAGGCAATAAGAAGGGGGAAAATGACAACATTTTTCTTTTTTTTTTTTTTAATAGCTGTTTTAAGAAGAAGAGTCTACTGTTAATGAGCAAAAAAAGATAAGCAACTTATTTTTTTTCTCTGTCCATTAATCTATTCTAGCTTTTAAATATTGTTTCTTTTAAAAGCAAATAGTTCTTATTGAAACCTTTCACAAATGAAACAAATGAAAAAAGAAAATTAAAAAGATACAATGCAAAGCAAAGAAGTGGTTTTCAAAAGCAGACACATTTGAAAGGCTCTTTTTTGTAGAAGTCAGCTATGGCTAGTGACAATGTGTGATAAGTGGTTGTCAGGAGACCTGGTTCTGGTTTTGGTTCACTACTTACAATTATGGTTTCAGTGAATTTATTCTTTTATTTGATTTTGGATTATCCTAGCTCAAGTCATAATTTTCACTGATTAGTTATTATTCATAATTGGTGAATGAATCATTTGCTTGGACAAATTGTTGCTTATCAATTGTTCCTGAACAGTTCACTACAAGTTATTTGTAATTTTCTCTCTGAGTTACACAAATGTCACATAGAAATGTTTTTGGTCCTTGATGGGATGAAATAAGATTTCTGAACTACAGTGCCTGAAGAAAAAATCCTGCAGTTTTGATCGTTGCTATTAAGAGTGGTTAGAGCAGATTGCTCTTTGAGCATCAGGAATGACAAGTAGATGTAATATGCGGGCACAGGATACTTTAGGATATTTGAAATATTTTGGTGACTTCCCTTAGCCCAACACAGGACATCCTCTTCTATGGATCCCAGATTTAGAAAATGTCTGATGAAACTCATAAGCAGATTTATCAGCTGCTTTATAATAATTAATTCAATTTCCTTTTGTCATATTCAAACCCAGCAATTCACACCAAACTTATTTCTAATACGAAAGCTGAAGCTAGGTGTGTGTTTTCTTTGCTTTCTTCATTCTGTAGCTGGAACGAAATACCAGAGTGTTTAGGAAGCTGCTGTGTCATTTTTCCCTCTTATAAACAGCAGATCGCTTTTATATATCTGCTGAAGAAGGGCATGGATTGAATACTCTGCTCTTTACTTAGTGTCATGCTGTCACTAGCTATTCTCTATTCTTAGCAGCATAAATGTGCACAGTGGTCTTTGTCTCGTACTGAATGTGTTAGTGCCAGGTCTCTTCTTTAGGCTTTTAGAGAACAACATCTTACTGCTCCGTTAAGTATTCCAAACTAAATAAAACTGAAAGGTCATCTATTCTGTCAGTGCTTAGCTGTGTTCAGGCAATCAGCAGAATTACCAGATGCATCCTTGGTCCTCAGTGTCTTCCAGGATATGGGGCCCTCTTGAATTCTTGTGGTGGTATCACTTCACTCCATGACTTTTATCTTCCGCTACTGCTGCTGATTGTTTACTTTGGCCTCCTTTGCTTAGATAGGAGCCTTCCTCCTTCCTTTTCCTTTACTCAGTTTTTGAAAGCACAATACCTATATTTATATGTTCTCTTGCACATTTGTGCCTGCACAAATCTTCTCTACATTTTCCGTTTTTGAATTCAGAATGAAATCTTACTCCCTTCAATGCTTGCAAGAATAAGCCCAGCAACTATAAGCCAAATTAATTGGCAACTGCTATTATTTGCAAGCGTGTTTTGCAATTTTGCTTTTGCTGTATTTCCCTGGTCCAGTGTAACTCTCTCAATAAAGGGGTCATGAGGACTCCAGGGACTCTCCGGCAGAAAAGGAAGCCATCTCTGCTCCAGAGTTTAAAAGTGCTTTAGTCCTGCTGAGAATCTAGACATCTATTTTTAATTACCAGTTTTGTGATTACTTCTTCAATAATGTTCCTTCCAAAAGGAGTTATTTCATTAACACAATGTTAGCCAATTCAGATATTTAAAAAACCAAACACACCCAAAAATGTTTGTTTTAATTAATTATAAAGGGCAAAACCAGGAAAACAAGCAAATATTAATAAAAGACGGCAGTCTTGAAAAGGGCAAGAGGGAGATTAATACACGTATGTACTATTGTATAGGGAGAAGCATTTTAAATAGAGCTGTGTGCAGAGTCAGACACAATGGAGTATCCATTCTTGCAAATTGTTCTCCGTAAATCTATCTAATCTATTTATTTATCCTCAGATCATGCCCATTTAGATCAGAGTTCTGCCAGCTGAGTTAATAATTCTTATCTGAAAGTAATTATGTTGGTCCATAAGTTTTCACCACTGTGTTGTTCCACATCATATCAAACTGTGTGATGTCTCATCACATTAGCATAAAATGCGTTGTGATGGTGCACAGCATGGTGTGGTGGCAGACTAGAAATGCTGCAGCATTCCTAACGGTAGTGAACTAGTAAGTGCCACTGGTATTTAGAAACTTGTGCACACTGCAGTTTGATTACTCTCGAGAGGATTTGTTTTTTATCCTTTCCTTTACATTTAAAGGATGTGAAGTGGATGTTAACTTTTATGACCCTGATTTGGTGCTCTGGAACGGCACTGTTAGAACCCCAAAAGACTTCAAACCTACCTTTTAGTTACAAAAATGTGTCAGTTCTGAATTTATTGACCATCTGTCAGACTTCACTCACTACTAGCTAGCTGTCATTGTTTGTTATTTGATGCACTTCTATAATGACTCACTGCAGGGAGCTACCAGCATCTCCATCACAGTGATTAATGAGGTCACTGTCTATCCACAAGCATCTCAGCCTATAATTATTTCTAGTCGCTATTAGCTAGTATGCCAGATCAGATGAAAGTAAAGTGTTTATGTATAATATTTGTCCCTAATACTAATATTCACCTGTTGTGAAGATATTTGGCTGATTATTTTCAACCAGTATTTTTCTTAAATTGTATTTGAGACATCTCTTAAACCATCCCCATTCAAAATCACTTTCTCACGTGCGGTAAAAACAACTGTCACAACCGAGCTCCAGTACTCTTCTATTTCTCTGTCCTGAAATGTCTACTGTATTCTGTATGCATATTTGGTACATGAATATCCCTTTTGTGCTTATGATATTTTTGTAGATAAATTCAGGTTAGCAAATGTGGTGCCCATCCACAAGAAGGGCTGGAGGGAGCATCTGGGGAACTACAGGCCTGTCACTCTGACCTCTGTGCTGGGGAAGATTATGGCACAGATCATCCTGAGTGCCATTACACAGCACATGAAGGACAACCAGGTGATCAGACTCAGTTAGCATGGGTTCATGAAAAGCAGGTCTTGCTTGNTCGAATACTGTGTTCAGTTTTGGGCCCCTCAGTACAAGAAGGACATTGAGGAGCTGGAGCGTGTCCAGAGAAAGGCAGTGAAGCTGTTGAAGGGTCTAGAGCACAAGTCTTATGAGGACTGGCTGAGGGAACTGGGGTTGTTTAGCCTGGAGAAAAGGAGGCTGAGGGGAGACCTTATCACTCTGTACAACTACCTGAAAGGAGGTTGTAGAGAGGTGGGGGTCAATCTCTTCTCCCAAGTAACAAGTGATAGGACAAGAGGAAAAGGTCTCAAGTTGCACCAGGGGACGTTTACATTGGATATTAGGAAAAATTTCTTCAACAAAAGGGTTATCAAGCATTGGAACAGGCTGCCCAGGGAAGTGGTGGAATTACCATCCCTGGAGGTATTTAAAAGATGTGTAGATGTGGTGCTTAGGGACATGGTTTAATGGTGGTTTTGGCAGTGTTAGGTTAATGGCTGGACTCGATGATCTTAAAGGTCTCTTCCAACCTAGGTGATTCTATGATTCTGTTGTTGAAGTTTTAAGATAGTGGTCCTAGCCACAATCCAGAATAGGGATCCAGCAAGAAAGCACAGGATGGTAGGTTTTCCTGCCTTGAAAAACATGTGAAATTTCCCTAATCTTGTTTTTTTAGAATAGTCATATCCTAGGAACCCTATAAAGACTAAAACTCCATTGTGCATTGGATTTGCTAGTGTACAAGAAGATATAATTCCCATCCTGAGGAGTTTAAAATCAAAAGAGGCAAGCTTTATTGTGTTAGGGACCAAAAAGAAGGATAAAAATATTTCAGCAGAATTAGAGAAGAAGGATTTTCTTGTCATTCAAGTATGATAGTAAAAGGAACATCAGGGGTTATCTCCAGTAAATTATCTAGGGCTGTGCAAAATGTCTCTTCTGAACTGATAGATTTATTTTGGGTACTTTTTGTAGAAGCTAAGACAAAAATGGTCCAGATTCAGAAAGTAGAAGCAACAGTGTGAGTTTCTGTTCTCCTCCTTACCTAATGCACTTTTCATGTGGTAGCACAGCAAAGAGGGGATTTATCCAACATAAGGGAACTGTCAGATTCAAATCCTTTCTATTCCAAAGTGATTTAGCACAATCCTCCTACAGGAGAATGACAAAAAGAACGTAGGATACATCAGATCTTCTTTCTGTCACTTTAGTTTTGTGTAAATTTTTGGAAAAGTTTGAGAAAAACTGCAAATAAATTTGGCTGCCTTAAATTCTACAGTTGGTGGGCTCACCCAAGATTTGTCAGTTTACATTCTTATATTTACCATCAAGTCTATATTCTGTATGCATAAAATAATTTCTGAGGATGAGTATATCAACATTGGTGATGCACTGAAATACTATAATGGCATAGACTGTACACAAAGGGAGGCAATGATAATCTTATTGATAACATGCAGCGATGTTTTAATGTTTTGTGTCAAACTGACAGTTTTTCATAAATATTCTGATCATTCATTAGTAAGTGGAAAATGTTACCAAACAGAATTAACTTAATGCAAAAGATGTGTTTTACCAGTTCATTTTTTAGATCTTAACAATAAAATTGCTCCTCAACTGTTTCCTTTTACGATGACTGTTATCTTCTGCTCTATTTTATTCTTTTTACCAGAATACCTTGCCATAACTATTATTAATTGTTAGAGTAATTAGCTTTTTCTATTAAGATATGATAATCAAAGTCCTTTTTTTTCTAAAGCCCTATCACAGGTCCACACTGAAACCCAGGTCATTTTACTGAGCTTTTAATTTCTTTTTTCACCACCAGGTATGTCAGTTTGCTCTTTCTGAGGTGGAAAACCTTCACTGCGCTGAATAAACTGTTTACCCAAGGAGCCCAGTGAGAAATCCCTGGTAAGACACAAGATACAGCAAGATTTCTGGGCAGAAATGAAAAAAGGAGATGTTTGTCTACAGACAATTCAGAGATGAAGATGGACACAGCTGGAGAAACGGCACACTTCCCCTGATGTGTGGAAGGAGCTTAGGGATAGGAAAAGAGTTAGGGTTCAGAGAGCAGCAGAAACCTTTGTCTGCACTGAATTCAGAAGAAAAGGAGTGAAAGCTAAGACAAGTGTCTCATGTGCTGATTACTCCGTGCTGAAAAGCAAGGGATGGAGATACCAAAGGGTATAGTAAAGTTGTTCAGGTGACAAGAAACTGAGGGGGTACTGGCAGCTAGCAGGCCTGATGTGGGGAGGAGATGATCGTTGTGGAAAGCATCTGAGGAAGTCCTGCTCAAAAGTCTCTTGGGAAAGGCCTAAGAGGCAAGTTTAGTTAATCAAAGGTAAGTATAGTTAATCAAAGGTTAACTATATTATCTTTGTAGTGTTGTACCTGGTACTTCTTATGGGACAAATGGATTTTATGGTGATGTTGTGAAGGATATTTTTTTGTACTGCTAGAGGAAATGCTCCACACCCAAGTGTTTCCGAGGTTGCAAAGAGCTATAGGGATGTGCTGGAAGTACTCTTGATAAAAGAGGAAGATACATGAAAAAGATGCATGAGAGGATGTGTTTGGCTGACAACTGTACCTGCACACATCCAGAACACATAAAAATCACGAATTTGTTGACAGTTTATTGCCAGGACTCATTATTTTAAGGCAAGTACAATAATTCTTGGTTGTTTCCACACCTTGCTGGAAGAGCAGTCAAGATTTTCCTTTCTACTTCAGCTTTTGAGAAGTAACACCAGAAAATGGAAGGGAGAGAAAAATTGTCTAATATCCTTCTCAGAAAGGAGAAAGAGGTACAGAGAGAACCTGATGGAGATAATCTGCTCTCTCTCCTATTTCTCTGAAATACTAGTTTGGAAGAGATCGGTGGATAACTTCCAGAGGAAAAGTTAAAAAACAAAAAAGAAGTGGAGAGAAATGAGAGGTACATATTTCACTGCTCAGGTGGGGAAGAGATGGTGACTTGGATGGATATTGGTGATACAGAAGCAGAATTAATATGGGGAGGCTGGGGAAGACATAGTCTTGTCGTTCCTCTCAGTTGATGGCTTGGGTGATGCTTTACAATATGATGCAATGAATCAGAGCTTGTGTAGTGAATGTTTAACTCTCCTCAACATATATATTTGGCAGAATGAGCAACACTGTGGCTTCCACATAGTCTGAAGGTGGCCCAGGGTTATTTTGAAAAAGCCAGCCAGAGAAAAACATACAACGTAGCCTTAAGAGAAATCTATTAACTGGGAGAGGGGCAGAAGTTTTCACTCCACTTTTTAGAACCTTAGAGTTGGTAATACTGTATTTTGACAGAAAATCCACACACAGCTCTAGCAGACTGTATATTCTCAACTTAATTAAAATAATTTTAAAAGATACCATATGTAATACTGAATCAGTTAAACACAAAGGCAAATTCCAATCTCAAGAGCTACCCCTTATTTCTTTTTATTTCACAGTCTATTTGCTAGTTAAAAGCCATTTGTTTAGCTTCATAATACCACAGAATTGGCATTTTTGTTCTAAAGAATAAAGAAGTTCTTGTTTCATCAAAAGCTTTACTGTGTAGAGCTGTAGGAAACTTGTACAATCTCTTTCCTCACATTAGCTATTCTGTTTTTATTTTCCTTCCAGTTTGGTATTGTTTCCATATAGCTTTGTCTCATGCAGATTGTCAAATTTGTCAGGATTCCTTATTTTTTTGAAACTTTTCAAGCATAACGGTTATTTTTCTACTAGCAGTTCTAAAAGTATATCTCCAGAAGATATGACTCATATGATGATAACCTAGGCTGCAAGAAGGGACACAACTGAATAATAGAAAACTAACTAAATAAAACTAACATTTCTTTCATGTGCACAAATCAACTGGGAGTTCTTCCTTTACATGAGTTGCTGAATTTGAGTGGATCCAGTTATTTATTATGACAGGTTGTAATTAGTCAGCATGCTACTTACATTTGCATAAGATTCTTCTACTTGCTGGAATACAGAAAATGTTTGGATGAAAGGAAGCCACAGGACCTTTGACCCACCTAACCCACCGGTCTGTCTGGAGATATTAATAGGTTCAGTGTTTATGTGAGCAACTGATTTCAGGAAAAGTGCTGTAAAACACAGATTTACTCTGAGTACTGTCCCTGTCATTGCTTTACTGATGTCATTTATTGCAGTCTAATTTTATGTTCTAAGGTTATTTGGGGTAGGATTTTTTTTTTTAAATTATTATTTATTTCTGCAATTCCTAGCACAAGGGGAGACTGAAATAGGGTCTTGTAGCTCTACTATTATACAAATAATAACAACAGTTAACAGCCTTTTGTCTCTGAGGCATTAAGACTACAAATTGAGCTGTGTTAATAACTAATTAGTGTTCAGCATCTTCCCAGTGCACAAGTCAAGTAAAAGGTAATTTTCTTGGCTTTTTTATTTGTCCTCCCCAAAGACGAACATTTTATTACATTAAATCTCATAATATTTTGCAGGAAAAAATGAAAAAAATTATTTTAAAATTTGAGAACAAATCACATTTAACTTGAGAAATTGCCAGCAATGGGAAATTCTGATATCTTTTCTCTGTATTTTGGAAAATCTGTTGTTATGAGAAATGATTTTAATGTAAAAACTATAAGGAAACAATGAGATAGAAACATTCTGTATGACATTATTCATAGATAGAAATAGAGGGAGATATTCCATTACTTTTATACTCAAGTCATTACAGGGTCCATGTGATTTTAAACATATAGTTTTTCCCATAAATGTTCCACATTCCAGCAGGCTAGCTAACTTTTGAAGTTTGGGGCATTGAGAAAAAAGTGAAAGAAAAGTGAAAAAAACAACCTTGACTCAATTTGGTAAAGAGAACAGAAAAGCAGAAAGGGGTCTGAGAGGATGTAATGGATCTGAACATGGGTATTTTTACATGCTTGAAATTTCTTTTTAAAATCATTTCAGTCCACTGGGTTCTTGACCATAACATGAAGGGTTTTTTTCCCAGGTATGAATATTATTAATGAATTTAGAAGATACAAACTATGGAATGCTCTTAATAGTATTTTTATATAAAAAAGTCTAAATTAAATGTTATTTTAAAGTGACAGAAAACTTTTTCTTCCTTGGATGCATTGCAACGTTCTTTAACTCCCTCCTCATTTCTTTCCATATCCTTCCTCTGCTGAAAATTTGTTTTCAAAATTATGTTGCTCATCTTAACAGCTACAGCTCACATACTAAGGCAATACAGTCTTTAAAGATCAACTTTAGATTGAAGGCTTCTCAAAAATAAAGAAGAGGCACTTAGGAAAAGTAAAGAGTTTATTTAAGCAGATGGATAGTTCTTACTGACAGCTCAGAAAACTTCTGGAGGACAACAATATTTTAGCTGAGATTTCCAGAAAAAGAGTAGCCTGCTTTTACTTTTCTGTATTCCAGATAAACTTAACTCATCTCTGTTGTGCAAAAAAAAGTCTAATAAAATATTTTTACATCTAAGCACTAATTTCTACCCCACCCTTGAACTCCTGTCAGGGGAAAATTGAACTGTCTCCAGGCTTCACATCTGCTGTCATTTGGAAAGAGCAACAACATTTTTTTTCCTCTACTTGTTTCCTACATGCCTTTAAAATCACGCATAAAGTAATGTCTGCCTTTTCCTACCTGCCTGAGGGCTTGCTATCATTTTTCCTCAAATAAATAGATATGATAGCTAAAGCGGGCTTTTTTAAAACATTCAGTGTTGCATTAAATATCAGAGGTAAAAATGTCCTCAGTTTCAGTGGACAGAGATTCAAACAAGCTCTTATTCTTATTATTTATATGAACTTCCACTTTTGATTTCCTTATTATGTATTTTTTCATTTTTCCTGAATTCCATGATTTCTTCTGCTTGTGCTCTGGAGAGACCATCAGTGACTCGAGTTTAAATTCATAGCATCATTCTGATGTGTCCATCCATAGCATGGCTTCAAGAAGCATATGAGATACCCCATCTAGCATAGCTCTCAGCCTGCTGATCAGGGTAGTTTGTAGAGGTGCTGGGAACGCCAGTTTGAACTGCCTAGTGCTGAGTAGGACAATGAACCCGAAATTCCCACCTACTGCAATGTTCAATCTACCAGGTTATAACAGTATTTGTAGATACAACTTGACCTTCTTCTCTAAACTGGCAATATTTCATGAGCTGTCTCTTTCTCCAAATGTTTATATCTTCTGGGAATGCAGATTTGGTTGGGTCTCTAATAGGAATGAAGCATTTGTTATGGGATTGAGGCAGGAAATCCCAGAAAGGGGCACTTTTGAGATGAGCAGAAGCAAAACTGGGAGCTCTGATAGCTTTTCATTCAAATAGAAGAACATTTAACAAGACTAGCAGTACCAGAATAGGGACTTTGGACTGAAATCTTGATCTTTACCACAGTCTTGCTTATGTTCAGCCTTGTGATATTCTCTCTCCTCCTTTTCTCTGCTTCCAAAACCATTGAGATAATAGTGATTTACTGCTGCTCTGGCTCATGAAGATGCACTAAGAGTCTGATCCAGGAAGTCAGTAGGATTTTTGCCACAATGAATTAGTATAACTCATGTTGCATAAAATGAGCAGACATAAAGTGCATTTCAGGACATGATATGGCCTTGTACAGTCTCCTGTGATGGTGCATGGAATTCCCTTGAAGAAAGCAACTAGATCCTTGTTTTCACATTGTTAGGCAGAAACATTTCACCTGTAAAAGATCTTATCTCCTTGTGTTTCTATTTTTGAATCTCCATGACTGTTGGTCTTTGGGAGGTCAGTATAAGGCCATATCCTTGCCAGAGTTATTCTATTTGAAACCATAACAGCTAAGTCTGTAAATTTGTCTGCCTTTTGAATGTCTCTCCTTGAGAACTACCACTTCTTACACAGTTCGCAGATTTTTAGGTTGCTCATTTCCCAGGTGTGTCATTCTGTTTCAACTGTACCCCAAAAAGATATATGGAAAGGAAGAAGGAAGACACAACTCAATACAGATAATCAGTCAGAACTCACAAAATCAGGAGCAGATGTAGCCCAATTAAACTCAGCAGTTCACAGGTGTTCACAGGAATGACTTTAACATAAAAATACACTTCTCTTTAGCGCTCCTTAACTTTATTTTTTTTTCCCTAGAGCTCTTTAAATTTTATATACTTCACCAAAGTAAAGTAGAAAAAGTAGACAGGTAATTGGAGATTAGTTGGATATAATTGACTTAAAATTCAACATGTTAATTGTTTGTTTGATTTTGGAATCATGGTGAACCATACTTACTGAGGGGATGAGGGTTAAATGATACCGCATAATTTGTTCATATCATTTGGTTTTGAAATCCTGGCAAAAGGCATCCATAATTAAAATTGATATACACAAGATCTGCAGGTCGCTAGAAAATGCTGGAACTCTAGTCCTAATTGGCTTCAATGTTTATAATTATTTCTCAGCAGCATGTGATGGAATTTGTCATTGTCTCACTACCTGGACACCGTGCTATCAGCCAGAAACACAGCACATATGCCATTCATTCTTTTCAAGCTGGTGCTTTCCTGACTGTGGTTTTAGGAGTTTATTGAGGGGAATGGGCAGAGTGATAATGGAGACATTTTTCATGAGTATCTGTTGTTGTGGTATTAACATTAATCCTTTGACTTCCTATCACATTCCAGGATGGAAAGGTTTTCTTTTGCCCATGTGCCGTAACACATGGAAGACAGAATTATGTCTACTTTTCATATTTTATATTATGTTGGGATGATTTTTTTCTCTGGAAGTCACATAACACAGATTTCGCCTTAGCATAGCTCCTAAAATGATAGGTGTTTTCTTTTCTTGGTAAGTTAGACCTTTAGCAAGTTCTTACTTGTAGATAAAATTTGCATTCAGGGTGAGATGCACCTGCTTTATTTGGCTTTATTTAACCCACTCTTCAGTGCCGTTTTTCTTATGCCAGTGCACACTCTGCTTCTTAAGCAAATAAGCTTAGCCTGTCTTAATTTGTCGAAATCTTCAGGATCAGACCCGATAACTTTTAGCTTTCCAGATTTGGCAGAAAATTACATCTAGTCAATAGGCTAAAGCTTTTGCTGTGTTATTTGAGAACTAACGTAGCTGTAATTCTTACATTACATTGAGTCCTGGTATTTGACTTCCCTGTAGCAATTTCCACATTAGTCTAATCTGGATAGGAAAGATGTACGAGCCACTTCGGCATCCCTGTGTTGTCATTTGCACTTCCTCTCTGTTCTTTTCATCTGTATCAGTATGCTTTTCAGTGGTACATCCTGTGAGTCTTTGTTCTTGTTGATTTCTTTGTACTGTATAATGAGAAGTTATGTGGGCCTTCTGAAAACACAGGAGGAATTGCTGGAAGGTATTGGTAAAATAGCAGGGCTTGAGTAATTTAGTCTATAATCTCACTTCAAATATTGAGGTTACCCTTCTGAGTAGAAGCAGCATGTGGGCTCTTGTTTATATCTCCAGTCATACTTACTGGCTTGGACTGAAAACTCAAAAAGAGGTTTTTGTCTATGTGCAAAGAGAGAGATATAGATGATTTTGCCAAATAAAACTGTTGTTGGTCCAGATTTGGGGGGGGGGGGTGTGTTTGTTTTTTTTTCTAAACATTGACTTTATGTATGTGTTAATACAAGGCACTGTAAAGATAAACCACTTGTGGGATCTTACTTTGCCACTTCTGAGGTAAATCTAGCCACCTTTTCTTCCACCTATTAACAATTGATATTAGGTCTAACATGTCATATCACCATTAAGAGCATCACTGACAGGATGTGGAGTTGTTCTCATGTTCCAGAGAGATGGCTGTATGGGTCAGACCGATGGTCTGACAGTGAGCCACAAGACATGTCTTCAGCAGATTAAAATAACTCTGTAATTCTATGCCAGTGTTCAGTGATTCGAGGACTTCCTGAGTCAGTTTGGTGTCTAGACCTTGCCCAGCAGACACCCACCTAGCCTCTCTCTCACTCCTCCTCCTCAACAGGACAGGGGAGAAAACAAGATGAAAAAACTTGTAGGTCTGGTATGGCATCCTCCATGAGCTACAAGTGTGGACATCCGCTCTGATGTGGTCCTCTGTGGGCTGCAGAGAGACAACCTGCTTCACCACGATCTTCCCCAGAGATTGCTGGGGAATCTCTGCTCCAACACCCAGGGCACCTCCTCCCCCTCCTTCTTCACTCACCTTGGTGTCTACAGGGCTGTTTCCCTCATATTTTCTCACTCCTCTTTCTCACTGCTGCTGTGCAGTATTTTTCACCCTTTCTTAAATATATTTTCCCTGAGGTGCCACCACTGTGTCTGTGGGGCTCAGCCCTGCCCTGCCGTGGGTCGGCTGGAGCCTGCTGGAACCAGCTGTGTCCAGCACGGGGCAGCCCCTGCCTCTCCTCACAGAGGCCACCCCTGCAGCCCCCCACTGCATTACTCACTCCCTCTGTGACATTCATGATTTTATCCCCCATTAACATTTATATCCTCCTCAATTCGTCTCCATTCCAGGCTGAAAACACCTATTTAACTAACTCAATCCGTCCCAAGAAGAATGATTCTTTCTTCTGAAGGAAACTGTTCTTCCTAAGGAAGACTTTGATCCTACTCGTTGCCCTTTGCTGTACCTTTTCCAGGACCCTGCCTCTGAGACGGGAGTGTGGCTGCGCCCACGGAGAGGGTGGCTGAGTGGGGAGTGGGGCAGACAGGTGCTCCAAACAACGTTCAAGGCACCAAACTTTCCCAAGGAAAGAAAGTATATTCTTCAGCTTTTTGCCTGCAGGCAACCTTTATTGATGGACTTAATGCAGAGTTAAGAGTTCTACCCTCCGCGTTTCCAAGGTAAAGATATCACTTGACTTCTGCATGTTACAGTTTTCACTATCTGCGGTATAATAAGCTATAACTTAATTATTAGGATGGCATATAAATTAAATAAAATTTGATATTTGAACAATGATTAAATTTTGGGGTTTATGGAGTAATATGTTTTTTATATATGTTATTATTCCCTGGTTTTGAGGAGATCATGACAGCAGAGTGACTTTAACATTTAAACATTTTTGAACCACGGGTATTTATTTTTAAAGGTAAAAGCTGTTTCCCAGCATGACATAATAGTGAGTTTCTTATACTTTCTGAAATGTAAAGTAAAACAATTACTCAGTTAAGGAATTAAATTATTTAAATTGCAAGTGGAATTTGTTACTCTTTCAAGTAATTTTAAAAAATTAATAAAACATTACTTAAGTAAATTTAGTGTTTATATCTCATATTTGAGTGTAATAAATTTCACGTAAATGAATAAGTCATTATTTAATTTAAGTATTAAAACCAGATCATTTGCTAACAGTTGGTATGAACCTGGAGAGCCTGTGGCTCTTCATGCAGCAGACATTGACTATGGGATGAAACCAGTTTTCTCAGCTGGCTTCCTTGACTAGACTGGAGTCGCGAGAGAGGAGAGGCTGGTACCATGAAGAACTGCAGGACTCAGTAAAGAAAGACGACTTGATGGAACTGACATATCTTATCATTCTGCTTGATTGTATTTTAGGCACAACTCTGCCCTTGCCGTAGTTACACATCCTGCAGAATTTTCTGTGGGATATATTGTTTAAAAGGAGTTCTGCCAGAACAGTGGTCACACTGCAGAGTGGAAACATGCTGCAGATCGCATCAGGAAAACGTTATGCTGTTTGACAGGCCCCTGCAATCCATCCACACCCCAGCTTCAAATTCGGCAGACCCCAGAAACCTGCCCTTGGGCTGACTTGGGAAGCCGTAGCTGAGATTCCAGAATTGCAAAGGCTGTGCTTCCCAGATTAGCAGCCTTCCTAGTGTGAGCTGCCTGATGCAAAGCTGGAGAGCTCTGCAAGCCAAAACAGCATTGTGATACATCGTGAGCTCCAAGGCAGAATTTTTACTACCTCCATTTTAAAAAATTCCCTTTCATGGAGCTTTTGATACATCTACTTTCACTCCCAAGTAGGTGATTTTCCAATTTGCTTTCTTGATCTCACTCTCCCTCTGTCTTCTTCTCCCCTAAAATATCAGCCTGATGTATGGTTACAAATGCTTCGTGCTTTCCTCCTAGTCAGTAGCCTTGGATGTTCTCTCTGGAAGCCACATCTTAGGCTGTTAATCCTACCTCTTCAGCCTTTTCAGGGCAGGGAAGGAGACTGGCCATTACAGGATTTTCAAAATGCAAAGGCTTTTGTGCATGGAAATTGAAGAACAACCACCTTAGTTCTAAATACTCTTAATTAGAACAGTGTAATTAATGTAAATTTTTTTTTTTTATTCCCAGAGCCTAGTGTGTAGTCAGTGACTAGCTATTTTACACAGAATGTTTAAATTATATTTAATACAGTATGTTTTTTTAAATTACATTAATAAACACTATTCAGTAGGATATGATATGATAATAATTTCTATGAAAAGCAATCGAGAACTTCCAAAAATTGGTAATTAAACATGATTTAAATTTATTCTGTCTGCTGACAAACGAACTGCCTATCATAAATCATAGCCACCTCTACACTGTTTTTGTGTTCCTGTCTACATTTAATTACATATATGATTGTATTTCTAGTTCACCTTTCAAAACTCCATATGTATCGAGGGGATGGTGTATTATACATGACAAGTGATACGGAGTATTTTCATCAAATCCAACAATACTGGTTCATAATTACTTTTTAATCATATAAATGACTTAATAGCATTAGATGACAGTAACTTTATGTCTTCCTGCTGAAAAATACATTATGGGAAAGAAACTATTCAAGTGAGTTAGAACTTAAGGAGCTCTTGACTCCTACTTCTCCTAGGGCTGGGAATTTTGCAATTCTGGTAAAGGAATAGTGTCAAAAGCTCATCAGTCCCTTGGAGACAGAGAGCCAGAAAGAAATTAAATTATTAATATATGGGTAGTACACTAGGTCTGACAAAAGCGTTCAGCTGTGCTGCTTTCTCCTTTCCATCTAGCTCCAAGTGAGCTAAGTCACAACTAATTCTCACCTTCTGGTTGTTAATTGTCAGTGTTTGGTGAGCTGGTCAGCAGTCTTTCCTTTACACGGATTTTTTATCAGAACTGAGCAGTCCACCAGAATGGGAATGTTTACTATAACTGTTCTATTTTTGTATAAACTTGCACCACCAAAAGTTGTCACATTTTCATTGGAAGCTTTAACTCTGGGGCTGGTGGACACCTCAGGCTGTCAATGATCTCTGGCTGCAGGGCAGTGTTGCTGTGCGGTGTATGCTACAGCATGGAAGCTGGAGAACTTGGAAACGGTTTGACACATCTCTCTGTGCTTTTATGTTCAAGCTCCTTTGACAGGGGACTTTCTTGACTTTTATGGCCTTTTAGGTCTAGTCTCAAAACCTCAGGGACAGTTTTGGTGATACCATAGGGAAATGGAGTAACCAATTGTTCCACTTCACAGAATCACAGGGGTTGGAAGGGACCTCTGGAGATCATCTAGTCCAATCCCCCTACCAGAGCAGGTTCACCTAGAGCAGGTTTCACAGGGCAGCGTCCAGGTGGATTTTGAATGTCTCCAGAGTCAGAGACTCCACCACCTCTCTGGGCAGCCTGTTCCAGTGCTCTGCCACCCTCAAAGGAAAGAAGTTCCTCCTCAGGTTTAGATGGAACTTCCTATGTTCCAGTTTGTGCCCATTACCTCTTGTCCTATCCCTGGGCACCACTGAAAAAAGACTGGTGCCATCCTCCCAGCACCCTCCCTTTAAATATTTATAGGCATTGATGAGATCCCCCCTCAGCCTTCTCTTCTCCAGACTAAAAAGACCCAAGTCCTTCAGCCTTTCATCTCACTACCAAAGTTTTGGATAGAAATATATTATTTTTCCTTGCCTATATATAAAAGTGTTTTATCTGTGCAAGATTTTGATGTTTGTAATTAACCTTTCAAATCAGAAAATCCTCTTCTGAATTTTTCAATTTCCTGCAACACAAATGTTTTGAATTTTCATTACCTGTAGTTGCCTGCAGTTCTCTTTGTTCAAGGAAGAATAGAAGTTAAAAGTGTTGATCAGTTTGTGTTTCTAGAGTTGCTTGATTGAAAAAATCAACAATTCAGGGGAACACATTCTTATTTTTGAAAGAATTCCATTAAGATGTCAAAACACTTTTGTTCAATTAAATTAATAATTGTATTTCAAATCGATAAAGAATTATTTTTTAAAAAAACAACTTTATTTCTATTTGAGTTTTTTTCTGGTTATGTTGTATAACAGTAAGTCCTACTTTGAGCACATTATGAATGATGGCTGAGGAAAAGGCCCAAAAAGACCCCACTGCTCCTGTGTTGGTGTCCTTTGGTGCCAGTGAGCAGTTTTGCACTGCAGTTTTGGAAGCAGAAGTACTGAGAACAGTACCAAGAAAAGTGAGCAGCTCTGAGTTGATAGTAAAACTCAATACAATATTGTTGTAAATTCCATCAGAGTTGGTGAGGAAAGGGAATTACTTTGAGGGTCAGGTGATGGGCAAGGAATGATGTCAGCTTTTATTTTTATACAATGCAAAGCTTTCACTTTACCTAAAGAAAAATATTTTTAGGATTGAAATGATTTTTTGTTTAAAATATATATATTTGGCCCCCTAACTCTCAAGGTATTTCAATGTTTTGTCCTCATTTTTGGCTTATGACTATATTTCAGAATCCCAGCATTTTGTATTGGATGGAAGTTCCATTTTTCAGAAGGAATTTGTTATTTCATCTTTGCATTTCTCAATCTGCTGTGTCTCAGATATATAACTTAAATGTCCTTTAAATTGGCACAGCATACTGTGGCCAACCACTCAGTTTTACCATAATTGTTTAGTACTTAGTCAAATGATTCTGTAAAAAAAAAAAAGAAAGAATTAATACGTTTTTCTATTCTCTTTCTTCGTGAATGCAGAAAAATATTTAAAAGTGTGAAATCGGAATGTTTAAAGTGCCACAATTCAACTAACAAGCAAACAAATAGAGAATTAACAACTTTTTAAAACAAAAAATTATTTCTATTAAAATCATTATTTCAGACAAAACTTGATGCAGGGAAGGAGAGGGACTGCATAGTAGTACTGATAACACTGGTACACAGCTGGTTTTTATCTCAGAAAATTTTTAGTTTTCCTATAGTGAATAAACTCAAGATACATAAAAAAGTACTATTTTGGTGAAATTCCAGTCTTTTCTTGGCTTTCAGTTCTTGCACTGAAATGGAAATGATGAGTTCCAAATTCTTCGAATAAAAGCCTTGAAATAATAATCTTGAAATTTTAATTCAACTGATTTGTATAGTCAGTAGGTACCTCTAGAGATAGTTGGAACGATGGTTGGTGGGAGGTACCTGTCTATCAACTTTAGTCGAATAGAGCCTGGGTATGTATTTGAGGGTACAGTTTCAGAGGCGCTGGTTTTTTGACAGGAGACAGCTTCCCTTACCCTTCTTTCCTCTGCCTTGTCAGCTCATTACTTTCCACGTACTATAGCTCACTGCCTTTTCTGTTGTTTCTTTTTTATAGAATTCTCTTTATTACACACCACTTGACTGACCGTGTTATGGTGTGGCCCCTACCATGAATCTTGATAGTGCTAAGAATGTACAAACTTTTGAGTGGGGATAACTACCAGGGGTAGAGGGAACACCTGGCTTCACCGCTGAAACCATTCTGTGGTAAAATGGTACCCTGAGAACAGCTACTTAAGTTTCAGATAGATAAAGCTTTGGGAAAGGAATCCTACCTAGCAGAGACAAAACCATGGTTTCTATTCTTCCTTAGTGGGAATCATAATTAATACTTATTATTGCATAGGAAAAAAACCCCTCCAAACAGTGGGATGGGTAAACGTCATTGATAAAACTGAGTCTTGCTGGACAACAGCAAGAAGAAATGGGAAGAACCCGTGAAGATAAATCAGGAAGAGACAACAGAAAGAACAGAGGAGAAATGGAAGTAATCTTTACATACACTGACATTTCCTGAATAATTCTCCTCCTTACTTCTTCATTCTTGAAGGAAAAGTTGGCAGCAACATCTAGGGCCAGGATAAAGACTGTCTACATTTTGGTGTTCTCCAACTAATCATTATAGCACAGGACATTATGCTCAGTCTCATTCTTTCAGTGTTTGCTCAGGAGCTGAAGGAAGCAGGTTAGTGTCAAACACGTAAGGGAGTGTTTGGAGACTGGAACTCTTTCATGGTTTAAAAGAGAACAGCTCTAAGTAAAGTCCTGAAGAAACATTTTCCTGGATTGCAACCTGTGTTACATCTGTGCTATCAGAAAGCCAATGCCACGTAGAAAGCATTATTAACCTTTGTAAAACAAGCCAGAATAGCTGTTAAGACTGGAGGTATCATGATTACTTTTGCAGGGACTTGCCAAACCAAGGTTAGCACAGTCCTAGGTGAAGTCACAGATCCCATGATTTTACTTTTGTTAATTTAGTAGTTGTTTTTGTCCCTGTGAAAAGTTACCATGGACACACTGTTGCCATGACTTTTTTGTCCACTTCTCCCCAAGGAAGTGTAAGGATTTTCTGTGCTGCTTTTTGCCATGACAAGAAACTCCGAAAGCCTAGCTGCATTGGACACGCTGAGTCATCATTACTTGTACCACTCAGCAAGATCCTTTCCTGAGTAAGTGGAATCTCTTTCTGGCTTTATTTTCCTTACTTTCTCCTCCTTGGTATAGGAATCCTGTGCTGATCCACAAACACTCATGCTCTGCTGCCAATTGGTTTGGGTCTGGTGCCTGAGGCACAGAAGTTGGCCATTTCCAAATCTTGGAAGATGCTTGAGATCAGCATCTCTAGCAATGCATCTTGTTTTGGAATTACCACTTCATGTTTCCAGTTTGTTTCTAGCACACTGATTTTGCAGCTACCAATTCCTTCTCTGGATAGCTAAGATATTGCTTATTATATAAAGAATTGTGGCTAAATTTTATCTTCATCTCTCCTGTGGTCATGGAATAAATAGCAACACTATTTTTGACTGAAATTTTGAAGGACTTTTACTCTCTTCCAAATTGGCTGTGGAACCAGTGGCATCACAAAAGATTAGCCAGGGCTCCACCGCTGATCCTGTCTCCAGGCTGCTTTACACAGCATGTCAATGCTAAAGCTATAGAAAATATTTGTGAGTAGAGGTGTATCACAAAAGGGGTGTGCTTGAAGATCTATCTTTATCTTGGGAAGTTTCAGAAGTTCTTAGGAAAAGCAATGGGATATTTTTTTCCTTCCTACTGAATAATCACTTATGCTCGGTGGAAACTCAAATTTCTGAGCTATTTCTTTGACCTGCTTGAATGTTTAAATATCAAATGCAAAAACTATGTTAAAGAAGAAAACGCATTTTCAAAACATGGGACAGAATTACAATAGACCAGGAAGGAGTATGCTATGCATACTAGTGAGACCTATTTTACAGTCTTGTGCTTCTCCAGATGTGGCATGGAATATGGATTTTGCTGCATCATCATCTAGTAGTGTCAAGGTATTTTGTTAAGTATTCTGCAACATGGAAATAGCCATTGTATAACTTGCCTTTAGCCGTATTACATGTAAAATATGCATTCATAACAGGTCAGACAACAGTCTGGCATAAAGCTTTCTGGACTGTAGTTTGAGAAGTCTTATTTTTTATTTTGGAAAGATTACTGGTTTAAAAAGATCCATCACTATAATGTGCTCTGAAAACTGCTCTAAGAGCCAGATTCACAAAATGAATGTTACGTTTTTGAAGACCTGTAATATGGCAGAAATTGCGTAAAATGGAAAACAGTTCAAATTTTTGGTTTAATTTTCTTTTTTCAACTGTAAGACCCAAATCCTGTTTCCATACATGCATGCATTTTTCCTTTTGATTTCTGCTTGTATAATAATTGAATCATTATACTGCAGCCTACATAATTCCAATTAACTATTGGTCACTGATCGTACAAAACATGCTCACATTTTCATTGTAAAAATGCCTTGATTTAATAAATACCAATAGCACTATAATCATTACCTAAAAATGGACTTGTTTCATAAATGTACCAATTTATATTTTAAGACAAGCGACGTCCACAGGTAAAAGTCACACAGATATTAATTTTATTGTGTAAATCCCCTTTACAATGTATATTCCTTAATTTTAAATCTAAGGTACTTCAAAAGTATTGTGAAGTTGGAGAAATAATACATCAGCTAAAATCTGGAGGCTTACAATTTGCTCTTCTTCACACCATTGAGTTTTGTGTAATAAGTAATGGAAAATGCTTTTTCATTAGTGCAGTTGATAAAGTTAAAACTTTTCTTGATTAATATTCTCTTGCAGAAATCAGGTACTGCTATGGATTTACACTATGGATGTGTCTTGATGCTTGTAATTTCTTTTCTACTGAAGCTACAGCTGATAAGGATTTTATTTAATAAGGATAATTGTTATTGAAAGGTTTGGATGTTTAATATTCCTTAGGTATCTCTACTGACAAATCTAAAAAATGTGAGAATCTCTGATACTTGACGATGACCTTCAGTGATATTACAGGAATTTATGCAAGTCTTATTCAGGTAAATGGTGCAAGGAATATGGTATTTCATTGTTCTCGCATTGATACATCGTATAAAGACAAGGCCTGCAGATGGTGGGTACTGTGGGCAACTGTATGAATCTAAGTTTTCTTTTTGACTCTGTTAATGATTAACACAGTTAGTAGATGGCACCCTTTAAAATCCATATAAATCTTACTTCATGGAATTTTGGAAGCATATTCTGATTGTATGCCAAGCCATTTTGGGATAGTCAGTTAACTGTCCCACCAGTTACAATTACTGTAAGTTATAACAAGCGTTGCACACGCATGAACTGCAGGATGTATTGACTACATCCATACAAGTTAAACATGCCTGGGAACTTTCCTGGGCACTGAGGTCAGGTTGTAAGAAATGGCACCTGCCGATGTTAGTCTTAGCTTCCAGAACAGGGAGTACATGCAGTCTGTCTGCTGGGAACAGTCCCCAGAATACATTAACCCTCCATCCATGTCCAGGAATGGTTTGGGAGAGTGCTAGCAGGACCCCAGTCTAGAATGGTGTCAGGGTTTTATGAAAAAAATTGATGGTATAAATGATAGCCTCCCAGTACCAGGAGATGTTCTTCAGGACTGTCTAATATTTTTTTTAAAAATAAGGCCTTTCTATCCCAATAGCTCCTGGACACATTGCTGGTTGCAATGGGACTTCTAGGATTATTAGTGACAGAAGAATACATGTAAGGTTTTCAGAAAAGAAAAAGAGAACATGTATGATTCATGAAATTCAAGAACTTAGGAAGAGAGAATAAAGTGAAATAAAGGATAAAAAGGTCAGTCAGAGAATATATATCTGGATCTACACAACAAGCATATAAATATTTGTAAATGCTAACACACTGTTTCTGAGTACTAGCAGAAGAGAGTTCTGCTGACGCAAGGGGAGACCCTCAGCTAGGAAACTTCCTTGTCTTCATGCATTTCAGTAGCTTCATTCACTTCAGAGTGCAGAGTGCAACCTCTGTTCTCTGTTGGTGATTAACTCCTCCACTGCTGATGACAAATTATTCACAATTACATGGAATATTCAAAAAAAGTGAAGACATTTTCATACTCACAGAAGCCCTATGCCTACTAGTGAGTTTAGATACTACACGACAAGCCAGTTGAGTTTTGTGTACTGGCTTTGTCAACTAAGGCAGGAAGAATCACAGAATCACGGAAGCACAGAATTTTCAGAGTTGGAAGGGACCTTTAGGGATCATCTAGTCCAACTCCCCTGCTGACACAGGAATGCCTAGAGCACTTTACTCAGGACTGCAGCCAGGCAGGTCTTGAAAATCTCCACAGAAGGGGACTCCACAACCTCCCTGGGCAGCCTGTTCCACTGCTCTGTCACCCTAACCTTATGTTCCAACGGAACTTCCTATGTTCCAACTTGTGCCCGTTGCCCCTCATCCTGTCACTGGGAACCACTGAAAAGCATCTGCCTCCATCCTCCTCCAACCCACCCTTTAGATACTTAGAAGCAAGAATAAGGTCTCCCCTCAGCCTTCTCTTCTCCAGGCTAAAGAGTCCAAGTTCTCTCAGCCTTTCCTCAAAAGGGAGGTGCTCCAATCCCCCAATCATCTTTGTTGCCCTGCGCTGGACTCTGTCCAGTAGTTCCCTGTCCCGCTGGAGTTGGGGAGCCCAGAACTGGACACAGTATTCCAGTTGTGGCCTCACCAGTGCCGAGTAGAGGGGGAGAATGACCTCCCTCGACCTACTGGCCACACTCTTCCCTATGCAGCTCAGGATTCCATTGGCCTTCCTGGCGACAAGGGCACATTGCTGGTCCATGGATAATTTACTATTTACCAGGGCACCGAGATCCTTCTCCTCAGAACTGCTTTCCAGCAGGTCCACCCCTAACCTATATTGTACATGAACCATCAGTGTCAGAGTTAATGGAAGACAGAGATTTTCTCTGAACATACTACTTTGCGGTTTTCTCAAATGGACATCAAATATCCACTAGGCATGGTTGCCCAGCTACTGTAAGGTCTTGAAACACAACTGAAATCAATGGGAAATTTAAAGTCTAAAGAGCTTGCTGAAGATCTCTGTGTTGCTGTCTATTTCCATGAATCTTTTGTAGCAAATATAAGGCAGTCACAGCAATTTAAGGGTTGGCACTTTGCAGCTATACATATTCACTACCTTAGAATGTTTGTTTTCTCCCCTCTTGTCTTTCTCATGGGTATCTGAACTCGTAAGGTACTATTTTGTATTCAAGAACTTTAATTCTTTTTTAATTCCACAGTGGTCACATCCTCCACTAAGTTTATGTTTAGCTTTTTCTCTCCAGGTGTCATTTCATCAGTGAGTAAAATTTGGTTGATGCTAGCAGTGAGATGCATTACCTGATTCAGGGACATATTTCTATTTTTCCAGTTATTTTTTTTCCTAAAATAATTTCTTTTTAATATTTAAGACAGAATAATCCACCATGGGCTGATCAGAACTCTTGGTCTCATCCCTGATCACTTTGGCATTGATTTAGCATTATTCTTGCCTTACCAGACAGACTAGGATAAAACCTGTCGTGTGCATTCATCTTTGTTAAAAGATGAATGAATAAGACAGGCTTTAAAAGCTTTTTAAAGAGCAAGGTGCTGGAGCTGCATTCTCAATCTGCATTCTTTCCTGCTGTTTTATGGGATGTACTGAAAAATCTGCTTTTTAGAGGTCAGAGCATTTTTTTCCAGGTGTGAAAAAAGGATGTAAGCCATAAATTAAAAGGTCTCTAGGATAAGTTCAAGAACCAATCCATTCCAGTACAGACACTCTATTCCCTTGAAAATTATGACTCATCAAAAGCAAGAATCATATCTCATTTCTAGAACTCCAGGTAGCTTAACTCTTATCCATTTGTGGATTGGGCTTTGCCATTTATAATAAAATTAAAAAAAAAATACCCTTCTTTGTTCTGTTAACTCAGGAAAGTGAAGTACAACCTGCTGGAATAAAAAATATGTAGCAGAGGTCTTACCTGATTGTAAGTATCTACAGGGGCTTTGTGACATACCTTCATCTTTTATTCTTCTCTAAATTAGCAGCCAATAGATAGATGTACGACATTTTCTAACTCACTGCCCAGTGTCATCTTTATGTGACAAAAAAGGAAGAAATTAATGAATTCCTTGAAAGTACATGAAAAATACACAGTAACAGGAAAGAATACTCAGCATGGTCAAGCAAGTGTGTCCAGCATGACAGGAAAAAAGTGCTTATTGAAATACTAGGTCTGAAAATTGTCTGGCTTTCCTGGGGGAACTACCTCTTTGCCAGTATTCCAATTCTCAGGTGAAGAAAAGAAATTCAAAGATATATGCTTCACACTCCACCTTCTTTGTAAGTGCCAGTCTGAGTATACTTTTCTAAACTTATGACAAAGGATCCTGAGCTTTTGTTGTTAAAATTAAACTAACAGAACCAGACAGGTTAGGTTTAAAATTACTTCTTTGTAAGGAGGACGTTAACTAATGTTAGAGAAATAGTGAGATTATGCTAAGCAGCGTTGCCTTGAGCCTGTCACTACCTTTTTACTCTGCTACACAAGCTGTTTTTCCGGCAGACAGTCTTGTATAATAGAGAATGGGGATTTGAGTTACAGTGTAATGTAGGTTTACATCTGGCACTTGGATTAGGGCCCTTCCAATTCTCCTCTGGTTTGCTGTAAAAAACTAACTATGTGTCAGATCGTTTTCTCTTTTACAGAGGTTTGTGACAGGGATAAACCATATTCTCCTGTTATTCTTGTTAGCTGAAGGCTCAGCGATCAGGTGCTCTACTGTTTCCCTCATTTATTCAGCACTGTATTACCTTCAGTTATGTCTTGATTGATTTGAAGTTACTTTAACATTTGTAGTCCACAAAGAAGATTAGAACATTTCCATCTATCTTTTGAAGACTGTCTCTTAGGATTTCGAGTATGACAGGACAGTCATGGCATTCTAGATCTGGAAGAAAAGTCAGCGATTGACTTCGGCAGAAAGTAGCTACCAGAAACCAGGACTTGGAAAGTCATGGTCAGCTGTTGCCTGAGACTTGCAACATGTAATTGTTATATATACACAGTTTTACTATCTTTGACACTGAGCAGACACTGAATCCATGACTTTGCATGTGCCTAAGAGCACCTTGACCTGGCTGATCAGCACAGTACCACCTGAATGGGATTTAGAAAACATAACAAAGTTTGGCTTCAATTAGCTTTAGTCATCTATAGTGCAGAGCCAACTTCTGCACTAATAATCATAAAATCATAGAATCATAGAATTGTTTAGGTTGGAAAAGACCTTTGACATCATCTAGTCCAACCATTGACCCTACTCTACCAGGTCTGCCACTAAACATTGTCTCTAAGCACCACATCTACACAACTTTTAAACGCTTCTAGGGATGGATTCTTTTCATGATCACTAGAATAATATAAGCAATTATAGAGTGGGAGTAATCTTATCCTAAACTAAACTGTACCAAAATAGGTGAGATGCCACAAAAGTGTCTCTTTCTCTCTATTAACTGTACAGGGAATCTAAGCAAATATCTCAGATGATGACATAGGGAGTTAATTGAGATGAAGCCCACCTCATCATATTCTCCCTTTTAGCTTCCTGAGGGATTAAATACAGGGTGCATTCTCAGAGCACGCATAGCAGACTGAAAAGACTGGCCATTGCATAAATGCAGCTAGGACTGCCGCTTTCTTTAGAAGAAAGGTGTAGTTAGTGTCTTTGTGTCACATTTCATAGCAGCCTAGTAGCCATGGTGACCAACAGTGGACAATCAGTTGGTTGAGATGGCTCCAGTGATGCCATCCTCCTAATGTACTTCCTTGCAAGATCACTAAGCAAGGAAGAAATGGAGACAGGAGACAGCAGGACTGTCTCATACTGGTGAAAGAGAGGGATATTCGCAGTTCTTCTGAAATACAAGATTGCTCCTTCCCTCTGCTGACACATGATGTACGATGCACTCAGTGGTGAATGACTTAAGGTTTTCATGGCTGATGGATTTAGTTTGAAATCCATCATTAATTATTTTAAGGAATAAACTTGTCAGTTTATCAATTCCAGGTATGCTCACTTTCCTGAAACAGTTGTTTGGGACTACTGAAAAGTGTAATCACTCTATTCCTATTATTTCTATTAAGCTTATAAAGGTGTTTCAAATTACTGATGCCATACAGTGAATCACATTTGCTCTTTGTTGTATAATGAAAAATGATTGTTTCCTACAAGAAGCTAAAGCAGGTGATATTTTTAGAGAGAAAATGTGAATAATTGAGGTTTGAATGACATGATGTTACTGCTTTGGGCTGTCCCACTTGCAGTTAGGAAAGCATCAGTGAACTAGTTTAACCTCATGGTTTATAGTATCATCACACATCTCTTTGTTTGCTCTTCTGCTACTATATATCAGTGGAACATTGCTCTGCTCTCTTTTCCCTGAGTAATTACATACTGAAAGTAGGATAGCATATAATAGCTACTATCATGATGCCAATACAGCCTCCTTGAAGTCTTTTTTGTTATCTTGTTATTTGTAGAGAAGCTAGTCATTTTGACAAAGACGTAAATCCCTTAAATGGTATTATCCTTTCCATATTCAGTTATTAAATCAATAGATGTTCAGAGACAATGGAGGATTGTTAATCCATGGTTCTACCTGAAGAAAGGCCATGCAAAATAAACCAAGAAGCATTAGAGATGTTTCAGAAAAAAATAAAAACCAAATCCTTACATCCATTGGTCTCGATTTTATTGTTAACACCGTGATTCTACAAGTAGCAGCAGGTTGCAATGACATACACAGCACTATAAGGTACCTATGGGTATGTCAGCATCGGTGGGTATAAGCTGGTGTCGTTCTATACATCTAGTGGACTGCAAAGTGATATCCTCTGCTTTATTGCCTGTCTTTGAGTACTCTGTTGCTGGTAATGTTTTCTGCTTTTTCAAGCCCTAATTCTGGGTTTGGCTAAAGCTTCTGCATGCCAGCTGCGGTGGCAGGTAGACGGATATCACAAACTGTTACTCATTCTCCCCAGCAGTGCCTCTGCTACAGAAATAATCTGAGTGGGACTGATCTCACCTAATTCTGGATATCTACATCACAGACTACCTTTGAGCCCATCACTACTTTCAGGACACATTCCTGCTTGACTTACTTTAGGTGTCTTCCTTTCAGTGGGATGAATTGTACACTCAAAGTGCTTATTTCTCTCTGTAGACTATGTGGGTTTAGGAGCTTCAATGAGGACTTTTGCTTAGTAGAAATTTACTTTTAGACTGATGAAGCTGCCTCAGTGAATTGTTACTTAGACCATTCTGGGCTGCATGAGAGGCTCATAGGGGACTGTTGCCAGGAACTGCTGGCCCAGGAACTGACTACCTAGATGGCATCAACAGGAAGGAGAAGTGAAAATTGCATTAAGCCTAGTCCAGAAATTATCTGAACAGTAGTAGAAAGTAGAAAATAAAAAAATCATTTCATTGTTTCTGCCACCAAGACCACTTCAGGACATTTTTCCAGTTGGAGTACACCTATACCAGTAAATTAAGAAAATATTCATGAGTACAGAAACTTAATGTCTTTACTACTGAATTATTGAAGAGATCTTGGTACAGTTTTGGCTTGTGCTGACAGGTTTTAGATAGGGGGAGTCATGAGCCAGGGACCCAAAGTCCAATATGCAGTTTGGATACAGATACCTGATTTTGGGGACTAGGCAAGTTTAATGATGTGGCTGTGGACCATTTCATGTCAGTTACCCTCAATGCCAGAGAATAATCCTCATCATGTTTGATTTACTAGTACAGATGTAGCCAGAGTAGATGCATGTATTAGTTCCTGATAAAGGTAAATTGACTGCATTTTCTGAAGCTTTCAGAAAGTTAACTCCAACTCTTCTATACTGTCATAGCATTCTGTATTCATGGTCATTAGAATGATAACATATCTGATTGTTCTTCTCATTTGTGTGTCCTTTGGCTGTTACCCAAACTGCCAGTAGCTAGTTTTTCCTGTGCACATTGAGAAGAACAAGAAGTGCATCTCAAAATTAACACTGATTTGTAATGAAAATAGTGTCCACTGATAGGGAAGGCTGTATGAACAGAAAGCAGTCATGTTGTTCTGGCCACACTGAGTTTCTTATATATTATAGCATAAGATATTTTTTCTACTACTCCCCATCATTCTTTGGCACAGGTTGATTTCTGAGCCCCACGCTTAACCTTTGGAGTCCCCCTTCATCAAAAAGGGAAACACAGTCCTTTGCAACCACAAATCTGTCAAAATTCATTACCACTGTACCTTCAAAACCATAACATCTGGGACATTATTTCAACAAAAATTTAAATATAAGTTCCATAACAGCTGGCAATATCCAATCACAAATAAGATTCAATGTCATGCTGCCTATTTACATAGCAAAAATCTCTCAGGTAACACTTATTTGTGAGAGATGGAGCTTCTATGAGGAATTATCAGTGACCCTTTCTTGAATACACCAATCAAATTAGCATTTCTCAAGACAAAAAAGTACATTTTTTTAAACAATAAAAAGAAAAAGGAAATGGTCTCAGAATAGAAAACCATAATGAGTGTCAGTAGTTCTCCCAGTGGGAATTATTCATGATTATGTCAACCTTTTTCAGACAAATTCAAATTCTGAGAGAGAGAGAATGAGACCCACAGAACTAGGTGCAGAAACTTTCCAGTCAATTTCTTAAAAATGAATGTATTGGGCTGACAAGTGAGGTAAGGATTCAGAATCTGACCTAGGAGTGGTAGACAGCTCTTTCTAATGTCTAATTATAGGCAACGACATATCTGCCAGGACAAAACCCCAAAGGAGGCGGGTGAAGTATTTAATATTCAGTATTGAAAATGATGTACCAGTTACCCATCTGAAATAAATTGGTTTTATTCTGCTTAAGAATTTAGTCCCATGAATTAGATTCTTGTAGTTTTTTTACTCTTTCCTTGTTTGTCTTCACCCAGCTAAATGGCACAACAAGGAGAACAGAACTTAATCCTTGTTGTGAGTTCCCCTGTAATTCAGAAGCCTCCTTATAATTAGGGATTTTTTTTAGAGATTTCATACTCCCAGAATGAATGCTACAAATCCCAGCACTGGCTACATTTGTGCCTTCTACATTAAATGCATATAGGTTAAAATACAGACCCAGTCCAGGGAGCAAGGATTAGAACCTGTGACTCTCCTCCCAGTTTAGTGAACTAATAATAGGCTGAAGTGTGTTACTTACTCTTTATAGTTCAATGAATCATGGTTTTATTTTTTTTTTCAAAGATGAACAGCTTCAATAATCAGAGCATAAAATTCATTTCCTCACTGCAAGCAGTCTGTGAACTTGTGGAAAGGCAAAAGATGCTAGTATGTATTCTACCACGCCAAAAAGGGTACATCAGCAATCTCACATCTTTTTAGCTCGTTTTGTGTAAAGGGAGGAGTTACCATGACTGCCTCTTCCATCTGCCTTTTGTTTGCCTTTTGCTTCCATCTGTCTACTTGGTTTTAAATAGAATGACCAAAGCAAGTATTCCAAAATGCAAACTATGAGCAGACAGGGGTCTTCTCCAGACCCTCTGTTGGTCACTGAGACTCAGGGAATGGATTGGATTTGCATATTCATTTCTCATGTTGTTTAAAACCAATGAGTTTTCTAACTCTGTGTTACAGGTCATGGGTTTTGGGTATCCTAGTATGAGGTGCCAAATGCATTTTATAAGAAAGTAAGGTGTGATGACGTTCACTACCTTATTGCCTGTCTCTTTTGCTTTGTGTCACTATGAACTATTTTTCTCTAATAAGTACAGTCCTAGAGGTAGCAGAGTCATAGTACTGATGTTTGAGTATGATTCCATGTTTGTTATTTTAACACTATAAGAATTTGGGCCTGATTTTGATTATGTTGATTTAATTTCACATTATTTTCATTTTTCGTTATCTAAAATTGTAAGAAGGTAAAGGTTTGTTACTTTAATCAGGACAATTTTGATCCTTTTTTTTTGTTAATAAAAATTGAATGCTGTGAGATGGAATCCCTTCTTCCTGCTATTTCTGTAGGCAACGGGGAGATTGTACTTAGAAGGGAACCAGTGTAACCATACCGAGCTTTGTGTCAGTTTGGAGTCACTGCTGAGATAGCAAAGATACCAAGATTACAGGGTGTGATCACTAGTGTGACAGCAACTCGTACAGACAAGATCAGCCTTTTTGCAGCCTAGCCTAGCCTCACCCATGCTGCCAGTGGGATAACTGTGACAATACAGAGCTCAGCAAAGGGATGCGGAACACAGATGGTACATGGGACAAGCAGCTGGGTGTCCCTTGAACTGTATGGCCACAGCTAGACATTAATACTGAAGGTAGCAAGTGTAAATGCAGATTAGATGCATCTATATAACACACACATTTGTGCTTAAGTTGTAGACAGTTTCTATTCAGAACATGAATACTTACCACAGTATGTTCAGTTCTCTGTCTTCACACACATCACCATAATATGACTGCCTAGCTCTTTATTTTTTCCAGGTTGATGTCACATTAACTGCCCTGAGCCTGGTCCCCAGTCTCAAAGAAATAAAGTAACATGGTGTAATTTATTAGGATCATTCAAGAGCAGAGGGAAGAAAGGTCTATCTATCACCGACTTGAAACACCAGGAAGACTGTATTCAATACTCTTTCTTATCTCTCTGCTTCTCTGGATCTGGAATAGTACTTTTCTGCCCCTCAAAGAGATGCTGTGTGATATAGTTTGGTAATGCTTTTAGTGCTTAGTATGGTGGTCCTGAGGAGATAAAGGAAAGTCATACAAACAGACAGGAAGGAAGGACAGGTGTCATGTTTCTTAATGTAAATTTTGAGCATCAAAGAGTCTAGATAAAAAAACTTATATTTTGTTCTGTCTTAATAATTCTTATAATTTTTTCCACATGTACTCTTGATTATTGTATAATTTTTTGATTTTCCGTTTGCAAAAAGTGTAGCACTGTATGAATTGTATTAAGTCTCTCTCCCTCTCTTCTTGCTCTTGAGGTCTCAGGTTTTTAATCTCACTTTTCCAAAACTGGGTAAGATTACACACTTCTGGGTAAGATTACCCACTTCTGTTTGTGGAGTCTGAAGGGACAGCCCAAGGTAGTAAGCACCTGGTTAGATGAATTTATCTAACACACTTGAAGTACATTTTTATGGTCTGAGAGCAAAGAGGTTCCTTCCTCTCAGCCTGATGGCATTTCTTTTTCTCTGTGTGGGCCAAACCCAATACCTCTGAATGATGCATTCATTAAAAAAATAAAGTGAGCAAAGGTTCCAGACAGTCAGTACCTTCTCAGTTTAAGTAAAGCCTTCACCTTTTGTTCTGCCCTGTCTCTCAGTAGAACCGAACAGTTTGATATCTCTCAGATAGAAGACAAGAATGGAGGTGGAAAGCTCCTTTGCAAAGAAAATGATGGAAAGTACATTCTAAGAACTGTTCAAATTTCTGATAGTACTGGGAAGAGACAATGAAGGGTACAAAGAATGCCAACTAGGCAGAGAAGAAATCATGAACATAACATGGAAAGGTAAAAATTAGGGAATTTTATATTACTGACATCGTTGTTTTAACTTCTGTACTGGGACAGTTCTTTGGGGATAAAACATGGATTTAAAGACCGGTGACTGGAATGTAAAGATGAAGCTAAAGCAGTGTAGGTAGGATACAGGTCAAAACGTGTTGGTGGTGGATCTCTGCTAATCCATTTTAGCACCTCATCTGAAACACTTTAGTGAGGTTGATTTAATCCTTCTTAGGCTTCCTTCCACTGCAACACCTGATCTCCTTTCCCAAGGTTATATTTACATCTCCAAGTTCCTCTGTGAACTAGGGAACTGGATATAGAGCTTTAAAGTCTGGATTCTCATGTTCGTGTCTGAACATTCAATGATGTTTATAGTGCTCCTTAAGATAATTCATTTTTGTCTGTATATATGAACAAACACCATTTCATGGTCTTACAAAGAGCTGGATCAATACTTCTGTGTTATCTTCGATAGCATAATTAAGACATTTACTATTTTCTCAAGGTATTGTCTAACATAAGCATTCTATAAATGCTACCCATACTTTTTTCTTTTTTTTTTCCTTGAATGAAGTCTTTAGCACACTTTCTTGGATTCATGAGATAGAGAAGAGAAGAATGAGACGAATCATTAATTTTTTTGCTGTATTTGCTAACTGAATCTTGTGGGATCCAGCTCTTTACATGAGTGAGGGCAGAGGAATGAAGAGATAGGACAATGGGATCATATCCATTCTGCCTTAATAACTTATGAGCCTCTTGGCCTGTTTTAAGCAGATTTTACAGAAAAAAAAAGGAGTTTTTTTCACAGAACAGCTGGGTTGAGGAAAGAGTATTGGCTATCCCTAAGGGAACATATACAAGATTGCAACTTCTTGTAATACATATTTAGCATAAAGGAGAGAGGCACTGTAACTGTCCTAATCTATGGGAAAATAGGTAATCAAAGTTTGTGCATTAATAAGCATCAGAAATTCCACTCTTTGATCAAAGTTTCTTTCCTGCAGAATTCTAATAAGTTTAACAAAGACCAGGTTTAGGCCATATAGGTGTAGTAGAAGTTAAAAATTCAAAGAAAATTGAGACACACGTTCATTAATGGCCAGGCTTCATTAGTTCTTCTGTTTACAAAGCTCCTTGTTTTCTCAATGAAGCAGCTGGTGATGGGTTCGATTGCATTATCACATTCTGCTCTATATTAGGAAAGCTGTGAGAAGTTCAATTCTCAGAAGATTGCTAATGGGTCTTAATCTTCCTGACAGTATTTTAAAAATACCCAACACTGATCTAACTCTCCGCTCACTGAAAAAAAATTAATAACACTTTCATGAACTTGTTCATTCTCATTGCTTGTCACCTATCAATTCATGCTAGGACTGTAGTTTGAATTTGGACTAGTAGTGGATTAAAATAATTTCCATCTGACACACAATTTTTTGCTTGCTTTGATAGACTAAGCCTTCTTTTCAGAAAAAGGGAGCATAAATCCACCTGCTGCCATGGGATCCTTACCTGTTGTGACAGCAGAAAGTCCAAGAGGGGACATGGGCTGCAACCACAATATTAAACCCATTAATTTTAATCTCAAGGAGTGATCCCTGACTTCTACACCAAATGATGCTCAGTGATGTAGCTACTTTGTTCACGTCCCACCTTTCTTTGAGCAGACTGGTGTGCCCTTTCTATGAAGCTCTTGGTTCTTGGCTTCTTTGAACCTAAGATAAAACTTCCACATGTATATGTGTGTGCATATGTGTATGCATGGGTGCGTAGGAGGCACAGTGACTATGCTTCAGCTTGCAGGACAGGTTATTTTATGCCATGAAACTGATGCAAGTTATGCATACCTTATGATATGGCACATGAAATACGACATTATTTGGGGGTATAAAAGTTCTGACAAAATGCCAGAGGACTTTTTGGTGGGGAGAAATTCAAAGCTTTTTTCACTGTACTTTCTGGAAGCTGTTCCTGGAGCAAACCAGTCTCTCAGAACCCTCCCCAAATCCTGTTCCAAAGGGAACTAGCTGATTTGGTAGGTGGTGACTGGATGAGTTAACATTTGTGCAGTGAGGATGACAGGAGAGTAGGGGACCAGTATCTGGTTTTGGCAGCAGGAACATTCATTGCCTCTTAGTAAGTAAGGACTGAATGGCATGGCACTGTTTATGTTACTTAGATGCACAAGGCAAAACCGAGATCCTATCCAGATCCACAATGAAAACCGTTACTGGCATGTGCTGCTCCCTTCCCTATGCCTGAACGTTGATTGGGAGATTTGGCATAGCCAGGAGGATGCTTACAGCTAAAGAATACGAATGACTGAAGGCTACTGTTTGAACTGATGCACTGACCCAGTTTTTTTTACTGGGATAGATACAAGCAAAAACCCCATGGTTTTTACAACTGCTTATTCAGCATTTCTAGTAAGAGAAAATTGTTTTATTTTTAAGGAATAAATATGTAAGAAATTTATAATTTTAATCACAATTAATAGGTGCATTCAAAACAATTAGATGGGTTTACTTGCCTCTTCTCCTAAGTGCTTTAAACTGCAGTTCTTGAACAGTTATTTTTGGGTAACATTTTCAAAATTAAAATAATTTAAATTTCCTTTTAAATGCTTTTCCATTTAATTTTCTTCATTAAAAATAGTAAGTCAGGTTTAAATGTTAAGTGTACTTCGCATACCTACTTTTTTTTGGGAGGGGTGAAAAGTATAAAACGATACAGAAATGTAATAGTTTTCCTGTTATTACCCATAATCACTTCAAAGGACAAGAGTAGGATGCAGAGAATAAATACAAGAGTATGGTTTAAAAACCCTTTAAATTTAGATTAATTAAAAAAAAAATGGAATGACAAAAAAGGATGGAGAGGAAAGTCTCAAACTTAATTCCTCAAAAAAGAAAGATGACACGCATTAGAAACAGTCTCTGGATATACTTATATGTCTTTTATTAAAAGAATAAAAATCACTTTGCTTATGGTTATTTCCAGCAGATTTGTATATATCCAAGTACTTAAGGAGTTAATTTGCTCTTTCATCACATCAACTTGTTGCTTCTGTGTTTAATATTTGAACAGCAAAATTCCCAGTCTCTGATGAAAATCAGGGTTTAGTTGAGCTAGATGCTCTCTGAACAGAAGGCAGTGCCTTTAGTCCCACTGGTATAGGATATGGCAGGAATTAATGCTGCCTGGAATAAGAGCTGTTAGTTTCATATGTCAAGACAGTTGTTCTAAAAAAAACCCGTATATCAGAAAGGGGATGTTATGGGACAGTCCCAACTCTTATGTCAAATCATAGCCTCGTTCAAAACACACGACCAATACATTGCCTCAGGTAAAATATCCAGCTGAGTGGAATCTAATAAATCTTTAGATTCAGTTTATTATTTTTCTCCCTGAAGTTACTGTTAGTACTTGAGAGAGAAGACAAAAAAAAAAAAAAGAGGAAGAAAAAATGCCTGTATTTTTCAGCCTTGTGGTAGCCTGCTGATTTTCCATACTCTGCTGTGCTCCCCTGCTTATCTTCTATTCTACTTCAGCAGTTTTAACAGGTGTATGTGGATCATTGGGTTGGCTGTTTTCCATGTGTTTCCGTCCTGCTTACGAAGGTGCTCTGCTATCTCCAACATTTTGTTTTCTACTGCAGAAATAAGGTTGTATTTTCCATTAAAAAGCAACTTTGGCCTTAGAAAGATTAACCTAGAAAGCAACATCAAAAGAACTCTACAGGCTGGCCTTCAATTACCAAAGAATGGAAATTCACAGTTAAAGGTAAAACCTGCGAAACCTGAGTTCAGCCGTGCTCTCTGTGGGTAGTCTTAAGGCAATGACAAAGCGTAAGTATGCAGCAGGGCTTTGATTTTTAGCTGTGCTGTCTAGTTTGTTTCAGTCAGCAAAGCAATATTCTTTTCATTAAATATTTAATTTGAATTTTCCATGTCTAACTGTAATTTTTTTAACTTGATAAAATATCTTGTGTGCTTGGGGCCATTATGATTGCACTATGATTTTGTGCTAAATTTGCCTGTTGTCTCTCATTTTTTTCCTCTTTTCTTCTCTTTCTCTCTTTCTTTCTTCCTTTTACTTCTTTTCTTTGACTTTCTTTCCTTTCCCTTTCTTTCTTCCTTCCCTCTTCCCTCTCTCTTTGACTCAGCACCTCTCTCTCCCCCGTTTCCTCTTCTCACTCTTTCCCATTCTCTCCCTTCTCTTTCATTAGCTTCCCATCCCTCTTCCCAGTTAATAGACCTTTGCACGTCCAAAGACTGTTTGAAACAAAGTATAAAAAAGTGCATATTTTAGGAAGGCTTGTTCCCCTTTCTTTTCCTGTCTATTTTATTTTCTTCTTACCTCCACTGAAGTTACCTGACCCCTGGCTCAGACCTTATTGATGAACACTGTTTGGAGGTAAGAAAGGTAAGGAGAAAACCCTCAAGAAAACACGTGGTGCAGAGTCCCTTGATGCCAAGAGCTCTTTGCTACACAAGACAAAACAGACGAGAAAAAGAGTGGAACTCAACAGCATATTAGGGCTAACCTAATTTACTTATTAGAGCTCGAGTTTCTCTTCTCATGACCTGCTAATTTGTTCTGTCTCCAGCAACATCAGTAATTCACAGAAGAAAGCAGATACAAAGGTGATTTTTATTAGTCATTTGGTGAATCTGTGAATGGCTGTGCCTGTCAAAGGCTCCTTTTCATTCATACTAGCAATAATTTCTTCTGCATTAAGTATTCTATTTGTATAAGTGGAGGTCATTAAAGCTCCTGTGAGAGCCTACTGGAGTAGATTTGGATGGGTTCCACTTGGATTATTGCTATTCCCCATGTCAGATGTGGAATATCATTTCTGAAAAATGTTTACAACACTGAAGATAATGGAAGAAGGATGGTATTGTCATACTTTCTCCAAGGTTTTATGCAAATCTGATAAGGATTTACTTTATACAATGTATTTCATATTCATTTAAAAAAAAAAAACAAAAAAACAAAACTTCCTATCTTTATCTTCCCAGAATTCTCAGATGAAATTCAGTGCCATGTTTGTAGGAAGTTCCTTAAAATACTCAGCCTGAGGCTGAAAGAAGAAACAAAGATATATTTAGGTTATTGTTATGTCTTCCTATTTCACGGCTGGAAGACCTCCAATATTCATTTACATATTTTTGAAGGACCTAGCTTATCACAAACTCCTCAGTTTTTGAGGGATGATGTCTCAGATTCTGTAACTTGGACATCTTTCCAAGCTGGATATTAAGCATTCTGAGTGGTATAAAATATCCTAGATCTCTGTCCTGGCATAAAGATGGTTTGGAATAATAGCACCCATGATAATATTTTTTTGGGTGTAAGTGACAATAAATTTGACTGAAGATGTTAACTGGGAACTAAAAAAAGATTTTTCATGTGTCTGAATGCTTCCCTGGCAATGATGGATGAGAGATCTTAAATAAATACATGTATTCAGATTATTTTAAACAGTGTCTTGTGTCTTTAATATCTAATCACACCAATGCACATTTTATTGTCCTTGGAAAGCTCATGTATGAAAACATTGTTATTCATGTTCATTATGGTAGTGCCTAAAGACAATGTCAGTCCCAAAGAGCTTGCTGTTTAAGTAAGACAGACAGACACAGAATAGGGAATAACAAATACTAACACAATTGCCTCATACTCCTATAAAACTATACTTTATGTCCTTCTGCAGATGACTGTTGCTAGCTAAGGCTTTCTATACTTCGTAAAGAGACTCTAGCATAATACTGAGTCTTGTAATCTCAACGTCTCATTCATCTTCCTCTGCAGCCACAGATTATCTCCTTCCTTTTTCTACATTCTCTTCCTCAAAGAGGAGTAGCGGAAAAAAAACACTTTTATCTGTGTTATTGCCAAAAGGAATGACTTAGCAGTCAAAGAACAATCAACTTCCAATAAGACTTAAGCTCATAAAAATCTTTTAACAAGTCCTTCTTGGCTATTCTTCAGCCTCATGCTGCCTGATAAGTGTGCCTTAATATCTTCTTCGGGGCTGGATCAATCAAATTCAGAAACCTAGGTTTACTGGTGAAATCTGAAGATTTTTTCACATTATGGAGGAGATGGCTTTCTGTCCAGCAAAGTGATCCAAACAGCCTATTTTTAAATGCAAAAGAACAGCTCATAAAGTTACTTTTAGGAGTCACCTAATTACATAAGTGCCCATGTTCAACGGTTTCTTCACTTTACAACAAAAATTTCCTTCGGGTTGTGCTGGTATTAGTATCTGGGAACGATATATTTTTTTTAAATTATTTATTATTATTTAATTATTATTGTTTAAATAAAATAGTACCTCAATGATATTAAATTATCACTCTCCCATACAATTCCCAGACTTGTTTAGGAGTTCGGAGAGGCTGGGCACCTTTTCCAATAGGCAGTCTGAAGTCAAATATCCTCTTTCGAGCAGCTGAAGATTTTAGCTAATATTCCTGTGCTTATTGGACTCAATGCCAGAGAAATGTTCTGAGCTCGTTTAGTTGGTTAATATAGATATGACCCATATGAACTAATAGGTGGTTTCCATGCATACACAGGTGCACTGTTAGGTGGAATTAGATACTTAGCTTCTTTCTAAGGTCTAATCATATTCATCTTCTTATTAGGGAAGATGTTTAAACCTACCTAAGTTCCAGGAGCAGGTCTGATGGACAAAGAACAGGCCTGGCATACAAAGACACCACAGCAGTCCAGTTTTTCAAGACACAGCTGGCAGTGGAGCAGCTGCTTATTTCTGCCTAATTTCTGTATAGTAGCTGAGTGGCTGGAATAGTCACCACTGAGCAAGAGACATGAGTTTTAAACCTCCTCAAGCTCACATTTTCAGTCCACTTAAGTGTGTGTGTGCGTGAAATCTCTGAATGAGTTTGCTGAGGATGAACTATTGTGAATGTCGGAATCACAGAATCATAAAATGTTTTAGGTTGGAAGGGACATTAAAGATTCCAAACCTCTGCCATGGGCACAGACACCTCCCACTAGACCAGAATGCTCAAAGCCCCATCCAACCTGACCTTGAACACTTCCAGGGATGAGACATCCACAACTTCCCTGGGCAACCTGTGCCAGTGCCTCACCACCCTCATAGTAAAAAATTTCTTCCTAATATCTATTCTAAATCTACCCTCTTCCAGCTTGAAGCCATTACCCCTCGTCTTATCACTACAGGCCCTTATAAAAAGTCCCTCTCCAGCTTTCTTGTAGGGCTACGTTAAGTACTGGAAGGCTGCTCTAAGGTCTCCCTGGACCCTTCTCTTCTCCAGGATGAACAACCCCAACTCTCTCAGCCTGTCCTCATAGGAGAGGGGCTCCAGACCTCTGATCATCTTGGTGGCCCTCATCTGGACCCGCTCCAACAGGTCCATGTCCTTCTTATGTTGGGGGCCCCAGAGCTGGATACAGTACTCCAGGTGGGGTCTCACCAGAGCCGAGTAAAGGGGCAGAATCACCTCCCTGGACCTGCTGGCTATGCTTCTTTTGATGCAGCCCAGGATGCGGTTGGCCTTCTGGGCTGCAAGTGCACATTGTTGGCTCATGTTGAGCTGCTCATCTACCAACACCCCCAAGTCCCTCTCCTCAGGGCTGCTCTAGATCCATTCTCTGCCCAGCCTGTATTTGTTCATGGGATTGCCCCAACCCATGTACAGGATCTTGCACTTGGCCTTGTTTAGTTTCATGAGGTTCACATAGGCCCACCTCTCAAGCCAGTCCAGATCCCTCCAGATAGCATCCCTTCCCTCCAGCGTGTCGACTGCTCCACACAGCTTGATGTCATCAGCAAACTTGCTGTGGGTGCACTCAATCTCAACATCCATGTCTCCAACAAAGATGTTAACAGCACCGGTTCCAGTACTGACCCCTGAGGAACATCACTCGTCACTGCTTGCCACTTGGACACCGGAGCCATTGACTGCAACACTTTGAGTGCAACCATCCAGCCAATTCCTTATCCATCGACTGATCCATCCATCAAATTCATGTCTCTCCAATTAAGACAGGAATGTCATGCGGGATAGTGTCAAACGTCTTGCACAAGTCCACGTAGATGACATCTGTTGCTCTCCCTTTTCCACCAATGCTGTAACCCTGTTGTAGAAGGCTACCAAGTTTGTCAGGCACAATTTGCCCTCAGTGAAGCCATGTTGGCTGCCACTGATCACCTCCTGATTTTCCATGTGCTTTAGCAGAGTTTCCAGGAGAATCTGTTCCATGATCTTGCTGGGCACAGAGGTGAGACTGACCTGCCTGTAGTTCCCCGGGTCTTCCTTTTTACCCTTTTTAAAATTGGGGGTTATGTTTCCCCTTTTCCAGTCAGCGGGAACTTCATGAACGATTATCAGAGTCCAGAAAAAAACCCAAATTCTATAGTTTGGAGGAAAGTCTAACCCAAACCTAATGAGGAACACCAAATGAAGTGTTTGTATCCCACAAAAGGACAGGTGGTCAAACATTTCTTGTTCATAAATGATGGTGTCTGGGAATTGTCTTGATCAGCATAACCGTAAGATGTGCCTTTCTCTTAGCACTGACTACAACAAGCCTAAGTACCTAATTCTATCATCTTATGTGATCCTGTGGGGATGAAGCTTTTAGTTTTCAGTGCATTATGGTGCTCTGATTCTGGGAAGAATTCATTTGGTCACCTTGGCCAGTCAGCTTTGGATCTCTATAGAGTCAACCGAGAGAAGTAATTACTTTTAAGGTGCATTTATCTTCGCTTGTCTGCATTTGCTCAGAAGATTCACACCTCAGAAATTACAGTTCTCTCTATTTTAAGGGAAATCTAGCTTAGATTTAACCATTTAAATTTTACGCATTTTGCGTAAAGTCGATCCCTTACTCCGAATATGACTACAGATGTCTGAAAAGGTGACCTTAAAATGTAAAGACGAAAATCCATTTCTTGAGCCTTCTGTGGCTATTTGGAAGATATAAGCTATCTGGATGCTGGATAAGCTGACATGTTCATTTTCTGCAACTATGGGTATTCCTTCAGCCTTCAAAAATAGTTCAGATTCTTTAATTAGTCGTAATCAAACAACTAAGAAGTGGAAACTCCTGTTAGATGAAGTTGCTTAAATTTCAGAAGATCTGAGGTTGTTTTGTTATCTGAAAGTTGATTTCCTAAGACTGTGTAATACCTTACACTAGGTTAGTAATAGCTTATTTGTTTGCAAACACCTGTGATTTTATAATTTTCATTACGTTCATTAATAGAGCTTCAGTTGCTTAAAGGCACCCTTAATGCACTGTAGAACATGTTAAAAAGTGGCACATAATTATAATATATTTAATAACAATTTGCTTCTTGTATTTTGTTTACTACTAGATCAGAGAGAAAAACTTTCTAATCTCCCCATTCCTATTTCCTTGTTCTTTGGTGCTATTAAAAGCTTCCGATCTTGACAACAGAATAACTTCTATGAAAAAAAAAATGGACAGTGACAATTTATTTGCAGAGGAGGCTCTGTAAAGTTGTCTCAAAATCAGTTTCATATATCAGAGACTAGAACTGTAAACATGATGCTTCCTTCAAAATATTGTAATGAATATTTAGTATAATAACCAACACAGGACAACATTAACATAAATTAAATGATTAACTGAAATTTCTTATCATTAGTTTTGCCTTTTGCAACAGACAATTGCCTGTAGAAGTATAGAAAAGTGAAAGAAGCACAGCAGGATTCCCAGAGGTGGAAGCTTTTCCTCTCATTACCACTTTGCCCCATTCTTTACAATTACACTTTGTCCAAAGAGTTGGCATGTAAGCCTATCTGTTTTGATAGCCTTATTTCAAACTTGAGTTACTGGTGATGTTACTAGCCAATTCTCTCAAGCCCTACGGAGTGATAAGACTAATAGGAGAGAATGATGAATGAGTGTAGAGGCAAGGCTCTAGACTAATTATAATTTTTAAAAAAAGACTGTGAAAGGAAACGAGTTCTTTGCCATCAGGGAAGGAAAGAAATATGAACATCTTTGGATCATGCAGCTCAGATGACTTAAGGCAATTCATAACCAACTACTAAAATAGAATATACTGTCAGCAAACAGAAGAAGTGCAAGGTATGGTAACTGAAAACAGGTTTGTCAATGTATCTTCCACAACTTAGTAGGAAAATAAAATGAATGTGTTAAACTGTATAGTATTCAGAAATATGGGTAAAGCAGAATTGGGAGTATGTTACTACTGAAAAGTAAAGTAATGTACATCTCTTTTAAACAAAATTGTGTTTACCAGGTTAACTCCCTGCCATTTTTGTTTTTAAGATAGAGAGAAATGCATCTGGGCTTGACATTGAAAACCATAAAGGAAGGGCCCACATGTCTTTGTCTTTTATATTTATGGAATCCCAACATTTTCATTGCCTAGTGCTCCTTCAGTCATGTCATAATGTTCAGCCATCAAATGTCCATGGATCAAATCATCCCTTCAGAACTAGTTTGTTTTGGTGTAGATCTTCCATAGCTATGCTTGTTTGTACAGTAAGGAATTTTATAAGTTTGACTGGATCAGTGGTTATTCAGATGTCCTCCAGAGAATATCCTGATGCTGTTGACCAAAAAGAGGTCTATATTCCAATGCAGTTTTGACCAAAATTCTTGGTGCCAGCAAACAGTGTAGTCAGTTGTCTTCTAAATACAATGAAGCACAGATGAGATTTGGTGTTGAACTTAGTGCAAAGACATAGAATATGAACAGATATAAGCTCAAATTCACAATCTTCACAATGACACCTTTTATAA
This sequence comes from Burhinus bistriatus, assembly GCA_013397275.1. Classification (NCBI taxonomy): domain Eukaryota; kingdom Metazoa; phylum Chordata; class Aves; order Charadriiformes; family Burhinidae; genus Burhinus; species Burhinus bistriatus. Next base: position 203,980 of record VYXH01003589.1, read on the forward strand.
GAGAAGAGGTATTACCTTTTATGAATGGCTTTCTTTCTAGCACCAAAAGTAATATTTATCCACTTAAAGATGCTTCACAATACTGCTTGGATAAAGCATACTTCATTTCTCATCCAAATCTGAGTTTGTAGCATTGCTGTGAGCTGGTAAAGATTTCCCTTTTTTTTCAGTCCAAAGGTCACTGCACTTCACCAGCAGAAAAAATTAGTTCTCTGTGGGATTTTCAGAAATACCTGGAACATGAAATAACTAGTCCTGCCTCAGTGATAGATTTAAGGATACCTAATTTAGGGCTACCAGATTTAAGGTTATGGCACCTAATAAAACATTAAGGATAGCAAAGGGTTGTGTCTATGTGGGATGCACACACACTGGGAAAGCATCCTTCTTGAATACTGTCACTGTAGGTTTTAGATATTAATAGTATGATGTAAATGTCAGCATCTTGGACTGAGTCTGGATTCGATATTGGCACTTTATGGTCTGTGTTCAGAGAAAGGAGACAGTCCTTGATAAGTTGCCATGGTAACAGGTAGTGTGGAAAAGCATCAGGTAGAAAAATGCAAGCGGTATCAGGGTGTGATTCACCTGACTCACTATAATAATCTAGAGCCATCCTAGATCCATAGGGTACTCCTCCTAACCTGCAGCTGTCGCACCAGAAAGGTATGGGATTCCCACGTGTTCTGGCTCTTAGCTTCACATTTATACCTCAGGTGCATTACACTGTCTCAGATAATATGAAATAACCTATATTTAGGCAAATTAATCACTCCATCAGACTCCTTCACTACTTCTGTCTTAAAGATCTAGATATGCCTGTTCCTCTCTTTATAGCTCAGCTTCTCTCTTCATGGTGAATGACTTTCTGAAATGCTGTGCTTCCTCCAGCATCTCCCATTGCTTTTCAGTTGAAAGACTTGCACCTCTGTGCAGACCAAGATTCTGAACTGCGTTGCACCCGCCATAATCTGCAATATAACTGTGGACATTACTACCAGTCAATGCTTCAAAGCTATACCTCTGGCATCTTTTCAGAAATCAGTCCACCAAATTGGTGCCTTTAGAGACGAATCTAGAGAATAAGCTAGAACTCCAAGTAAATATGGCGTAACGTAATGCTTTCGTGCAGCTGATGAATTTTAAACATGCTTTGTGTGTGCTTTCATGATGGGATTTAGAAGTGTATAACATACACACATTCCTTTCCTTCTCCTTTCAGTTCTTGCTACCACCCCTCCTATTCCACCAGCTGTCACTTAAATTTGCAGACTGTTTCACTGGTTAAGCACAGTAACATAAATCCCGTACATTTCCATGTCTTTAATAGGAGGAAAGTAGAACATAAATATTGCTATATTGCAGAGATCGTAGGAGAGAAAAAAAATCCAACATTTTTAGTGATGAACCAAAAAGCACAAACACTCTTGTAGTTACTTAACGCATGAGGTCTCAGGGAGCTGCTCTAACTGTTATGATAATATATGAATGACAGGATTCTATCACTGGCAGCTGTTCTACATGGGTCTTGTTATACATGGATGTGGCACTACATCCATGTCTAACAATTTGTCCTGCCAGTCAAAAATCTTGTCAAATATTGATCTGACATCAGATTCATGTATAACAAGATTTTTGATTGACAGCTGAGCAACTGCCCAGACCTAAACCAAAACCTCACTGTTTTTAAAAGCTAACACTGCCAGCCAGTAATCTGGCTCTTCTGTAGCATTTACCCACATCTACAGCGTCTTGTATCTTTAATTTTATATATAAAAAAATCTTCACATTGGTAACATTATGAAGATTAGATTTAGCTTCTTAATGAAATTTTGAAGATAAGAGCTGGTGCGGCTATGTTAAGAAATGCTATAGAAAACCATGCTTGGCAGCTTCAATTTCAGTGCAGACATATGGGATATCAAAACAGCAGGAAGAAAGTGAAAAGGCCAAGGGGAATTAAGGTGATGCATGTAAGAAAAACACATTAGACATGAGGTGTTAGAGCCTAAGTATTATCATTAAAAATCCCCAGTAAAAACCACCATCGGGATTTTGGAAGTTTATGGAAACTTCACCAGAATAAGAGTCTTGTCATTTCTGCTTGTTTATGTCTTCCAATATTTATACTATTCTGAAGAAGCTTTCTGGATTCTAGTGATTAGTAAGAGGAAGAGGAGGGGAGAGCTGTGTCAGCTTCACTAAGCTTTTGGCAGGCCTGTGCAAAGGACATTGTGGCAGCCATGAGACACAGAGAGAATAAGAAAGAACATAATAAGCTAGAGCGAAGAGATTAGGCATTCATCATTGAAACTGCCACAAAACCCAAATCAGTCAAGGTATATTACCGGTAACAGAGAATTACTCAAGCAACATCAGTCACTGAAAGCAACCAACGACATGGCTCAGAATTTTATTGCAGAAATGCCATCAACAGCACAAGTATAGTTTTGTATTTATCTTTAAAAATCACTGTAGCTAATGCTGGCTGTTTTAGTAATTTCAGGGAAAACTAAACACATTCAAGAGAACTTGTGACATGGATCAGTCACACAAAAGTTCCTGATTGTGAAATAGAAAAAAGGCTAACAAATAGTTTTTCAGGTCAGCACTACAGACTAAAGTGCAAAGGGAAATGGCTGACGCAATCCATTAAATTAGCCTAATTATGATCAGCAGTTTAAGACAAATGGGACTCTTATTACCGATGTCAATTGGCTGTGGATCAAGCTCTAAGGGATCTCACCTACTTTATAGGTTTCCTTCCCTCCTTTACTCCAAGTGCTTTGAATTAATCTGATGACCCAAGGCATCCACTACAAAGACACAAAGTACCCGTTAATGGAGCTTAACCGGTTGGTTAAGTCAGGTTTATGGCTCCTTTGTGCTGCTCAAGTACTGCAAAGCATCCAGAACGTATCACGTCTAAAAGCTGCAGAGACAGATTTTAATCACATATAAACATGTGTGCACCATTTCTCCTGTGCTTATCTCCAGTTTATTCAGCGTCCTAAACCTCTTAAAAAAAACATTAATTGAACCTTACAATAGCTCTGCATGCATTTTACTTGGGAGGGCTTTATGTCTGTTTTACGCTTCAATGAGCAGTTGCACAAGGACAAGACAGCTTGCTTGGTTTGTTCTATATTTGCAATCATATTTCTATATTATTGGTTTCTATTACCGTTACTACTCAAATAAACAGCTAAGCAGACAGAAGGACTGGAGAAGAGAGGCGTGCACAAACACGGGCAAGTAGAAATGTATGTACATACGTGCGTAAACATATTTCCCTTTCAAAATACTAGATTCAGTGGTGGAATATGAAAATGTCCAGAGTCAGAAAATTATAGAACTGCAGTGCTTGGAGCAGAATCCAGTTTAAACTACTGAAAGCCAGCTTTCAGCTTTACTAACGAGGTTTGATGCTGTAAAGTTATGAGACACTGATTCACTGAGGTGAATATGAGTTACATTTGTCTCCCTTAGCTACACGTGCCGCAGGATAGGGGAAAAGTAGGAAAAACTCTTTGTCAGTGTGAGGATTTTTGTGTGCTGTTTGTGTTTTATTCAGTGCAATCCATTATTAATTCCTATATTCCTAAAACCTCCAGCAATGTTGAAACCAGCACTTTCAACTTCAGCCTGAGCCATAGTATCTATTGAGTGAAGCCTTTGAAATCTCTACATTTGAAACCACTCTCAAATCAGAGAATCTGGCAAATCTCTCTAGCCTGTGCATATGTCTGCGAAAAGGCTGATTTTCAAAGAACTGCATTTTTTTTCTCCCCTGGATTGAGGGTGGCTTCAGCCCAAGTGCTGATACTTCAGAGGTTTCCAACTACAGTCAGATGTGGCTGAGGCTGAATTCGAGGTCGTAGTTTCAACAAAGAATAAAACTTTCAGTTCCTGAGACTTTTAGTTATTTTAAAATTAATTTTAAATCACAACATGCTCCAGTACAGTGTATGAAAAAGTGTACATTTTTATTTTGGATGTTGAGCATGGTGAATGTAATTAAAACACATAGTAAAATATTGCAAAAATCAGAAAATCAGTGTGTTTTTTTTAAAAACAAATCCACAACATAAGACACATTAATATGGACTGATTTATACAAACATGATGTATTTCAAATAGAAGGAAACTGCACAACCCAAACGCATGTTCTGGGATCTTTTTACTACACCTGTTAGCACCCTGATCTAGCAAGAACAGTAATTGCAGTAACTTTTTTCTATGATTTTTCTGTTTTCGAAATCTTGGAATACAAACAGGTGTATTCCAGGAAGGTGCCACAGTATGATTTTGTTTGGAATTTCTTTAGTTCTTCTGTATTGTGGGGTTTTCTCTTTCATTTTCTTGGGTTATAACATCTGTCAGTTCTGTTTTATGGGTTTGTTTGTCTACAGAAAATGGAAAAAGTAATGATTGTGCCAAGAGACCTCTTTTTCTACCAATATCTATGTATCATTTTATATGACCATGAAGAATGGCGATTTATGACTTGCTTACAATGAAGATAATGGGCCTGATGCTGATATCAGTTACACCAATGTAAACCAAAAGAAGCTCCACTGAATTTCACCAGTGTAAAATTAAAATAAGATTTGAGGAAAAGAATTTCAAAATCAGACAGGGTGTAAAGAAATGTTCGTGCAAGTTCAAATATTGCTTTTAATAAATAATTTAAAATTAGTTTAAAATCTCTATTTTCTCCCCTAAAAATGTTCTAATTGGTCATAAGGGGAATAACACACTCTAGGCCCTTCAGCTACTTTGAGAATACCAGATTTCTCATGCCTCACTATGTATCCAAGCTGTGTAGTTCTCTCACAACAGCTGCACATGCTGTCTTGAGTTATTAGTTCCAGTAGGAAGCCTGAGGAGCTGCTGAGTACCTTCCTCTCCAACAGGGTTTCTACACTGGCTTTGTCGGGCTCCTGCATGGCAAGTGGACGGTTTAGAAGAAGCCATCCTCTTAATAAGGACTCTTTGGAAGCTCGATTCAGATACCAAAAAATGACCACTCTTCTCACCCTAATGTGGGCTCATAGTGTTTGGGGAACAGAAAGCAGATACAGTTGAGCAAAAAAAAGAAAAGTTGCCTTGTGCTTTGGCCACATTTATATTTGAGGATCAATTATTTGAAAAAAAAAATAAATTGCCTAATGAGAAGAAAGTTGACTGGCGACTAAACTGCTGCACAGTAAGTTGCCTCTGTGACCCAGGGTGAGTTTTATGAGAATTTTCTCTCTGTATTAGTATGTCAGTACAATGGTGGCAGTACTGTTTCTATAGGTCAGGCTGATAAATTCTGAGAATAAATAATTACTTTCGGGGTACTTAGATACTAAAGTGATGGGTGTTTACATAAATGGATATACAGGTTTAATATTTAAAATTTACTGATTGAGCTGTATCTCTGGCCAGCAAGTTGTACAGTAGATGACATGATTTTCAGTAGCTGAAGCAGAGTATGAAGAAAACTTTGGAGTGACAAATTGTCTTATGAGACAATGATAAAGCTTTAGAGTGATAAATAAGTTAATGAAGGAACTTACAAGGTAATGTAACTTCGTCACTACCTGTGCATTAGAAAACTTACATTGAGTCAGTTTTGGAAAGGATATGGTTTCTTTCCCAGTTGTGGGAAAGAAAAATATACAATAGATGTAATGGCTTCCTAGCATATTTTGCAAACAGTTAGTTGACACTGAGTTGCTGAAATTTGCTATGCCTCTTGCCAAGGCACTTTATTTCTAACTTTCTAATCACAGGTCACAGGCCAAATGATCACAGGATCATGTCCATAACCAAGTATGTCATCAAAACCGTGGATATTCCTAAACATGAACATTTCCAGTGGGATATATAGTTAACATCTTCCACAGTGTGTGAATCAGGTATTTTGCAAATATCTATTTTCCTTAGTTAAAGGACCTCTTTTTTTGTATTCCAAAATGTCCTTCACTCTCCTTCACTTACTATTACTCATGCAAGGTACTCACTCAATGGAATGTATATGCACAATTCAAAAATAACTTAACTTCTCAATCCTCTTTGTTTTTCCACCTCAAATAACTTTTGACATCTGGATCTTCTGTGGATATGCAGACATGGTGGCTGAGTGAACATTTCTTGCCATTATCTTCATCCAGAGAAAAAACTTTTCCCTAAAATATTTGTGTTGGTATTAATGTTTTCAGTAATACACATTTGAAAAGACAAATAAGCGGATCCAGGAATAAAAAATATCCAGGAAAATACTATGCAAGAATAACTGTGTCTTAAAGTGAGATGTGATAGCTGTTTAAAAAATAGACTATGATCAAATCTTTGGAGAAATTTGACTTGCATATTCAATGTAATTGTATTAATCCTTTGCTGTTAAATTGAAAGCAAATGTAATTAGCAAAATTCTCATCTCATGGAATTCAATGACTAGACCTTCATTGATTTCAGTGGGTTAAAATTTTTAAATTTCATGTGTATGTTGATTACACGTTCATTCGAATTCAGAAATAGTTTACTGCATACTTAGCACTAGAATATTTCTGAACATTTAAATTGGAACTCATTAAAAAATGGGAAGCAAAAACACCTGTTCTATTTTATTCCTCTCCAAAACAATCGAGGAAGGTCTGGCTTTATTGACTTTTTCATTCTGTTTTATGGATTGGTAAGAACAATAGAAGGCGACTCTAGCTGTCTATTTGTCACTAAGAAGATTTTTCTTATTACCTTGGCTTGGGACCTGTGAAGGGTTAAAGAGCTCATAGAAATGACTGGAGAGGCTGTTGAAGTCAGTAACTACTACAGATACTGATTAATCTGTTTTTAACTCCTGAAAAACAAAGATTTTCTTATCTATGCAATCATCTTCAATTAATTTTATGCAACCATCTCTATAGTGTTTGGTTGTTCCTTGCCTAATTCTTTCAATAACAAAGTATGTATAAGAGTGAAATTTTGCTAAATAACACAGGGGTTGTACTAATGAAATCTGGGTAAGCATTTGATAAAAATTATAATGGTTGAAAGACATGAGGATGTCTGGTGCTAAGCAAACAAATGAAATTTTTTAGAGAACTTATGTATCTAAGATCCAGTTACATATTATGTAATGTTCTGGGCACTTTTTTCCAGACTTTTAAAACTCTTATAATTCACTGTTGAGAGCTAAATGTCACACACATGAATATGTCAATCAAGCACTGTACAAAATGGAATCACAGAATCATAGAATCATTTAGGTTGGAAAGGACCCTTAAGATCATAGGGTCCAACCATTAACCTAACACTGCCAAAACCACCACTAAACCATGTCCCTCAGCACTACATCTACCTGTCTTTTAAATACTTCCAGGGATGGTGATTCCACCATTTCCCTGGGCAGCCTGTTCCAATGCTTGATAACCCTTTCAGTGAAGAAATTTTCCAATCTAAACCTCCCCTGACGCAACTTGAGACCGTTTCCTCTTGTCCTATCACTTGTTACTTGGGAGATGAGACCAACACCTACTTCTCTACAACCTCCTCTCAGGTAGTTGTAGAGAGCGATAAGGTCTCCCCTCAGCCTTCTTTTCTCCAGGCTAGACACAACCCCAGTTCCCTCAGCCGCTCCTCATAAGACTCGTGCTCTAGACCCTTCACCAGCTTTGTTGTTCTTCTTTGGATGCACTCCAGCACCTCAATGTCTTTCTTGTAATAAGGGGCCCAAAACTGAACACAGTATTTGAATTAAGAATAATGTTACTTAATAAAATTATGTCAATTATTATAGCTTCCACTATTTCATGCTTAATCCTTTTTAAAAACTGTGGAGAAGGGTCAGCAATAAAAGAGGCAGAAAATAGGGTTAATACTATCCGATTTCTAAAGGACTCACTCCTTTTAGAAAGTTTTGATGGTATACTTCAAGGATTATTACAAATCAATTATTCCTTTGTCTGGAAGAAAAAAGTGCCTGTAATGCGATTGCTATGTCAATACTAGTAATGAATTAGGTTTAGAAGTATGTAGAAATGCAAATTTCTACTACATGCTGAGTATTCATCCTGCAACTAATGAATATTCACTTGACTCTTGTAACCTAACCTAATTACCCATAAAGCCACAGATAGATTTCACTTGACCCCAAAATTTAAACTGTTAGCTGCTCCTTTGCCTGACAACGAAGTGATAATGCTATTATTTGTGTATCAAAGCAGAAAAAGGCTGATCCCCAGTAATATGTCAGCGAGGTGCATACCATGGAAAAAACTCAACAGTTTTGGAGAAATTCCATTACATTTTTAATTGTCTGTCTAAGGAGTATAGGAGTCGCATGCATCCCACAAAATAAAACCTACCTTAAGCTTCAGCAATGTCAGCTGTAAAGGAAAGGAGGAAAAGAAAATAGATAAAAACATAAGGGAAGTAGAAAAAAAAGTGCCTTCACTTAAGCTTAAGCCAAGTTATTATGTGTTTACTTTCATTCCCTGCCTAAGACAAAATCCCTAACATCAGTGAATATGTGCCTGCATAAGAAAGGAGTCAAAATTGACAAAAGATCTCTTGATCTTCTGTTTTTACAGTGAGGCAAAGGTCTGACAAGTAAAATGCCCAAATGCTGCCAGCTCTAGCCAAAAGAAATACATAATAAATAGAACCTGTATCTTCAGAAATCTTAGAAAAGCTGGGAAATCTCATCTCTACTTTCTGTATTTTCATATCACATCAGTATTTTCTAGGGAAGGATTTTACCATCTCACTTTAACAACTAGGATTTGTTTCTGTATGAGTAAAGATTCTCTATCTCACCGCATTCCCAATGATAGTAGACAACAGCTAGAGATTAGCAGATTTGCTTCATCCTAGCATTACTCATGTTGTACTTGCAGATATACAAACACACACCTGGTTTTTAATTTGGGGACTTGATTAGAAGACGATCTTCTCCTGTTTTGTTTTAAGCTGTAATTGCATGTTCTTCTGTAACAATGCTTATAGAAATTTTATCTTAGCCCCTCCTTCAGTCTTCCCCGCTTATTCTTTTGGAAGTTTTTTTTTTCTCCTAAGGTCATTTCTATGATGTGGTCCAACTCCTAGCTTGACTGGGGAGAGCGGTCACTTATAGCACAGGGAACAGACATCAGAGACCAGAACAATCTGTAAACTCCTTTATGAGGATATTACGTGATGCCTCTCCTGCTCTAACACCAGAATTTGGGAGAGATCCAGACTCACTTTTCTCTTAGTTGTGTTTTAATCATTCTGAGAACTGACAAAAGTACACTTTAATCCTGCCTTTAGCTCACCCTTATTATCCATATACTATAAGTCTTCACCTTGGTTTTATGTCTTTCTTGTTTCTACTTGTGCTACTGACAGTGACAGACCGCGCAAGCGCACAAGGCACCTGAAATTATGAGTTTTTACCCCAGTGAACAAGACTGCTACTTTGCGAGGGGTTCAAGTCTCAAAAATGCTTTTCTGGCCATTTGCACTAGGGAGAATTAAGATAGTAAAGCTGGGGCATGATAAAAACCGGGATGACACTGCCAACTTGTCTGTCATGATTAGTACTGCTGGAGCAGGAGGCTGTTCACTTGTTCCCTCAAAGAAAGCTCAGGTTTGCTGCCTTTCCCATGTTCGAACTGGGTAGAGACAATTTTACAAAGCAAGTGCTTATGTTTTCCCTTTTTAAAGCAGGGTGGCTCACAAATGCCGTGACTCCAGGCACTGTAGTGAAAATAAGAGTACAGATCCCATGCAGCATCAGGAAGTAGAAGCTAGTAAAACTTCTGGCTTTGTGCCTCTTGAGCTTCACATGAATAGTAATAGGAAGAGATAACAAAAACCATTGTCAAAGGAGAGACAGTGTTCATCCATATTTGGGAGAAATGGATCAGTCGTAAAGCTTCACAAAAAGACTGGCTTGCCCAGGAAATCCTTGATTGCTCAACAGCCCTGTACAAGCCTTGCCTATAGACTAGGGTTAATAAGAACTGTCAGGAGATGATTTCACTACTAAATAAAGTATTTACCTTTCTGGCCAGTTTAAGACCTCTTCTACAGATGAAAAAGGTGCTTAATTTTGACAAAGTTTAGCTGAAAGCACATATGAAAGTTTATGCTGAAAAACAGAAAAAAGTGAATGCATTTGCTTAAATCAGTAAATTTCAATTATACTACATCTGTTGCTTTAAAAAAGCAAATGTAGAAATCTAAGAATAATGACTTGATGATCTCTGGTTGCTGATGAGAATATTTTAAGAAACAATGGTACTAAAGACTATGGGTCAAATTCAGCTTTGGTGTAGGTGGGCGTAACTTCCATTGCCTTCAAGGAAAATTACACTAATGTAAAAATAAGTGTTGCCATATATGTCACTTTCCTTTTAAAATGAATAACTGGGAAATTATTTTAAAAGCAGGAAGGTTTTCAGATTACCTGCTGCTGGTGTTGAAGAGATGCATGAAGCATTCTGGTAGATAATTTGTGGAGAGGTAGTTTTGTATTTAATGTGTATAGGGGTTTCAAAAAACGCACTCTGACCTGCAGCTAAAATAGTTGTGAATCCTTCTACTTGTAGATGATAAGATGCCTTCTGAAATTATTTCTTTTGTAGTGTCTTCACAAAGTGACACTATTCTCTCTGCAGGCAAACAAGAAAGAAAGAAAGAAAGAAAAGAAAAAAAAAAAAAAAGAAAACCAAACCATAAAAAAACTCCAGAAAGAAACCCAAGTAATGTTTCAAGGCCAAAGAATTCACCTTTTTCCTGATGTAGCAAAATCCACCCGGCTTAGTCTATGTAGATTTATGAACTCAAAGACAGAATTTGTAGGGGAGGATGTTAAGAGTGCTTCTCTTCTATTATCCAGAAGAAATTAAGGCTCCAAATAGAGGAGGAAAGATACCTTTTTCACAGAACGACAATGCCAACAGGCTGTTTGATATTCAATTTGGCGCACATAACCTATCAAAGATGACAGAGGACTCTCTCTCTACAGATTGCCTCGCACACCATGTGAATAAATGCCACTGGTTAGCCCTGGATTCTATTGTACAGGAGAAGAAAGATAAAGATTCTTCTATTTCACCAGCCTCTATTTCACTGGAGCTCTTTAGGGTTACCCTAATAAAACCCACAACATGATGAGTTATGAATTAAGATAGAAATTAGCTGACGTAACCTGTTATCATGCTGCAGTAATTCCCTAGGACGTATGACCTCAATCTGGATGGGACATTACAATCACTAAGAAAAATGGTGCAACTGGGAATAAAAGTGATTTACATTGGCTCTTTTCCATTCTTATGCAGGTCTACTTAGAATTATCATTTCAGGATTGGGGAGCATCTGGATAAGTCAGCATACTGCATGGTCAGTTTATATGGGTAGGAAATATTGTGCCATTTTGTACCCTTTCTTACATTTGCAAAGCATTAGAGTTACTAATGCCTGTAATTTCCTTCCTTTTATGAAATTGAAAACAACCTCAATATGTCAAATCAAAACAGTAGATAAATTGTAAAATTAGGAGATAATTTCATGTTTTGGCCAAAAAGGCTGTCTAGGTGGAGTATGAAAGCTTTCTTATGTTAGTTGACCTTTTGTGTTGTTAGTTAGGAGATTGGACTAAATGGAGTGCATATGCCTGACCTGATGTTTCAGCACTGTCTTATTACCATGGAAATTTTCCCCAAAATACCATAAATTTCATATCATATATAAGTCATACACAGATCAAGGATTTTTGCTACCATTAAAAAAAAAAGAAAGAAAATTTTGCAAAAAAGATTGTGGTTTGTTAATTATTTTTTTTTTTTCTACTGGGAAAATCAAAATTAAAGATTTAATCTCAGGTTGTATTCTTATTACGTTTTTGTGTCTAAAGTTGTAGGAATAGTACTTTGTTCCAATCGGCTTTCAATTACTCCATGGTATGCTCTCCCTGTCTGGACTACTGTTCCCAAAATGCATTCTGGAGAGTTCTCTGACTGAATCAGTGCCTTAAGGAAGCTTGACTGTGGTGCACCACTAGTCAATAAGGTGAAGCAATAAAGGAAGAAGAAACACAAGGTGCCACTGTGTTTTAGGTAGATGAAACTTTATTTTGGCTTGAGTTGACATTGAGATTTATCTACTTGAAACGTACAAAGCACCAGGTGCTTTGTGTTTCATTTCCTTTGTCTTTCAACATTTTCTATCCTAAATCTCTTGTTCTGCCAAAAAGTCAGTTTTAAATGGTTTTCTTTGGTTTTCATCTGTTCTAATTATGAAGAATTCTTGCCATCCTATTAAATATTTGGCAGAAGTTACTGGATTGAATGTCTTGTTGATTTTTTTTTTTTTTTGGTGTAACCACTGCTACTAGTAAAGCACACATTCTGTCTTCTAAGTCCAAATGAGGACACAGATTTAGCAGTGAAGAACCTATAGGTAGGTTTCTTTTTTTTTTTTTTCCTATAAGACATTAAGTATTTTACTTGACCACTCAAATATATTTTGAGCATATTCTTTTCCTTTTTACTTGATAAAATACCTGTAAAAAAGGTTACATATAAATGTGAGTTCTGCCATCCCGATGGACCTTGACAGGCTTAAAAAAAAATCTTCAGGAGAAACTGTGCTACCTAATATCTGACCTTTATTTTCCCATCAGAGGCTTGAAAAAAAAACAAAAAAAAGAGCATCTCATTTCTCCAGTTACCAATCAAAGCATTTCCTTTAATCACTCCTGCATTTGCCACCTCTCCAATCAGCAACCAATAGCTGTTCTTGTCTCTAATCGTTGTTCACAACAATGTCTCAACTGATTCTAATTTCAACACAGTTCTACTGATAGTACAGAAATCGCTTTCCTTCATCTAGCTAACCATGTTCTTGTTCATTTCTCCTTTCCTTCTAGACTTTAGTTAACCTTTTAACACTGTGGACCATTACATATTTTTGCCCCATTTCCACAGACATCTATTGTTCTGTTTTCTCACATGCATAAATAAATACATAAACAAAAACAACCAAAAAACTCCTGTTTTGTTCTGATTATTTTTTTTTTTTTTTAATGACATTCCTCTACAGAATTGCCTTTAGTAAATTTCATCATTTGCTTCTTTTATCCACCAGTATTATTCTCCATACCTCATCTTGGTAAGGGATCATTGTGACCCTTAGAATCTCATCCTATTTCTTAAGATTTACGTCACTTCGTAGTACAGTTTTTTTTCAGTTTGGGTTCTGATCTCCTGTTTCAAAGACTTAGTCTAGCTTTAGTATTTATGACATCCCCATCCTATTGCACCCCCCCATAAAAGACTGGAAAGCTGCACAAATTATTCCTTAATAGGCAGAGAATTGGTCTATTTAGTTCTTTTACTTGTAGGAAAATGAGATGCGGAATTTCACATTGCAGGTAGCCTTTTTACTTTTTTTTTGCATTCAGGAGCTTAAACCAGTCCTTCCAAGAAAAAAAAAAAACAACAAAAAACCCCAAACAAAACAAACCCAGAAAACCAACCTAACACACTGAATAGATTTTTTTACTTACATACTTCTTCACAATTCAGACATTTGGGGTCTTCTGTCAAGGACATCCACTGCATTATCCAATTTTAAGAAGACACGACTAACCAGGAATAGAAGTAGCTTCTGTATGGATTGCCTAATCATCCAGATATACTCTCATGATGGGAATAAGTGTTTACATGACTCAGCCAGCATTGCCAATGATTATCTTCTGCTGAGGCTGTTGCAGGGAATAATTTAGAGTGTATTGAGCCACAGAAAGAGAAAGAATGATCTAGATCAAAAATAAGTATTTGCTAAATTTCCACTTTAACTTCCCTTCCTGGGCTCACAGGGGGATTCAGAGCTCAGAGTTAGATTTATGTCTTCCCACATAGGACTTGGAGAGAGCTAAGCAACTCAGAATTGAATCCAGGAAACCTCTGGGCCGCCTGAGGAGCTACCTTGATGTAAGCGTGGGAATCACTCATGACAGGTATGTATCTAAAGACTTCTATCTGATGTCGGATAGCTGACTGAAGCTATCAGCATCGGAAGATGCCTCCAGCCACTTATGATCCCTGACACAGTACCCTGCCTAGAAGGTTAATTGCTTACTTACAGCCCCTCTTTCAAAAAATGAGACAAGATTCTCCCTTGCGGTAATAAAAAGGGTGCCACAATTGCCCAATTTGGTAGGATTGTCTAATAGACATTTATTTATTGGGAATTCTCAGAAGGGGTTTTTTGAGCCTGAAAGAGATAGACTCACATGTGTCCTCCTTCCCTTCAGGCTTTTATACAGAGTGAGTTTAACAAGATCCCCTCCCTGTCATGTTAAAGTGGTTTCAAGGTCTACGGAGGTAGAAATAGAAATGTATGAGGACTGGCCCCATCCTGTGGACCATAATGCTTGGAGTTCTTGTGTGGCAGTTTACCGGTTGTATCATGTAAATATATAGAGAGACTAAGTTTGAGGTAGCTAAAAACCATAACAAGTTGTTACAAAGTCCTACAATCCCCGGTGAACAAAATACTGTTAGTCTAGTCATAGACTAGTCATATCTATTTCACCTAGCCATTGCCCTGATGTTGAGAAAATTATGGAGAAATTGTAGTCTTCTGTACTACTTGGGAAAAGGGTGATTATTCTGGGGATGTCCACTTTACAGTTTATGGCTGCTTTGCTTTGGAGACACTGCATGGGGAATACCTGGGAGTAAAATCCAGCTGATTACATGCAGAAATGTGCAAGATACAGTGAATCACCCAAGAGAAATGCGTGCTTCTAAGGAGCAGTTCAAAGCACTACCCTGAGGTAGATGTCTAAAACAGGTCTGTTTTACTGCACCCTAAACCACTGTTTCTCTCTCATTGGCTATAAACGGAAATAGCTGTAGATACCTGTACTGTAGCATGCCTAAAGTAATAGGAAAATCCAGGTCATTATATTTACCCAAACAGATACTAATTTCTAATCTATCATGTCACTGTGCAATCAAAATACCTATATTTGCCTGGATTACTAACTATAATTATCATATACTATCTATGTTGTGTGACTGGTCACTTGAAATTCACATCTGCTCACTGAGGGGGTGAAAAGCACTTTTTTAATCCCCACACCCTCCCCCCAAAAAAAGAAAAAGATAAATAGTGAGAAGTATTAAAAATATCTGGTGGAAAATCATGTGTGCTAAAATTCACAAAATCGCTGGGATTTGCAAAGATACTTAGGAAATGCTGTTAACCATGTACTCAAGCAACAAATAATGTGCACTGAAAGCAAAAGGAAAGGAAACTTGTTATACTTATCTCTCTTCCTATTCCAATATAATTTTTGGATATTACAAGATATGCTTGATGACTTTGACTTTGATGCTACAACTCTGATACAAACTTTGAAACTTCTAAATAACTGCAACATCAGTAGCAGATTGGTGAGAAGTTCAAAAATGCAGTGTCTTTTTTTTTACTTTTTTCTGCATTTATATCCAACAGCAACTAAGAAAACCACCTTATCTAGTAGGAAATAAGCCACAACAAGGACAGTTAAAGCTATATCTGGGAGAATAGTATCTCCTTTTTTAAATATTCTCCTCAATATATCACAGAGAAAATATGGTTCCCAAATTTGTATATACAGACTGAGGCAATCTGAATTTGACACAGCTCAGGAGAATATCCAAAGGTGAATTTCAGCAATGCTTAACTGCTCGCTGGTGCTGGGGCTTCTAAGCTGTTAGTTTTGGATAATACCAAAGAGACTGATGACTGTTTTAGAAGGGACAGCTTGCTCATAACCTCAATGGGGGTTTAATCAACAGAGTTTACTACAATGCAAGGACACTACAGCTAATCTCAACCTAGTTACTGGAGTGCGTTGGGGTACATGGCAATGGGATACTTAGTCTCCACATCATGCACCTGTTTAGATCTTGCCGCAGCTTCTATTTCTCCACTCACTTATTTTTTGCGTCTTGTGGAAATTGGAACTTGAAGTTCTCATTATGACAATGGAGGGCAGTATATCGGAGGTGGGGGTCTGCATGGGTCTCAAGCCATCAGGGCACTGGGAACAGCTCTGGTGAACATCCAGAGCTGGGAATTCAGAAGAGTTCTCAGGTCCCATAGTATACACATAGACTGTAAATGCCTCTGCAGTGCATGGCCAACCTCAGCCTGAGCCTGAGCGTAAGCATGGTTTGTGTCGCATTTCACTCCCAGGTCAAAACGCAAGCATCATAAATCTAGACTACAGACTATTCTTATCCGTGGTTTCAAAGCTTCAGATTGTCAGATTGACTTAGACCATTTCATTCCTTATTTGATGTTATTGTAGAAGGTAGTAGAAGAGAAGCCTTTGCAGCCCTGGTCATGCCTGTGAGATTGCAACTCTTGAGGCTGGAAGTCCAGAGTCTACTGCCACTCACCTGAGGGTGCTGCTACTCATGCGCCAGACGCACAACCAAGGCTCAGTAGGGTCCCTGAATCAAAGATCACAGCTTATTTAGGCCAGTGTCACCCACACGGTATAGTCCCAGTGAACATTTGTACACCCATTCTTTTCACCTTTCCATTAAAAGATCCCAGTGTATCACTTCATAGATCAGATGTTGGAATGTATATAACATGTTATAAAATGCACCTTCATCCCCTTGTAATAAGTTAAACTGATATCATCAGTACTGCACTTTGTAAAACACAGTACCTGTGGAAATAAAAGCACATCTTTGAAAATCTCCAGTACAATTACCTTTGCACAATAGTCTTTTCAGGGAAGTACAGTAATTACCAAACAGAAATATGTGCTCATTATTCTAATCCAATTACCCTTCAACAGCTGGAACACTGTTTCTGTCACCAATTTCTGGATTTTAACTTTATTTCAAATTCAGTAAAAGCTACAAGTCTTCTTTAATCACAGGTGCTTTTGGCTTCAGGACAGATGATAACCAGAAATTTTAACAGAAGTTTTTGAAAGTTTTACAGAATATCTAACAGGGTTGGCTGGGTCATTGGTTAAATAGTGAGATATGCTTTCTATTTCTAAACCAGCAGAATGCCTCTAGCCTATATCAATGTTAGAAAAAGTACCTGCAGCAGACTAGCTTTTTCCTAACAAGAATAGATAACCCTCTTCCATTTTGAATACTCTTTTTAATGTTGTATACTTACCCCAGGAGTAACTTAAATAAAGCAGCTATATAAATGCACATGTGCTTAGATAAAACACCACTATAAAAAAATCACATTTAGAGCAGCTATCGTGACTGTGGCAGAAAAATCATTCAGATCTGTAATACTGCAATAGCATTATTCAGTTATGAAACAGAAAACAAACATATATATATGCATATGCAACAAATGTAACACAATATATTATAATACAATAAATAAGTATGTACTGTAATGGCTTCTGTACTATATCTCTTCAGAATTGTGACTCTCCAAACTGTTGAGAATTACAAACTTTAATGAATGTCACTTTTACTGAGCCCTTGATAGAAAGCAGAAGACCCTGATTTTTTTATTTTTATTTTTACGTTCTAATATTTCTCAGTGCATTTTGTGAAATGAGTGATATTTTGGAATAGCTACATTTGTTGACTTAAAACCACTACTTCTTCCAGCATTTTTTTACTTCAGCCATAGCTAGAAGGTCATGAGCCAAATAAACAGTAAAATAGACCTCCACGCTATTACAAACAGTTCCAGTAATTCTGCTTCACATTGTGCAGGAGAAAATTTTTGTTATCTCAGGAGAAGGGATGGATTCACTCATTGTATGTAGAGTTGAATCATATCCTAAAATCTGCAAACTGAAGGTGCGACTCTCAAAAGGGTTTAACCCCTTTTTACTGGGGGAAATAGATCGCTGGCTGAATCAGGCATACATTTATCATAAGTATAAATATCTGTCTTTAGATGCAGAGTCAAAACATTTCTCATTATCTTAAATTGCCTGCCTATCAGTATGCTGCTGTCACAGAGTTTATTTCTTGAATTTGCCTCTTTCTTTATATATTCATTGCTTTAGTCCACAGTGCTTCTCATCTGAAAACACAAGATAAACACCTTTGATCAAGGATTTATTTAAACAAAGCAAACAAGCTTCTCCAGTGAAAAACCATCCTTAACATAGAAACAAGAAAATAAAGGATATATTTTTTCCACATCACACAAAAGTTTAATCAAGTATAAAAATGACGTCTTGCAAGTGAAAGTGCAGTATTTCCGTTGCAGTGTGTGCTGATTGTACTGTGCAGTAGACAAAAGAAAACATCACTAATTATAACAGTGATTAAAAGTTGTATAGAATTATCTGGCAGGTGATGTCATTAGTTTATGTCCAAGGCTAATGGATTAATACTTTTATTTTAAGAAAACACTGCAAAGAATCTCTTGTTTTAATTCAGTGTTTCAGGGGTGAAGTTCAGGACAGAGTGACTCTGCTTGAAGCCAATGCACTAATGAAATGCTCAAAGTATAGGGTTTGTGTAGGCTTGTGCAGGTCATCAGTACAAAAGGAGAATTTTAACCCAAATGCTATTTGTCTAGAGAGCCACAGTCTAGAAACACCACTAAATGATGTAGCTGGGTGCTGTTATGGGAAACATTTTGGTTGTACAATGCCATCAGAGAGCTACAATTGACAAACAACTTCAGTATCACATATTCCATGTTCATTTATTGTTAGTTGTTGCTTATTAAATAATTGCCAAAAAGTGCAATGGTTTGACTTTCAAAACACATTCCTGAAGATTCTTGCAGGACATATTGCCTATATTTCACTGTATTTCCTTTGCTTTGAAAAAATGTGGTTCTGTGTTTTCCGGACATTTTAGTAGACTTTTATAGGTAATTTCTTCTCTAGTCCGGACAGGTCTGCTGCTTTTATTGCCAGTTACAATTTACAGCAACAGGTCTGCAATATTTTTCTTCTTGAACTCAGTGGACCACATCATGTCCTGATTACATCCTTCTGACCCCAAGAATGTTGCTTCCGTAACCCAGTGGGAGGTGTGATACGAAAACCTGTGGAGTTATATGCAATTTGGGTCTACTTGTTATGACTGATAGTGTCATCTTTATTGTAACGATATCTTGGCTTCTTGGTCAAGGAGCAGAATTTTCTTCATTGACTTCATATCCCGCATTCAAATTTGTCTCTGTTCTGTCTTCCTTCTGGTTGTTTGCCTGTGATTCAAGCAGTATGAAAGTTCTACTCTATTTGTTTTAGACAATAGCCTACTTTTAGGCAGACCTGTTTCAAGGGTTCTGCAGAACTTTAGTCAACCTTCCATTTTCTATTATGATATGACCACAGAAGAAAAAATCGTTATATTAAAAGAATCCATAAATCAGCAAAACATTTGAGAAACATGGCAAACCTTGTTTCTGGCAAAAGTCCAACTATTTGAAAAATTATTCTTCTTTTAGTGCCAGGTGTTTTAAAATGAGTGAATAGCATACAAATGTTCACTTCAAAATAGTATTTTGGGCAGTTGTTGATTATTAACTGCTTAATTTTTAACCACTGTCATTTCAGATCTTGAATTGGCCATGAATGATTCACTGTAAGCCACGCTGCCTTCCAACACTAGTGTTCTGCAAACAATCAATCTTATGATCAGGATTACGCTGCTTAGGAGCTAGAAGGCATTCAGGGGCTTTGTATACACAGTACTTAAATATACCTGGAAGTATGTAAGCAGACATACTGTGCTTAGTAATATTAAGAGGATTTTCATTATATTGTATATGGATTTGGGGCGTTATTCTTTACAAATGACAAGCTATTTTAGCTCTCTGTGGTATGCTCAGTTTCTGTCTGTGGGCAGAGGAGAACGTTTGCTGTGTTCTACACACAGTTCAGCGGCCTGATCTTGCAAATAATTATGTACAAATGTATAGAGCTTTACTAAGAGAATGACTCAAATAAAGTTACTCATGGAATAATTTATAAAAGAGATCAAGGCAGTGTAAAAATGGTCTGTTTCAATAACAGAAACAAAACTAAATGCAACTATACACTGGCCTTAGCATTGTGGATTCAACTGTCTGGAAATTGCTTATGGGGAAGACTACTTCTTAGCGTTTGACACACACTATCTGCTCTACTGAGACAGCTAGTAAGTGTTATTTTGCTTCTTTGTGCTAGCTGACAAATCTAGCTGCTACTGGTTCTTTTTCTATTATGTGGTATTAACTATATTTCTGTACAGTTTTCACAGATACCAAAACTGATCTTGTGTACCTTTGCACCATTTACACCATACTAGAAAACAAGCATTCACTGAAGGCAGGAGGAGATGTTGTGTTGTAACTTTGCCATACATTTTCCCCTTTTCTCCAGTTTTTTATTTCTTTCTTTTTTTAAAAAAATTAAAATTCAGTTGAAAGTCTTTTCAACTAAAAATATAACCTTTTGAAGTCGTTCATTATTTCTGAGCAAAGTAGAAAAGTGTGAATATGATAAAAGCCATCCAAAATGAAAGATAAAAATGAACTCAGTTTGAAATTATAGAGCAGAATGTCGCTTTTGCATAGAGAATATAGTTTCCTCATACATCGTATATTTGATATGGATAACCATGATAATATATTTACTTTTCATATATGGTCTTGTCTTCTTATAATGACTTTCTCTTTTTTATAGAAATGAATTAGCATCTAGGTAGAGCAGTCATATTTCTAAATGCTGCTTCTTTCTCAAAATATTACACTGAAACTATAGACTTGAAAAATTAATTTGGCATCACAGTAAATCACAGTAAAAGTATATCAAAGTATATCAATAATATGAGAGACAAACAGATTGACTATATGAGTTTATACAGCTTAAGAGTATTCATAACACTGTGTGTGTCTTGTATGAGGCTTTATGCTGGATCTGTTTTAACCTTTCTTTTGGGAATGTGTCGTTATTCTACGTGATATTCCTCATTGTACCATACAAAGTTGACAGATCTCAAGCTTCAAGAAAGCATACAGGCTTGAAGGACGGCCTTTAAAACTTCTAAGTTTAAGTTTACTCAAGTACCCATTTCATTTCAAAGATACTTTTTGATGACGTCTTTTAGAGCTTACTTAGAGAAGCGAACTGGGGGAAAAAAAAAAGAAGGTACAGCCTTTTTGACTGTCAAAGATATCCTTCACCAAATTATTTCTTAAGAAAAGCGTTCATTTTTTGAAATGAGGTACGGATGCAGTCCTCCTGGACTATCTAAAGGAATTTTTGACAGTGCCTGTCTTTCACAACTTATCTGGTCTCCGTCTAGTTCTTTTGTAGATATAAGTACCCCTTACTGTCAGACGCTGATATCTGTGAGAAAGATACACTCAATCTGTAGCCTTCTTATCTCTTGGTATGTGCCCGTGTTCCACTTTTCTTCACAGACTTTAGCTTAACCATGAAGTGCAGGTCTCAGAAACAAGGGAAGATGTCTGAACAAACATTTTAAAGACAGGATTTGCCTCGGACTGTGAGTACTAGTAAAGTCTAGTTATCTGCATCTATAATAATTAACTAAACAGGATGTGGGTTGAGCATTACTTACCTCACTGAGAGTAAGGTAGTTAAATTTGGGATCCTTTAGTGAGTAAATTGTCCCTGCTTAGCCTTTTATACATTGAAATTATATTAACATCTAGTTTTAAATAGCTTGTATCAGGGCTTCTTAAAGACACGTTCTCCTCTTTCCTCTGAAGCCAAACTTAACAACACTAGCCCAGTAGTTAATGTATAATGTAGCATAGTGCAAAATTTAAAATCTGTATGACCCAGATGCTAATTGCAGCTAAATAGGAATGTGTGATTTAATCTTAGAGATGCCCTGCATGCAGTCCTGGGACAATGCAGGAGTGGGGGTGGTGCTTCCTGTGAGAAATAAGGTTGACTGCTGTCAGATGGCAGTAAGTCTATTAGTTCTGGTTTTGCCATGTCCTGGGGCTCAGTTGTTTCAGCTGACTCCAGCTGTTTATCACAGCATGTGGAGCATCATGTTCTGGTTTCAATAGATTCTTACTTTGACCTCTGGATGCTTTTCTGCCTCAGGTGTCCTTTCTTGCTGTATTCTGGATTCTCTATCATGTCTGCAAGTCTCAGAGGACTGTCTGCAGTCCATGGGTTTGTCTGGTCTGTATAACTCTCTATGCTAGACAAATTCTAATTGCTGGTCAAGAGTTAAATCCGAGTCTTACGTTAATTTCTCCTTTAGGCTGTTTTGTTCCAGATTCCAATCATGATCTGATATTATCAAGGATTCAGTTTGTCCCTGAATTGCCACATTAGCTCTTCACACATGAGCACTTCTATGTTTTCATCTTTTTGTGCCCTCTGCTTAGAAATGCATTGCTGATGTGGTTCATTTTTATGTAATGAGCAACACTTCTCAAATCTCTGTATTATATCTCTGCAGTTAGCCTCCTCTGCCTGAGTCTCATCTACCTGAATTAACTGCAAAATACTACAAACATTAAGTGCTTCAAGACCAGCTGTCATCGGCAAGTTTCCTCTGTCTTCTTTCCGAAGGTAGCCATGGCTTGTAGAGTCAAAATGAACTATTACTTTTTAAACCTTTCTGTTTGCATCTCTCTTTCCAGGAACGTCAGTTTTATGCCAGCTTTTAACTTCTCCATCAGACACCATGTGGTCTTACAGACATCTGTTGTTTCTGCTCTATGTGTAAATTTATCTTATCACTAGAGTCTCCAGTCTTGGTCCCCTAAAAATCCAGACCTGAAAATTTGTGAAACTGTGGTGTAGTTCCCTTCTGTTCTGCAACCCCAAATTCCTTTTGTACAAAAAATACGTGGGGAGGGAGATGGATGTGTTAGGATGCTTCAGCAGCTCCCAGACTAATGCACTCACAGAGCATGGTCATACGACACCATTGTTAATATCTGAGGTCTTGCTGTGAGCCTCGGTGAAACAGAACTGGCACTTTCTTCTGGTTCTGATTATGTCATGACTTCGAACATCAGCCTGTTCAGGACACTTGTTGAGAGCGTCCCTTGGCAGACAGTTCTGAAGGGCAAAGGGGTCCAGGAAGGCTGGACATTCTT
>VYXH01003590.1:4313-94897 GCA_013397275.1 Burhinus bistriatus
GGGGGGGGCGGGGCAGGAAGTATCCATGCATAATTTTGTAATTCCCTCAAGGATATCATTGTGTTGTTATATGAGAGATATGCCATTGTATAATAGGATCTGTATGTCAAGGCTCTAACTTGAGTTCCCACATACCATGCAAGAATTTGATCAAAGTGCTTTCAGTGTAGAAGAGATATTTCACTAATATAGGAAGTCTAACAAAACAGGTACTCTATTTGGATGCTGTTGAATGACAATAAGAAGATTCCCATTTTCAGACAGAGTCCACCTTCACTTGATTGTTGTTTGTAATCAATGGAGAAGGTTTACTTTTCATCCTGTCTCCCGCATCATTAGAACTATCCTGGAAAAAAACTTTTGCTGTACAAAAAGCGACAATAATTCTCTTGTATTCTCTTCTGAAGTTCTGGTTCAGGAGTCCATATATGATAGCATTAAGGCAGCTGTTGAAATATGCCATGTAATAACTTGATACAAACAACCACTCTGGAATCCTAGGGATTATAGTTTCTGGGTTGACAGCCACAGCCAGGCCTATAAAGTTCAAAGGAGCCCAGCAGACTGCAAACAGTACAAATACCACAAACATGGTTACAAAGTTTCTGAAGTCATGTGGTTTCAGTCTGGGGTTGTTATCTGGTTTAACCCTTCGCCTTACCTGAATAACGAGGATCCATATTCTCAAGTAACAGAAAGTAACTATGGCTATGGGAAGCAGGAAATGGAAAAACACAACTGCTATTGTATATGCTGAGCTCACAGATTGTGCAAATGTACATGAGTAAATCCTGGGGTCATATTGTAGCGATCCCACAAACAGGTTGGGCACAATAGCAACAAATGTTAGGACCCAGATAAGAGCAACATAGCACAATGAATTCTTGTCGCTGTACAGCTTGTCGTATTTGAGACTGTGGCAGATATAGCAGTACCGATTGATAGCGATGCCTGTGATATTGAAGATAGATCCGATGACACTTAGGCCCATCAAGAAGCCACTAATCTGGCAGTGAAGGTATCCCAGATTCCATCCATTGTGAAATACAGATGTGAGGACCAGTGGGTATGGGTAGATTGCTACGACCAAGTCTGCAACTGCCAGGCTTACAACAAACACATTTCCTGTAAAATAAATATAAAAAAGCAGGTATTAGTTTTAATTTTGCTGTTTTCTGTCACTTCTACTTTCAATATATTAATGACCAGCCTCAGTGGAACACTTTAAATGTAATTACTTTTTACTTTCGAGATCAAAATTTATTGTATCAGAAATAAGACACTAGTTTTTATGCCAAAAAAGTAGTTTAACTTAAAGATGCACCTTTTAAAAGCAAACTGTCTTTGAGTCTAATTACCATGACCTAATATTTTTGTCATCTCATTTATTTGGATTCTTCCAATCACACAGAATCAGAATTTATATCAAATTAAAATATTCATAACTTTAAGCCTTGCTTTGATTTTAAATAGTCTCTCTTGAAAAATCAGCAGAAATAATATGATTACTAATAAATTTCAAAACATTTACGTTTCATATTTAACTTAATTCCCTTTCCTTACATGACCCCTTAACTTTTCCAGTCCCAAAATGAAATCTTTTTTTTTTTTTTTCTTTTTGTATTTCATGCTCACTAATGTGACTTTTAAAGTCACTCTTTCTTATTCTGCTGACTAGCAGTTAACTAAACCGTTGCATTTTATATTTTGGGAAGTAGCATCTTCGGAATTTCAAGTAAAAATTTCTAAGAGTGTAGCTGAACACAAGCTTAGCTGTCTTTCCTAAATTGAGAGACACACTTTTCAGGAAAAGGAGTGGTTCTGGGCAGTGACCAAGACAGTTCCCAGAGGCTAGTGATGCCACATTGTTCTCTGCCTCCCAACTGGAAAATTGAGCAATGATCCATTCTCTTGGTTCATTTTTTAATTTAAACAAAGGGAGATTATTTTAGATGGTAATTCTTGATAGAACCCCTCTCTTTTCTTCAAAGACAATGGAACCCATCATAACTACATGTTTTGAATTAATCTTTTGAGCATAGATTATATGTTCTTTTTTTAGTTGCTTAAGTGATAACTCATCTGAATGCCTCCCAGCCATTCTGGTTTCTAAGGAGAAGGTCACAAGATACATTCATATAGCTTTTATTCATTTTTTAAAAATAACTACTACATGTATTGGTCTAGTTATTCATGTCCATATCTACAGAAAGCTATAAATATGTATCTGTATGTACATGTGTGTAAGTATATAAAGGCATATGTATGCATGTATACATAGGTATGTGTGTGTTCGAGATTATATTTTGGAATTAGATTATTCACTGAAGATGAAATATGAGCTCCTATTGCAACATGTAAGAGAATATATTGCTAGTTTTAGATGACGTAGAATTTCATTATTAATCCAAAGTGGGCTTGGTGAACTGTTTTATGCATTTATTTTGAGCAGACAAAATACGGATAGATAAAAATAGGTTAAAAGAAAAGGTAAAAGTATCTATGGACCAATAGGGCATTTTAGCTACTATATTTCTCAAAACAATATTTTTTTAATACATTATCTCAAACATCTTAAAATACATATTCTGTCACTAATCTTATGCTTTAAATGGCCAGGTAGAAATATTAAATCTGCAAACACCTACAGAGAAAAGCATAGAAATTATCTGGCTCAGGATGCTACTTATTCTCTTTTGTTTAAATTTTGATACATGCACGAAGTACCACAATTGATATTTATACTAATGGCAGCTGGGACAAATGGGCCTCAGTTAAAAGATTGCTACACTAGTTTTCATAGATTTTGTATCCGGTTTTATAAATAACTTTCTCTTAATGGTGGCTGAAGTTGTTTCTTCTTTTGCCTAGGAATTCACTGCCAAACTGAAATACATTTATCCTGAAGGCTTTGGCAGAATTCCAGATCATTTCAGCACAAATAGAAGAGTTCCTTTAAGCAGAAGACAAGAGGGGCAAAACCATTGCTTTCAGGATTTACCCTTAACATAGTGGCAAGCGATACAAGAATGGATAAAGAAACTATATAAAACTCAGGGGTCTGTGTTTATCTTATGAATTGAGAAGTGGAAAGCGAATGAAAAGTTGCTGTTGGCCCTTTTTTTTCCCCACCCGGAATATTGTAGGTTTGATGAAATGGCACCATATAAACTCCAGATGGGACGAAGAACCAGGACACTTATTTAAATGCAATACTTAAAGAATCCTATTTACATTTGCTTATAAATTTTCTGCCTAGCTGGAGACTGCCCATCCCAAACCTCTCTCTCTGCCATCCATGTGCACTCCATTAATATTGCTGATATTATCATTATTTACACACTTGAGCCAAAAAGTTCAGCTATAAGAACAAAGCTAAAAGTGTGGAGGGGTTTTCCCTTTGTTGAAAGAAGACAGGTGATACACTTTTCTCTGAATAGTTTAGCAGCCCTGTGCTTTGGAAACAACTGAGTTGAGGAAGATGAAGTGCTCTGTCTCCAAATCAGCCAGATTTCAGGCTTGCATGAACTGGTGCACCATGGTTGTCCCGGCTTATCTTCTCAGTCGGCTGCCGTAGAGAGACAAACTGTGAAAGTCTTGGAAATACAAGCTGCTTCATATGGAAGTTGGATGCTAGCAGGATATCCTGGGAGCCTGTCTTATTAAAAAAAACCTCATGAGCTTGCAAACTAAGTCCCAGGCTGCCAGCTCATGGTTAGCATGTCAGCTGGGTGACTAAAGCGTTGGGCTAGAAACCACCTGGAAAACAGATACCTGCTTGCAGACAGAACTTTTAACCTGCCTTTCAGGAAGGGTTATCTGCAAACTTGAGTTCAGATACATTTTCCTTGTGAACACAGAAATCTTTGTCTTTAAGACAGAATAGAAAATTCAAGTAAAAAATTATTTGGAATTAGTATGTTTGTTATGTATTTTGAAGTTCATTGTGTTGGTTCTGAAACTATGTTGCACATTTGTGTTGTTATATAATTACGCTTTAAAAACATGATCCTAGATTTAGGCACCCACCATTAGTGGAAAATATTGATATTCTATGAAATTCCAATATATTTAATACATATTGCAAAATTAAACTCTTATGTTTGTGGAACAGTTGGTGTTGCAGAGGTGATTACCATAAAAAAAGACATGGGAAAAAATTAACTTTCATCTTTAGAGCTGGGTTTGAACAGAATGCTATAAACGAAGCCTGAAGTTCCATACTGAACCCTTTAAAAAGCCACAAAACCAAAATCTTGAATAACTCTTCCTTGAACAAAAAGTATTCATTCTCTTTAGAGAGTGAGATCCTGTTACTGGGAAAAAATGTGATTTGTGTAAGTAAAGAATGCATTACCGTGCATTAACACCAGATGGCTGAACTGAGAAGGTAGAGGTTGAATTTCTTGACTTCGCCATAAGTCAAATAAACTTTAAAAAACTTAAGCAGATGTTGTGCTACGAATGTATGTGGGAAGAAAGATAATCTACTGGTAACCAGCTTTACCAGGCTATGCTTTTAGTTGCAGTCTAAAGCAACCGTTCCATTGAATATTTTCACCACTCTTACTGAAAAAGATGCCTTTCTGCTCAGCAAACACATAGCAACATCAGACCTACCTGCTGAATAAAAAAACTGCTTTAAAACAACAGAAAACAAGTAAATGCTCTCCCAGACAATTTGACTTTTCCAAGAGCAAAATACAACATAAACTGAGTGTAAAAACTTTGACAAATTGTAAAAAAAAAAAAGATGCTTATGGGATTAATTGTCATGATGTCAAAATACATATAAGAGCATCAAATAAGAACTACATGATGTAGTTGTCTATGTTACGCAAATACAAGTAGCAACTTGTATCTGCATAACATAGACAAATTCCTGTGTGGGTTGTTATTCCCCTAGATTTAGTGCTATGTCCTGAAGTTAGAATTGTCCTGAATGTGCTATGTCCGGAATTAGAAAGTTTCCAGAAATTTCTAGCAACTTAAATAAGTGCAGAATATTAATGGAAAAAAATTACAGTTACTTAGTCTAAGTGGTGCTGAATGCCTCCCATAGACTTAAACTAGAGGGCTGAGCACTTCGCCAGGATCAAAAAGGATGAATTCTTTCTGCAATATTAGGAGACCTGAGGGCAATGTGGTCTCCTCAAGTGCTGAGACTATGAATTATTTTAACTCTTCCAAAACTTTTAGCTTGGGCAAAAAAATATATTGTAAAAAAGGGGAACAGCTTATCTATGGAACAAAATAGCAATGTTTTAAAGCATTAGGGACTCCAGCTAGAATTTTTTGGTGCTAAGGATATCTGAATGAATTGTAGAGAAGATCTCATTTTGTTGGCAACATTGGTAAGGCTACTATTTCTCCTCCTTTTTTTCCAAGATATTTCTGTACCTTCTAATATTGGTGCCAGGTCACTGTTTCTGTTCACTTATTTCAAATTATTTCCCATATAAGGTGTCAGCTTCTTCCAACAAATACTTTCAAGACACCATCGTGTTTTCATCATGTTGCTACATCTTGAAGGATATAACATTACATTTCCTGTTTACGTGTTAGTGCTTTAGGTTGCAGGGATATAGAGTCTTTATGCTAACTGGACATGCTTTTGGTTTTAGGTAAGACTAAACAGCACATGCAGCTATCATTGAAGTCACATACAAAGCTTTTGTGTCAGTGGCCATTGACTCAGACCTCTAATGTTTACTTGTTAAGTATATCTTTAAGGAAAGAAGATAGTGTAAACATTTGCAATGTTGGATCAGTTACAAGATCAAACTAAATTTCTAACTTCCAGGTCCATGCCATTCTTATCTACTGTCTTTTTATTGCCTGTCAGATATTCCCAGGTATGCCAAAAATCATTTCTGATTGTTTCATAACTTGGCTTAACTAGCAGGATGCTTTGCTATAAATTTAGAACAGGTTTTCTAGAAGTTGTAATGTATTCAAATATACTATTGCCAAGATTGGTGTGACCACAGATTTTACATATTTAATGGCGGCAAAGTTTTTATTTACATTTTAAAGCACTGATTTCTGATCACTCAAATACTTCTACTGATTTTCTTCAAGGAGAGCTTACAGATTATTTTCGCATTTTGAAATGTTTCTCATTAATCCAGCCCTTGCTCAGAATGTGAGAGTGGGGTTTTATGCTGCCAGCTGAAAAAAAAAGGTGAAGATTGGCTGCATGCCAATGAATGCCTGCAGCAGGAATAGAAAATGTAGATGCGGTACCTCATAGTTACAACGGAACACAGGATCATACCAGCACATTTACATGTAGCAAAAGTGACAGCATTGATAGGTAGCTGGCAAAACACCTGGTTTAGAAAACTAGTAACTCCCCTTCTCAACTGAATGGTAGGAGCAAATAAGTCTCTGATTATAGAATATAAGTCATCACATGAAATAAGGCAATGGGCTATTTTATGAAGAAAGTAAAATTAGAAGGCTAAGCATAATATTCAATACAATATGCTTCATTTTGCCACTAAGAGGTGAACTTCTTCCTAGAAAGGCATTTTGTTAGGCATAGCTATTGGTCATGCCTCTGCTCTCTCATGGCTGTTTCCATGCACAAAATGGTGTCTCAATGACACGGTAACACTAGATTTGTTTCATATTCCAGGAACATTTTTCCCTGGAATGTTGTTCCATTAGCACCGGTATTTCACTTTTAAGACATCATAAACAACTACAAAATCAAGGAGTGAAAGCTGTTTTCGTGAGTGCTTAATGCAAATTTAATCTCCATGTACCTGGAGAAGAGCTTAGCTCTACAGACTCAGTAACTCTTCTCCCTGGGACCTTAACCAGTAATAACATTTCAAGAAAAGGAAGATCTCTTCATAGTCTTTCTAGGATCAATTTAATATTGGAAAGTTGCTGTAGCTTGCAGCACAGTTTGGGATTCCACAAAGGTCACATGCAATAAAAATTATTAAATAAAAATACTTGTAAGTGGGGTCAATGGCCACTGTTTCTTAGGCAAAATCCCAAAGCCAAGTAAGGTTACCGAGACAAGCAAGCATGCAGACAGTCCCAGCTTCACTGAAGAAAGATTTGAAAGATTTAAGAAACTAACGGTCCTTGCAGCTCAGCATCAAAATGGTACAAAACAGCTGAATAGAAATGTAGGAATAAATATTACATAAGCTCCAGTTTCTCCTGGGAGCTTCATTCACTTTACAGATCATAATATCAACTCCCTTAGATCTGAAAAGCCTATTTTTAAACTAAGGGCACTATTTATAAACCTGGCCTGAATTTAGAAGTCCACGTGCACATTAAATTTGAATAGCGTGCTGGGCCTGTGGGTTTTGCTTCTCATTAGCAAGTTAACCCTGATGCTGGAGGTGGTGATGCAGGGAAATTTGAATGGCTTAAAGCCCACAATGAACCTTTTAGCTTTAAGCACATAGAGGAAAACCTTTCTCTTTCCTTTTAAGCTGAAAAAAAGACCTTGTATTATTTAGTGATTTTCTTAAAGCCTCATTCAAATGTACACCTCTGTCACGTAATAGAAGGGATTTTCAGACCCTCTGTCATCTAGTTGGGACACTAATGAAACCAGCTGCGTAATTACAGATGTGGCAGTTGCCTACAGCTGTAATGATGTCATCCAGGTAGCTTGTTAGCACTGAGGAGAGAGTATTAAATATTTACGGTTTGAACTAATTTATAATTTTATTAAGGTGGAGACTCTGGGTGTCACAGACAAGTTCAGATACTGCAAGGACCTAAGTAAAAGTAACCTCAACTTTTAACTGCAGTTGATAGAAATTCAGGGTGCTGAATCTTACAGGTCTGGACAGCTGGAGAACTACATAACAGTGTATTTGAGAGATATGGAAGAATAGATTTGTTAAAGACCATGTTGTCGGAATGATCCATATTGTAATACTTTATTCCAGTGTGCTGCAAGTTGAAGACAATTTGACATAATCAGCACAGCATAAATGAAAGATCATATTAATGCACTCTGAAACGAAAATGTTATACTGTATTTAGATTATAATAACTATCATTCAGAAATTTCCAGTCAAGCTGCAGCAACAATTTAATTTGAAATGCCTATGCCATCTTCTGGCCAAGAAAATTAGATGCATGAAAGAGTAATTGGCAGAAAATGGCAGTGAGAAATTATATAATACTCAGAATAAAGGGATGGAGGATTTTGGTGTCAGGTTCAAGCTGCCTGTAGCCAAACAGTATGTAGATGTGATTAAGTAGTTTTGCAGATACGCCAAATGGCATACAGTTTTCTGTGACTTTATCACCTACCAGCTTTTTCTGCAGTCCCATGGCACACGTGTGAGCAAGACAGCTACTGCTCTCCTTCTTACAGTCTAAAAATATTTGTCAGTGCTATTCTTGGTGGTTCAGTCATGAGAGGAAAGTGATGTGAGTTTTACTGTCAGGCAGGGAAAGGAATTAAATCCATATGCTGGATGAGTGCTACAGACTTGGGGATGTACCTTGCCTCTGGCAGTTTTGTATGACATGTCAGGGCTGCTTTGAAAATGTTTCTTGTATTGGACCTCTCACATGATAGCAGTACTTAGCTTGTACTAGGCAGTAGATTTAGTAGGTGCATGGGATATTGAATAGCTCAGTACTGGCAAGACTGAGGTATATCTGGGTATGCCAAGAAGGGTAATGCTATCCACTGGATGAATGACGTGAAATATAAAGCACCTGAGAAAAGCAACAGTAAAGAAAAGGCCTAGACTACCATTGCACATATAGGCACCTACTGTAGGACTAGACAGGAGCTGACTGAAGATCTTTTGTGGGCCTAAACTTAAAAATCTAGAGGTGGTCAGGGTTTGGGTCTTTTTAAAGGATTTTTAAGAAGTGCAGTTTTAAAAAGGACTTTAAATAATGGCAGTTGGAACTACTAGTGAACCTCAGGATACACTTGTATTTATGTTACATTATGCAGTGCCATGAAATATTTTGCCTTGAGACTCTATATAGTAGGTTCATATCCCAGCTATTTTGCTTTAGAAGCAGCAGCAAATTGAACAAGATTTCAGTTCTTTTACAAAAGAGTAATATCTAGCTAATACATATTTACTTTCGTAATCAGATTGTATTAAACTGGCACTGTCATACAGTTTTGTAGTTTTATAATATAGAAATAATAGATGAAAGTGACTCTTGTTCAATAAGCCCTGAAATTGAAGTGAATAATTCAGTTTTTTAAACACTTCATTGACAAATCTCCAGTAGATGTTGATATAATAAACAGTACAGTTGCTGTTTGACAAAAGTTTGAAGTGCCATATGTGTATCCCCTGATACTCGTAGTGGACGTTGTTATAGTTATGTGCCCCATTCAGTGTGTAAATATGTGGTTTTTTCAGCTCTGTGGGTGTTTTTCACCAAAATACGAAGTCATGACAACTAATCCAGTCAGGTATAAGTCTATTTAAATCATTCTTAACCTAGGTTTTGTTTGTCCACACAGCCAAGGGTGAACTAAGACATAACATAAAATAGTAAGAAGGCTTGTAATGATATTAAAGTGAATCAACAAGCCCTACTGTCTTGCAGGTAGAATTTAGAAACCAGGGCAGGCAGTGTAGTGGTGGATGTCTTGAGTTCTGCGACCCTGCCTTTGGCTCTGGTATCTGCCTGGACTGTTTTTTCTACAGTTCACTGGGCTGGTGTGTTTTCAAGGTCAGGACATCTATTCCCTTTGAACATCAGCCCCTTTTACTGTGATGACAATATTTCAGAGACCACATAGATCTGCCTGAGCAACTTATCCACTTTTACAGAAGGGAATTATATTACCACTTCTGATTTGATCTTTCCTATCTCTAATTTCTAGGATTCATTTGGGAGGAAAAAAATCCTCCAAAATGGCATGTTTTCCAGCAAGGTATTGCCTAGATGTTACAGAGCACTAAGGTTGTCATCACAGTTCAGCAGGCTGTACAAAACCGATTTGAATAACAATACTGCTGATGTCAGAGGATCACGCTACTGAACTGCATCGCAGTAGAATCAGCGTAAAAGTATTTTTTCCCCTCCAACTGTATTTGCATTAGAGACTGGAAATAAATGGAAGGATAAAAATAGTACTATCAGTAATATCACAGCTCAGATAAATAAAACTGATATAGTTCAGAGACTAAAACAAATGAAAGGGAAAAAGCAGGAAAAGGCAGAGGGATGCTTGTGAAATACAATTATGTTTTGTATTTGTACAAAATCTCATAGATCAGTCAGGATCAGTGGTAGAAAATGAGAAGATACAGCCTATGCCCTTCCAAGTTCTAATATGTAATTTGAGAAAACAAGTAGGAGAAAACAGGAGAGTGAAGGTGCAACCACATAACTGACAGTAGACTTGTATAGTGTATATAATATTGCAAACATGAAATCCCTTTCCTGAATCTCTTTGAAAGTTACAGTTTTATGTAACAGGATTTTGTGGCTGAATTTGTCCATACAATTATTCATGGGAAGAAAAAGAAGTTAAAAAAACTCTCAAGAGTCCAAAATAATCCATTTTCTTTCTGTTATGACTAATAACCGTATAGGTGGTCATTCAGCCAGTCCCACATTGAACTGCAGTCCACAGTAGACAGCAAAGCTAATGAAACGAGTTCTTAAAACAGTCTTCCCAGGTTTTTTTCCTCCTAAAATCAGCAATGGTTTCTGCCAGGAAACTGGAAAATAGCAATATAGAAAATATCACTTATATATAGTTAAAACGTGTATTTACTCTCCCTTCCTCTATCCATTCTCTATTTCTCTATTCCTTTTCTTCTCTTATTTATTCCATCACCACATCTTTTCTCTCCTTACCACCTTACAACCCAAAATCTTTTAAGTTTCTGACAGAAGCCTTTTTCCTCTCTTCTTTCCCCTCCTTCCTTCTCTTTGTTTGTCCCAAGTTCCTTAAAAAAGGTGAGACGACACAGCAGATTATCATATTACACTCCCACCTTAGCAGTTTGATGATTTTTAGTGTCATTATCAAAGACCCAGCTGCCTCCAGTTCTTCCTGTCTCCCTTTCATTTCTTCATTTTCTCTGTTGTGCTACAGCAAAAATCCAGAAGTTGAATGGTCCCAGACCACAGGGAGACAAGTGAAATGGTGTAAAGTATCATGGGGAATTCACTAGAATAAGTGCTATTTTAATTGCAGTATTAGTGAGTTTTGTTGATGAAAGTAACTGATGGTATCAAGAACTCTTGCTCTTCTATAGCATCAGAAATGCATTGAGCACTGGAAACTAAAAGAAGGACAAAGAAGTGAAACTTGTAGATGCCTGGCAGCAAGGCCAAGGATCTTAATATCTGTCTTCTCTAATGTTTGTCTGTTCCTTTTTATGAAAAGGAAATGGGAGAACAACTCTTGATTAAGAGTGAACAGCCCATGATATGTAGATCCTTTCCTCTGTAAAAAGTTCTATAAACCCTGAGAAATTTACTCCAGCTATTGGACCAGAATAGACTGTTCTGGTCCAACATTGGAACACCTACATTATCCTCCTGTGTCTGTGTACATCCGCAGCCTGCCAGGAGAATCCCTTTCTTAGCATGTGTCTTTGTAATTTGGTGAGCACCCACACCAACTGCAGTGTTCTGCACCTGCCATACTGGGGTGAAAATATGGTAAGAAATAAAAAATTAAACCTAAACTGGTTACACTGAGTGTTAAGCAAATTCAAAATATGACAAAGCGACAATTTAGGTTTCAGACAGCTTTCTTAGAGCATGTCAGGACTTCTGCGGCAAGCAATTAAAACGATAGCCCTGGCAATTTAAGTGTGTCAAAAGCTTAGAAGCATTAGTATATTTTCCTCCTTTGTATTACTTCAAATAACATGGATTTAGATATATGATACAGGATGGATTCATAAGAAATTAAGGGAGTAGGTAGTTTGTTCATTATTGCCCTGATTCATACAAGTAATTAATGATCACATTTTAGCACCTGTATAGTATAATTGACTCAGAAACAATGTTTGTTTGCTTATACTAGATGTGGATTTTAAAATAGCTTGCTGATAAAACCTCAGGCTACAGTTGAAATTGTACATTAAAGGAGAAAGAATGAATACATTACACTACCTTAAGTAAAATCTGTATTTTAATTGGTATCAAAAAGTTGGGGGAAATATATAATTTCTCTGCACCTAAACTCTTTTCTTTTTTTTTCCTAAAGATATAATTTCTAGTGCTGTAACAGAATTAAAATGGATTTGGAGAAAACAATTTCTCAGTTTTCTAATGCTATCCCCATTGCTAGTAGCAATAATCTATAGAGATCTTAAGATAAACTGTAACATTTATGACATTTGAATGACCACAAAAATATTTTCATTTATTTTAAGGCTTCACAGGATTCTTATCCTTGCACAATTTAGTTTCTTCAATACAAAAGCAACTGACAGTACAGATACAATAACAGGGATAAATTGACTATAAAGAATTTTTAGAGCTTTTAAAAATATTTTTAGGTCATTATTCCTTTAATTCTTCAGACAAAAAAAGACATTTGGGGTTTTTTTAGTATTTCTTCTGGGCAGCCTAAAATATACACTGTGACTTCACTGGAGGCAAATAATAAAGCTATCCTAGATTCATACCGATACTTTTACTGTATACAATGATATGAGAAGTACTGATGCGCATGTGCATCAGCTAGTTAATTCTGCAACAGGATTCATGATGGTGTTTAAAAACATTAAAATTGTTTAAATCATGTTAAATATAATATTTAGAACAAGAATTATAATCCTTCCTAAGCTTTTCATAGTACAGAATGTTTGGAATGTCCTCCATTTAGGCATTGTGACATATGGGTCAAACAATAGTTACTGCTTATGACACAATATGGAAACAGGACCCTTGGCTCGGATATACTCTTGTACTTGTAGTTAATGAATATATCTCAATTTAAATCTTAACTGAATAATCTATTTTTTGCCATCAGACTGAATGATAAAACTTCCACAGATGTTTGCTCTAGTTTGACTAAGCTCTAGAAGTTGCCATGAGGGGTATTCATTTATTGCTTGTTACTTTTTTTTTTTCACCTGCATGATGGGATTTTTAACATAGCACAGAATAAAATTTCCAAGCAACAATTATTTAAGATAAATGAGTAAGAGAAATAGTTAGGAATGATTGCCTTTTGACATCATAGAAGACTTCAGGTATTTCCACAAGGTACCCTGATGAGCTTACGTAAGTGAGGTCAACCTCTTAAAGGACTTTCCTTCTCTTTAGTAAATACTGACGTACAACTCCAAAAATTTTCAATATCCTCTTAGTTAGTTAATTAGCAAATATATGACTTTTATATTTAATGCTTATTAGAAATGAAATGTGGTTTGGATTTGTGACTTTTATCTTAACAGTATTAAATGAAGTTCTTTACTAAGAGCTCACTTACATGTAGACATACAATTTAGCATGATGATGAATTTGCCAAAATACTGCATCCTTAGAAGCAGGCTTTTGACTAGAAGCAATTGGCTAAAGTAATGATTTATCTAACTCCGGTCACTTCGGACAAGTTGAAGTAGTGTAAGTCAGCAAATAAATGGCTCTGTGTATTGAATATATCTCATAATTTTATTATTGATTATTACCCCTCTCCATCTTGTTTTAGTTACTTGCTGTTCTCTGGGGTTTTCTTTCATGAACAGTAGTGTGGAATTTTTCAGAAAGCATTTATTTCTATTGTTTAAGTCTAAACTGTCTGTTTATCAATGAATCTAGTCAAAGGACAATGAGGCTATGGCACTAGCTAATAGGGAAGAAATATATAAATGCTGTTGACTTTCAATACCTACATATGTCTTCAGAACTTATCACTCAGGGTTCTTACTTAACCTGTAGCAACAGAAAAATCTCTTCACTACAATGAAATAAATTGCTGAAACCAATACTTGTCAAAAGTACTGGATTTTGTATTATGGTAATTTCAGTATGGTAGCATTTAAAAGTTGTGCTATGATATCTCATCTGAAGTATTTGTACCCCTTGATTTTTGTTATGACTCAGAAATATCCTAACTGCTCACCTTGAGAATCCAAACACAATTTGTATAATTAAGTTCAACACCTCCAGTATAAAAAATGTGAACCCTTTCTCTGTGTGAAAACAAAATAGATTTGGAAAACTATACCACCAATATAATCTTAGTCTCATAATATTATGTATATAATATCTTGGCTGTTGGAACTCCTTTACTTTTTTTGTGCCTATTTTTTCTCTTATACTCCTTTCTATCTTTGTTTAAATGTTAGAGAGAATCTTACCAAAAAAGCTTTTAAGCACGCTGAAAAGATAAATATAGACAGCTAAAGATAGTATCCTTTTAAATATTGAGTAAAAACTTTGCCTGTTCTCCCTCTGAACCTTACTCCTGAGTTCTTCATCTTTTTTTAGGTACAGGTTTTTAGTGTGCTGACATACTTAATTATTTAATAAAATTTAACAAACCAGAAGTCAACACTTCTACTTAGGAAGGTAAAAATAAAGAAGGCACTCAAAGAAAAGTGGGATAATTATTTCAATGAATATATATAAAAGAAATCTCTATGCTGAAAGGATGCCAGAAAGATGAGGTTCTGTACAATCAGTGTATGTCAAAGACACAGTCTATTTATCCTGTGTTGCAAAACCTGACATGAAGTTTATTATGAAAAGGATAGAGTGGTAAGCAAGTGGCAAGGCAGCTTTAGCTTCAGACAGCACTGAACAGTCCCTTTGCTTTTCTTTACTTTGGTCTATTAGGGAATAAGAGTTAAACATTATCCTTGTAAAATATTTTACAGGTGACTGAATGCTAGAAAAAGGGGGGAAAAGTGTCTTCCGCATCTCAGCTAAAGCCTCCTAGATATTCTTATTTTAGTTTCAGAAACATCTGTATTTAGCTTTGTAGGTGAAAAGATTCCTTCAACAGTTTTGAAAGTGAAAGACAGCTTGAGGTCCTCAGGGAGCCACTTTAGCTGTTTCCATGTATGAACACAAAAATGTCTGCTTTAGCAGATTAATGTATTTTGTAAAGTAACAGCACAAGGGCTTCCCCAAAAGATCTGAAAATTCTTCACTCTTTTGAAAAATATGTAAACCCAGACTAACAGCCTTCATTTGTGTGAAGTAAAACTGGTCAGTCTGTGATGCAGAAGGAACTACTTTGGTAACATGCAAAAAAACTCCTTCAAACTCTGTGTGTGTCAGTTGCAACCACTGATGGGTAATAGTAGTATTTGCTGTTATTATGTTCATTTCCTGATAGACTTGAATTCATGTTTTAGCGAAGTCCAAGGGGATTTTTTTTATAAATGCCAATATCTGGAATAGGACAGTGTCAGTTCTTTATGATATTTTTAGGTATATTTTATTAACAAGGTCAAGATTCCTGTTAATTTGGTGTGGCAGCATGTTGAGCTGGTCAGAGCTTTAAAATAGACCAATTAACCTTCTCCTTACAGTAAGCTCGATGAAGAAAACCATTTAAGACAGAGAAGAATAAAAATAAACCAGATTCTCCCAGCCTTTTTTGTACTTTCAAGGCAGGTCCTTTCTTCAAGGACTGATTTCAGTCATTTCAAAGACATTGATCATCTCCTGTGGTCCTCTTCTCCCAATTTCTTAGGCCTGATCTGTTTTCTGTTCTTCTCAGCTATCTCAGTCCCTGCTGTAGCTGCAAGCTCTCTTCTTCTTGACGCCTTCCTGTGCCTGGTCTTCCTCTTGGCCGGTGCTTGATTTTATGGACCCTGCTCACCTGCTTTTGAGGGAGAGAGTCATCTCCCCTTTCTTCTGGGGGATCAGCCTCACCCAGACATGCCTTTACTGGGAGAATGTAGCACACAGAGTGAAAAAAAAGGAAACACGTACCTTTAGTCAGACTTAAGGAAAAGAAAGACAGCAGTTAAACTTTTCATCTTCGACAGTTCCTGAAAATGTCTCTTTTAAGTCTGCATTGAATTAAAAACCTATGCCAAACTGCCAAATCAAACAAATAAACAAACACATCCAACCTCTTTCTTCCAGGATAAGAAGAAAGTTATATGAGATTTTCAGTCGATATATAAAATTCAGTAGATGTACAAAGCAGGAGCAGGTTCAGCAGTGCTGACAAACTGTCTGCCTTGGCTTGGTCACCAAACCTTTCCTCTGATGATTAATTGTCTGAACATCAGGCCAACTTGGAGACAATATCACTGACAAGCAAGCATTGCTTAGAATAAGAACTTGTTCCACATTGCTGAACAAGTCCCTAAAGTGTGAAGAATAGGGGATAAAATAGATGGTAAATGTGACAACATAGCAAAACTCCTTCATATGACAGGATACTGAGACAAATGAAAAAACACGAGAATGAGAATCCTAGTGTAGGGAGAAAAGATTTTGCAACAGAGGAACATGTTCCTCTGGAGTAAATACATTTAATTTGAAGTACAGGTGTTAAAAGGGAAAATAACATGGCATTGTTCCTTAGTTACTGTTCCCTTTTAGTAAAACCTATCCTATAGGACACGGTATTCTTTTGCTCCAAGACCTATTTGAAAAAGAAATAAAAAAGCTGTTGGGATGCTAGTTGTTCAGGACCTTTAGGCAGGCATAACTGAAGTTCAGCTCTTATTAATCAAGCAGCTAATATGAAGATGGAAATCAGATGTTAGCTTCTTACTATCTCCCTCTATCAAAGAGAGAATTTGTGTTCCATAGACAGAGGACACACCAGAGTCCTATATTTTGTGCCAATTTGCAGTGGTTGGCTTGGTTCCTTTAATCTGTTCTAGTGCATAAATTTCCATGGCAGTAATGCTGTAGCTCCATGTTCCATACCAAGTGCTTAATTTTCTTTGTAGTAGACAAAAAGAAGATAGAAAAATGTCAGCACCTTCACATAAATATAAAAAATTGCTCTAAATATATTTTTCTTTGATACAAGTTAGAGAATCTCCCCCTTGCCACATCTCTAGAAGGAAATGTAGCTGATCAGTTATTTGCAATCTCAAGTGGGACCAGCATGAAATGGCAGACACAGGATTGGATTTTGCCCCTGCGTCATTGTGCAACTTCATAATTCCTTTTTGTCCTATGAAATTATACTGTTGCCTAGCATCTGTATTCCTCCTTTTCTCAACTTTTTCCCATATTCCTCTTCTCCAATATCTGTGTATTATGTATTTATAATCACTCTGTGGACAAAATCTGTACTCTCAGTGCTACATATGCTATTGTATCTAACAGTATACAGTTGAGAAAAACCACTTTTTTGATTTATTACTATATTTCATTTCCATTGCTGTCTTCATATAGATAATTAACATTTAACATACAGAAATTAATGTTTTTTGTGACAATGAAGCTCTCCTCCCTGTTCTACCTCTATCTAAGTGAGCAAAAATAGGCTAAAATGCACAGGATTCTAATCACCCAAGAACGACAAAATTCTGTTATCCTTAAATGACACAGAAATTATATTTCTTCAGTTTATGGTAACAATCAGGATTGTAATACTAATTAATTGCATGAACATTTGTTCAACATCTGATTCACTGTTGAGAAATGCTAGAATCCAAGCACTTGAGGCTGCCTTTTCACAGTGAACCTGTCTGCTCTTGCATTTCCCCTGTGGAGAGACCTGCTAAAATGCAGTTCCCTGGGGGCAGGAGAGAAGTGGAGCAGGTCTTTCTTCATATTCCTATCTTAAATGCATCCAGGAACTAAAGCTCAGCATGGTAGTTTAATGTGTTTAACATGCGGACATTGTTTTCTGTGAATATATGCATACAGTTTGTAATATATTGATGTATATGTATTGCTTCTATCAGTGTGCTTTCTAATGAGTTTACAAACAATAATTGATACAGCTGAACAGCTATATTCATATATGGACATGTAATGATGGCTGTTAGACAAATATGGACCACACAAGGGTGGAAACATTCTTAGCTATATTGGGGAAAAGAAGCATGGACTGCCATGCATTTGTGGTTCCATAAGTAAGGAAGATTATGTGAAATCACTGTTGCCTCTAGTTCATATGAAAATTTAAATTTTAATTT
Organism: Burhinus bistriatus; assembly: GCA_013397275.1. Classification (NCBI taxonomy): domain Eukaryota; kingdom Metazoa; phylum Chordata; class Aves; order Charadriiformes; family Burhinidae; genus Burhinus; species Burhinus bistriatus. The sequence continues at coordinate 22,382 of VYXH01003590.1, forward strand.
GAATTTGATTATAGTTAGTACAAGATTTAAGATTTAAAAATCATGCTATCTATGAGTTCAAATTACAAATCAACCTCACAGCAACCTCAGTTAGTTGTACAAATATAGGGTATTTGGACTGTGGTTTATAGTATTAAATGAGTCCATTAGTATTTTTTAATGTAATAAGCCTATCATTCATACATAAAATGATACACTGAGAACACCAGTTACTATATAGGGATCTTTTAGTGTTCCCTACACCACCTTGCCCATTGAGACTATTAATCTTCAAAAAAATGAAGAGACGGAATACCAATTCCCCAAAAAGCCAATGACAGAAGCCTAGTGAAATTCTCAAACTACCATGAATACATCCTGTATTTTATATTTCTCACACTCATTATAATTGCATACAGTCAAGCCCTTCAAGGAAGACACGTGAAGACTTCCATTAGCAGTAATTGCTGCATTTTATTATTTTAGTCACTTCATCCCAAGAAAAAATAACTAGAGTGCAGTGAATTCAAAGCAATGGTTTTCTAGAAGAAAATTCTGAGTAGCAATAGTATTAAAATATTAGCTGTTGGCTATTTAAAATGTTGCTATAGTCAACTGCTTCAGAATTTTTTAAATCAAATTCAGAAAAAGTAGCATGATTGCAAAAAACTTTAATGGGACTTGAATAGTTCTATTTTTTTAATTTCAACATAGTATCTTTTTAAGTTTCAACATACTAATTCATTATGATGCAGTCCCCAAACCTAACAAATCAGGCATAGCCTGTTTCCTTGTTAACTATTCTGCAAATGGAATTCATTTATTTGCACTCAAGTGTATTTAAAAGTGAATAAAAGCACCCCAATAGATTCACTCATATAAAGTTCTGAACAAAGCTTTGAAACAAATTCAAGGGTAAAACCCCAGATATCTCAACTCTTTGGTTTTCCTGGCAAAGGTTAAAGACAATAAAGTAGTGCTTTTTACAGAAAGCAGAAATATTTCCCTTTCTAAGCTGAACTTTGCATGCAGAAATAAATTGAAATTCAGTGTGGAAAAAAGTCACACAGAATACCAGACAAATTGATGATGGAGGCTTGTCCCTCACTCTGGAAGATACGTTTCAGAAAAATTGCTGGTTAAGTGCTTATTTTAATTCTTTTAGACACTATATGCTGTTTGCTGATGGATGGTGCTTTGCCTTGCTATACTGTAAGTTCAGTGCTTGCTGTAGAACTTCAGCTAGTTTTCACAGTTCATTTTCTGAGCAAAGGGATTATTTTGAAAAAATCTCATAATTACTAGGCTGGATTGAGAGGTTAATTTAAAAAACATAACGTTTAGTACAGCCAACTTTGTGTCTTGTAGATTTTGCTAAAAGGTCAGAAAAGCAAAACTTCTGTTTTCAAAAGAATTGTGGTATTCATAAGGACAGAGCTGTAACAAATTCTGGACTTCGGGTAATCTTAAGAGAGCTGCAGCATGGTTGCGTCCAGCCTGACCTGAGCCAGCAGAATATATTGAAGATATATCACTTCTACAGACAGTAAACTAATGGATTGCTTCCAAAATAATGCTTTTTTTCATTCTTCTGCTTCCTTCTCTGTTCTTTGATTTCTTCTCCCCTTCTTCTTCCCTCAGTTTGAGGAACAAGTAGTGGACAACATGTTAGCTCTAGAAGATGAGCACGGATGCTCCAAAAACAAAAGGAATGAAGCTTTTGGAGATAACTTAATCACACTAGGATCAACTCTTTTGCTTCCTTTCTTTCTCTTATTGATAAATTGCTAGTGGATGGTATATGGGGAAAGAAAGCCTCTGAAGAAAAATGTTTCATATTCCCTAATCTAGTAGGTATGTGAAAGGATATCACAGTGTCCACCAGTGAGCGATGGACAGCTTCTTGTCCTGAAGTTTTTATGTCATGCAGTTAAGAAAAAATAGGTGCCTTTGCCAATGGCGTGTGTCAAGGTAAAGTGGATTTGATTGCATTTCTTACATAGCTACTGGAAATCTTCAGAAACTACAATATAAATATCCTGTACTGGTGATCTTGACATTGTAAACATATGGCAATGTTTTATGGAGGTTGTACTAGAATTACTATAAAAATTATTATAATTGTTAAATATTTGAAAGAGTTAAAAAATCCATATGTTCTCTAGCAGAAGTTTATCATTAAACCTACCTCTAATCTTTCAGGTAATTTTTCATTCTAACTGGCAAATACTTTGTATGTCATTTAAAGTTGGTGCAGTCACTGAAGTTAACAAATCTGTCAAGGCTGACATTTTCTCTTGTAAAGTTAACTGTTCTGTGAATAGAACTGACTTATTTGCTCTCAGTTGTGTTTAAGAATTAATACAATTAATATAGTACATTCACTAGCCTGAGTGAATCTTCCAGTTATGGCCCTGTATGCTTATGGCGCAGACCAGCCACAAAAGAAAATAATAAGTGAAAGAGCCAGCCTTTGTGCTAATATGCATTCACATTACCATCTCTAAAAAGGGCTCCGTGTTAGAGAGGAATTGCAACTGCGATGATCATTGCAGCAAAAGTACTGCTATTGGATATGTGTTCACCTCCTGGCACATACAAGACAAACCGAGGTGATTCTGTTACATGCCATTTCTGTGTCTTTTCTTACGATTGTATTGGAGGAAAACTTTCAGGTCCAGTTGGGTCTGCTTGTGTTAATCAACATAACCACAGTAACTTTGAGGAAACCATGCAGTTTTACAGGCACTGAGAAGAAAGCTATCTTGCAGTTTCTCAAATTTAAAGTCACATACATTTGACAGTGTGTCCTTACCAAGGCCTAAAAACAATTATTACTATTTTCCCATAGACCTTCCAAAAAATAGACAGATCTGCTATAATTTTATTATATTGAAATCGATCCTATTACTTCAGCATAATGCCTGGGTGAAAATAGAAACTCTTACTAAAAATGATGCTCACATCCTTGGCAAGTTTAACTTTTAACTTTTATTTAACAAACAAAATTAGTTTAAATATCAAACAGCAGCAGAATTTTTAGTTCTGTGCATGTTGCATTTTCAGAAAGTCAAGAGAATGTAAATAATCCACTGGTTCTATGGCCTGTTTCTCAGCTGTATTATTCTTTGTATGTACAGACACTGGGTGAGAATGTTCTTTAAATCACCTCATCCATCATGATATGAGATACCCACATTCTTGGTCCTTGACCATTTAGGAACAGTATGCACAAATGAAAAAGAACTCAAAAATGAAGCATGTATAATTCTCAAGTCATAATGACATATGCTACCTACTGCAATAAGTATAACCTCAGAGGTTACAGTGTTTCACCACAGGAACAACTTTCAGTTCTATAACCTGAACAGATGTTCATTTTATGAAACATTGAGCTTTTAGAGGTCTGTTTATTTCTGGTACTCACAAATCCCATGCTATTGGGAGCTTCAACATATATGAAATTGCTGGTCAGTTGTTTCAGCTACAGGTCTGTGAAATAATAATTTTTATTTATTTGCTATGCACATAAAAATAGTATAGTATTTCAGAGGATATTGTAATTATGTCCACAGTTGAAATCCTGTTCATTAGCAACATTTTATCTTGGCTCAGATCTTACTCTGTATATTTAGATTGAAATAATTTTAAAAAAGAGAGGATAGCTTATATTATAATTTAGGAAAAATCTTTATTTTCTTAGCCATTATTGCTAATCCATAATACTTTTCTTGGTAGATTACTGTGAACTGGAACAGAGAGTTATCCACTGAAAATAATAAACAGTCCTTGTAAGTCAGCTAAATCAGAATGACTCAGTGTAAGAAGATCTGCATGGAGGGAAGAGATACACAGTAGAGGTAAGTTGTTCAGGGTCCTCAAAGTATGTATATTAGCCACAATATGCCTAAATATTTGATATAGACAGGGATCAAGGTTGGAGTAATTTTACTCAAGCTTCAAACCCTTTCCTTCTCCATTAAGCTAGAAAGTGTACAGATAAAGGTTTTGGTTCAGGTCTGATGTATATGCAAACTATATCTGTGGAATTAATCACATCCAAGGGAGACTAACTCTTTAGGATCCTCAGTTTAAGTTTTTTGTGAGACAAAATGATCAAATCAGTCTGAATTTGCATATTTGACAGCAGAATTCTGCCCACTGATTTTCTGAGAGTTAGTAGCATACTACGTGTGAAAAACTGCAATGATCCAGCCAGAGCCATCATCAGAAATGTTTTGTTTAATTCAGGGATGCCATTAACTCAGTGAATAATTTTGCCATAAAGAAGATTTCTGTTGCTTCATGAAGTTGAAATTTACATTTTTAATATGTTTTTTAAAAATCCTAGATAGCTTTCAAGTGTGGATTAAAATATATGGGAAGACCTCATTCTAGGCACTTCTTTTCTCATGCAATAAATTACACATAGTATTTACATACCTGGCAAGCTCCACTCATTTCAATTGAGACCGATAACCAGCATGCTTTCAAAATTCAATGCTCAAAGGAAAGTCAAGTATAAAGCAGTGATGACATCTCTAAAAAAAAAACTTTGTTGGAAAACCAGATGGGTGTCCAAGTTGAAGTCATGAATCTTTTCTGAGCCAATATTCAGTAATTTAGCATTTTAAATGTGCATCCGTGAATGGGTCCACAAAAATATTTTAATAAAGTAGTAACTTAATGACTTGAACACAGTGCAGCTCTGTGCTCTCTCCTCATAATGCTTGTGTCTTTAGTTTAAATGCTTTCCATCTTCAAATGATCGCAGTCAGGAGAGATGACTTGTGAATACGCAGAATTAAATACCTCGATGTTTCCAATTTTTGATAAGAGAAATCATATACTGGATACCAATAGATCAAGTAGTTACTAGTTTTCCCTCTCAAAAAAAAATTAAAAAAAAAAAAGTGAACTTATCTACAAAGTACTTGTTTTTTTAATAAATTACTACAGAAAACTCTTTAACAGTATTACAAAACTGACCAGATAGATATACAAGCAGCAACCCAGTGTACGGTAGCACCGAGTCTTTACCATTACTTTTTAAACTAGGGTGTTATGAAAGCTGTGTGTAATATATAACAGTGCTCAGCGTGCTATTCTAAGGAGTAAGCAAACATGCTTCCTGCACTGTGAGCTGCAGTGGAAGGATGGCTATACATCCTCTAGAAAAGAAGTAATTCCAACATATTTGCTAGCAACGACACAGAGATCACTGTGATTCTTACTACTCTGTGGGGAACTGGCTGAAACAGAGTCTGCAGGCAATTTAGCTGCATTTGAAATGGCCCTTACATATGACACAGACCTCAGAAAGGACCATGCAGCTGTGCAAGCAATATGCATAATGTAGGCTTTAATTTTGTACATACAGAACCAATTGTGTAAGCTGGCTACACAACCAACATATAACATTTGTCGAGTGGGCTTAGTAATGATTTGACAGTAGAGGCAACAGTGATAAGAAGCTAAAGAAGATTAAATCATAGCCCTTTTTTAAAACTTTAGTTCAGATTTTGAAACCTGCATTTAACGTTTCGGCTCACATTGTCGATCAATTTTAACTGGAATTGGCCATCTAGCAGCTTGAAGTGGCTTTACAAATATTACCCACCAATTACTATTTGACTCTACCAGTAGCTTGCGTAAAACTGACGCTATCCTGAAGTTGCTGGGTTAGAACCAAAATGACAGTACAAGCAAGAGTAGAGGAAAGAATATTTTCCCATCTATATGAAGAAAGCAAGGTAGAAAATTTCTGGATATTTTTCATATTTTATACCTATTGATAGTCTTTTGCTGTACAGACTATAATGAAAAACAAGATGAGGTAAAATTTATAGACAAATACATTTGCTAACAGAAGCATCAAATTTGGATTCTAAACATTAAGAAATCCTTTTTTAGATAAGATCTTTAGATATCATAAAGCCACAAGAAAAACACCAAGAAGGCAAGGAGGGGGAGTTGCCCTTTATGTGACAGAGAGCAGCTGGAATGCATGAAGCCCTGCCTTGGGATGGGTCAGGAGTCAGTTGAGAGCTTAGGGGTGAAGATTAGTGTGCAGACAACATGGTCTGCTGTTGTAATCAGTATCTGCTACAGACCTGCTGATCAGAAAGAGGTAGATGAGGTTTTCTTCAGACTAGATGAGGCCTTTAAACAACTGGAAGAAGCCTCACATTCACAAGCCCTGGTCCTCATGGAAGCCTTCAACTACCCTGATATCTGCCAGGAGGACAATACAGCAGGGCTCAAGCAATCTAGGTTGCTCGAGTGAATTGAAGACAATTTCCTGGCACAGGCAATTGAGGACCCAAAAAAGAAAGATGCTGTACTGGACCTGATACTTGTGAACAAGGAAAAACTTGTTAGGGACTTGGAAGTCAGAGGCAGCCTTGGCTGCAGTAACGGTGAGATGGCAGAGTTTAGGATCATAAGAGAAGGAATTGGGCAAAAAGCAGGATCACAGCCCTAGATTTCAACCTTTTCAGAGGATATGGCCCTGGAGAGAAGAGTGATCCAGGAGAGGTGGCTGATATTCAAGGATCATCTCCTCCAAGCTCAAGAAAGTTCTGTCCCGACAATTAGGAAATCCAGCAATGGTGGCAGAGACCTGCATGGATAAGCAAAGAGCAACTAACTGAACTCAGACATAAAAAAGAAGTGTACAGGAAGTGGAGGCAGGGGCAGGTCACCTAGGAGGAGTATAAAGTTCCTGTCCGGTCATGCAGAGATAGGGCTAGGGATAGAAAAGTTGAATCTGGCAAGGAATGTGAAGAGCAACGAGAAAGGATTCTACAAGTACATAAACAGCAACAGGAAGACTGTTGCTAAATGGGGCAGGGGAACTGCTGGCAAATGAAATGCCAAAGGCCAAAGTGCTCAGTTCCTTCTTTGCCTCAGTCTCTCCCAGTAAAATTTGCCTTCACGAAGCTCAGGTCCCTCAGACTAGAGGGGACTGTTCACCCTGGAGAAAAGAAAGCTCAAGGGGGGACTTACCAATGATGTGTGTAAATACCTGATGGGACAGAATGAAGATGAGGGAGCCGGTCTCATCTCAGTGGTGGCTCATGGTAAGGACAAGAGGCAGTAGGCACAAATTTAAATACATGAAATTCCCTCTGAACATAAGAAAACTCTTTCTTACTCTAAGGGTGGTCAATCAGTGGCAGAGAGGTTGGGGAGATATTCAAAACCCGACTGGACACTGTCCTAAGCAACCTACTTTAGCTGACCCTGCTCGAGCAGGGTGTCAGACTAGATGATCTCAAGAGGTCCCTTCCAACTTAAATGATTCTGTGATTCTGTGAATTTCTGTTACTTAACAAAAAAGCATTCTCTCCTTGAAAATGAACACTTAGAAAACTGATAGTAGTTGATCTTCAGCTCCTTAAACACAGGGATCTTGTGTCATTTGTGAGACCCCAGGGTGCCCTAACTAGCCTCTTGCTGCTGCCTTAGGAGATGGTTGCCCTGGAGGTTCTGTTTAATATGTCCCAGCCCTGTGCAGACATCTGTCTCAAACACCATGTCACCTCAGATGGCACCTAGGTTTAAGTACGTCATTTGTAAGTATCTTAAGAGAGATGAATGTCCAAAAAAGCTATAGAACAGACAGGGAGAATTAAAATAAATAATCTATAGAAAGGAATGGAATCTTTCTTTTTTATGCTCTTAATTGTTAGAAAATTAGTGTCATGCTTTGTCTGAGTTGGCTTAAAGAAGTATGCCCAAAAAATACTGAAAAGATAAGCACGAACTTCTAGGATCTTGGCAACCAAGTGGGCTTGTGCCATATCTACTGAAAGGTTTGACATTCTTGGAAAAATGAGACGGACTAACTCAAAATAAACTTTCCTAAAATATCAAGAAACAACCTTCTTTGTAGAAGTACTTCTTTGTAGAAAATATTTAAAATAGACAAAGAGAAATCGGTATTTCCATATAAAGTATGTATGTCACATTACTGCATCAGAAAAGAAAGGAACGGTGTAGTAACAACATGAAGAAGCTAAGACTATGCCAGGTCTTTCATTTACATTTCTGTACAGATTCTCAGCTACTGTACTACTAATTCTCTCAGTAACATTTTGTGCCATTAAGGATTATCTGCAGTACTATGAAACAGGAGGTCTAACCCTGAGTACAGCAGAGTTCAATTTTGTGGAATGCAGGTTAATCCAGCTTGAATTGCACTTAATCTTTGTTAGTAGATTAACAAAATATATTTTCGTGTTTCTTCTAGATTACATAGAAATGTTTGTAGAGATTAAGAATTGACATAGTTTAGATCTCAATAACAAAAGCTTTATTGGTTATGATTTCAACACTGGAAAAACACTGTATTTGCAACTGACAAACTCTCTAGGAAATAGGAGGACACAAAAAATCAGAAGTCACAGAACAAAATTAAGGTTTTCCTGGATATATACAGTCTTTTCCATAGGGACCTCTCTTTGTTCCCTTTTAGGTTAATGATTTTACAACTTTTATATGTAATTATGCAACTGCAGGAGAAAAATCTAAGTCTTTAATTACATACATATACATAATCATGCTTACATACACATATATGGTATTACATACAGGTACATAATGTCAAATTGCCTCTGGTGTAAATATAGCACAAGAAATAAAATGCAGGTAGCTGTGGTAGAAACCTCTATGAGTATCAGAGAAGTTCAAGTCCATACCAAGTTTATGGCAGAAGCCTGACTCTATTACAAACCAAGTTGAACTCTGTTAGGTTTTTTAGGTGCATTTATTTGATCATAACTCATAGTATAGCCAAAGTTGTTGAATAATAATGTTAGAAAACAATGTGATAGAATAGTACAAAATTAAGCTATTTAACATATTCAGAAATCTCAGTGACAAGTCTAATTCATTAGGAATATACTTTCCCCTTGTTAAGCATACATCAGTCTCATTAATATTAACTGCAGTGATTTATGCATGTTTAAAACTGAAGATGACATTTAATAACTGCATCAGCAATTGCATGGATATGTGTTCAGATAATCTGACTACTCATTTCTGGAAAACATTGCCTGGAACAGTTCAGCCTCGCTAAGTAGTCATGTTTGCTATACATTATGTATGAAGCTGTCCAAAACATATGAAGTGCTCCCTTTTATATATTGTTCCATTATAGATATATTACTTCTACATATGTGGTGCCCTGATTATCTAATTAGTTACACATTTTGATTAATAATCAAGCCCTTATTTTGTGAGAGGCACTGGAATTTTATTGCTAAGAGAATTGTCAGAAAAATCTCTATAAACTCACATTTGTAAAAGGATAAATAAAAATAATAAATCTTCCCAATTATTTAAAGTAACTGGGTAGAATCCTGTCTAAACTGTGTATTTGGCTGTCTCTATATAAAATGATCTACTTCCAGATGACTAAACAAACCGATCTGTTTGTAGTGCTCTTTTCCTTCGTGTTCAGAGATACATTTACGCTTTATAATATAAACTCATCAGGAACTTGGGGACTTCTGAAAATCTTGCCATTCTTTCCTGTTTATATTTCTTTTAAAAACAGAAAACCAAACCCAAATCATTTTGGGGAAAGGTGTCAGTCTTTTGCTTGTTATGATCATGTTTTTCTCCCCTCCCCACCCCCGGATGTAGTTGCATCCTCATCTTCTCACCTACCAAACGAGTATCAAATGAAAGTTCATACTATTCTTCACTTGTCAATTCATCTTTTGCCACCTAGTAGAACTAGCACAGCATCCTCTCTCCCTGTACTGTAACACGCAGGCAAGGGGTAACCAATTACATTAAGTAATTCTCCTGGCCGACACTTCTATTTATCTTTACTCCCTTTTACTCTGTTGCTTGCATCTATCAATATGAAAAACAGATTAACATGCATCTCTGCCCTACATAAAGTATTACTACACCTTCTCCCGAAACTAAACCACTGAGATTCAGTCAATCTAAGCAAAGAAATCAAAGAAATAAAGTTGCAGATGTCTTCATAGGAGAACCTTGGACTGAGGTTCTAAAATGGGCTTCAGGGACATGGATGCCCAGGTCTCACTCAAGTTCAGTGGGAGCCAGAAATCTGGTTTCTTTGGGTTTCTTTGAGAATCTCAATCACATTTTTGAGCAGTACAAACAGCAGGTTGTATTAAGCAGTCGTAACAGAAACAACCTTAAGGACAGTTTATAAAACTGCAGCAATTATAAGGAATGAGCAAAGAAATGACTAACAACAATCGTTAAAAAGTTATGGTTCTGAAAACTCTGGAGATAACTGAACTTAATTACAGTACATAGAGAAAGAGAGCAGATAACATCCCACTTGCTTTTAACAGTTTCCCATAATGCCACACACTTTTTAGTACTGGAGACATTCCAACGTCTGGGTTAGGATGTTTTTTGGCTTGGTTTGAGGTGTACACTTGCACACATCTGTTGTGCTCCCTATTACCAATGCCTGTTACTCACTTCTGCTTTGTGTGCCTGTCTGGGAGAAAACACCACTGAGTTTTCTAAAATCTCCAGATTATTTCAAATAAAATGTATTTGGATATATATTTGGATATATATATCCAAAATATTTGGATTCTACAAAGGTATGCCAAATGTCCTTTTTTTTTTTTTTTTTTTTTTGTGGAAAAGCAGAACATAGAGAGTATAGGGTTCAAGAAAAAAGCTACAGGACTCGCTTGGAGAAAGATGATCATAAACATAAAAGAATTCTTTGTGGTCATGAAAATTAAGGTATGTTTCCTAGCAAAGACGAACTGCAGTTTCTGTGAATGAATGTACACCTATAAAATGTTCATGAGAATTTCATCTGTAGATGGGAATGAAATGAACCAGCTATCATTACCTGGACAAAATTATTCCTGTATTTTAATGGATTTTCAGCTTCTGTAAGGATTAAAAAATCAGACTGTATCACATCTTAATACCAGCTGACTGCTTAGTAAAGAATACTGTTATGAATCCCATGTTCTCTCAGATCTGAGTGCTAATTCAATGACTCGATAACAACATTACTACAGTATAATTAATCACTTCCTGCTACAACGAGAAAATCTTTAACAAATGTCATTATAAGTGGCTGCATTCTTATTCTGAGAAGTGATGCATAAAATGGAATACATTACAGTTTGGATTGTATCTTAATGGTCTAAAAACACGGAACGTTTTTCCCCTCTAGTGTCTGGTAGTGGAAATTACAACTAGTTGAATGCATTTTTCAATAATTATAATATTTTAGTTAATTTATAAAGATTTTTTTTAAAATTATGAGCATGTTAAGGTCTTAGTTAGACCTCATGGGTTATTTTGAAATTATTTCCTAGTGAATAATTAATATCAGACCCAATTCTCATACTAAAATCAAGGAAAGTTTTATTGTTGATGTCACTGGGCTTTAAACTCCTCATTAAAATGAGAAACTGGGGAGAAGACCTATCTTCAGAAATTTCAGATGAGTTAAAGTAACGTCATACTACTGAGTTAGAGGCAATTATAGCAAATATAGATTGAAACTTGTATTGAAAATGTGGATATTAAACTTTTGGAAAAGTTCTATACCTTCAGATGCATCAATATCATCTGCACTACAAAACAATGGTTTCTGGGAATAGCCAACATTGTTAACTTGCAGTCAGAGCCTGATCTGCCCCATCCGAGCTTGCCTTTATAGGCTTTATAAATTTAATACAGTGGAGCCATAGATTGATACTGGCACTTACTAGAGCAGCTAAATTCAAGAAATCAAGAAGAGCAATTCAAAGTGGCTTCTGTCTGCATCTGTCATATCCGAGTCCTGTAGAGTCAACAGAGAAAAGCAGGCATGTAATCTAGGAACTTATAGTAGATGTTTTGCATATGGCATTTTCCTGTCTGTGTAGGGCGCTTTGGAGAACAGATGGTCAGAACCATTAACTGCTGCTTGGAATGTCACTGTAGTGACCAGGCTTTCTCATAGGCCGAAGAGTCTGTTCCCTGAATACAGCCAGGAAGTGGTAAATATTATTAAAGAGAAATCAGACTAAACAATGGAATGTTTCTAATCTTCTGCATGGAGCATACATTCTGAGAGAATTTACAATCTATTGTATAATTACAGTAAACTAAAGGCCTTTGTGTATAAATGGGACTTAGCCTGGAATTTGCTGCTTCTTGTCAGATCTCATGAGAGGAGTCTACGCTTGGCAGTCTGTTTTCTCCAGCCATTATTCTAGTAAAATTAATTATGCTTTGGCACAAATCTTACCTCAGATAACTGAGTTTCTGTAACTTTTCCAAATTGGTGTTAATGGTAACTTTTGAACATTGTTTCTCCTGTTGGGTTTTTTGGAGTTTGGGGTTACTTTGAATGAAATGCCTTCTTTTTTTTTTTTTTTTTTTTGGCTAAAGATGTGCTGACTGTCAAAGAGAGCAAGCTCACTCTTGCATAGCCAGCCAACTCTCCAGCTGACCTTTCTCAGGAAAGACAAAAGGAAAAACATTCATGTTCATTTGTTCATAGCACATGAGTACACATACACCATTTCTTCCCTCTTCCTGTTCTCAGGCTGATGAAGGGCATAAGGTAATAGAGGGATTTTTTTGGCTGTGCAGTAGTGAGCTAAAATCACGTGCAGGACTTTGCACTTCTTGATGAAATTCATGAGGCTCCTGTCTAGTTCTCTAGCTAGATTACCAAGAAACACGGTTTTCTCTTATTACTCCTCTCCTTTTACTTTTCTGCTTTTAAGCAGAGGAAAAGATCAGTATAAAATATAATCGATCATCAGTAAAGAGCAAAAAACAGGAATGTGTTCATATTATTTAAGAAGTAGTAATATTTATTTCATATTATTTGAGAGGAACGTTGTCAAAACCAATGATTTATTTAAAAATATACATTCTGCAATCAGAAATGTTTCTTTATAAAAGAAAAAGCTCTGAAAACTCTTTATTCTGGACTCCAAAGTTTTCACACAAGATTCCAGAGCTGCAAATTAAGAGTGCCAGCTTCAATTATTTTATTTTCTAATCAATTAAAAAAAAAAAAGTAAAGAGAAGCAAGAAGTCGTATCTTTCTCTCCTTTGTCCCTCTGTACCTCTGCTCCAACTTGTATGTCTTAACATTCATTGTTCTCGCTTCTGATATCTTCATAAGGGTGTCCCATATTGCCATGTATTTCATGGGAAGAATGAAACTTCATACCTTTTCAATGAAACCTCTCACTTTGCTCCTTCCCTGTTATAATTAACAGGCCTTCCTCTTCCTCTCAGTGATTCAGGCATGCCATATGTTTATAAGAATGAGTAGTTATCCCAGTAAGAAAACTAAAAACCAGAAATAGTTACTAGTGGTGTGGAGCAAATAGCAGCCAGATGTTTGTTTAATGAGAAAAAGATGGCTCTCGGAAGAGTCCTAACAGTGCTCATTATTATCAACCATCTGTATGGCACTCTTATGAACCTCTGAGGTGTTGTGAAAAACATGATGGAAAACTCTGTCTCAGCTTTCTTGAGGTATTTCCATTGATTTTATAGAGGCCTCTGACACTGTACTCCTAACTGAGGTACTTTGGTTGGTACTCTACCGCAGAGGACTTGAATGACACTCCAAAAAAGAGAGCTACTAAGATATAAATCATAGATACAAGAAAATAAGAATGCCAAATACTACCCATTCTTGTTTAAGAAGCAGAGATATGAGTTTGACATTAATAACAAACAAACAAGAGAAACCAGTGTCTAAGATAAGATTTCTACACTGCTGTTTAATCTCCCAAACATATTACTCAAATTTCAAAAAGTTTGTAGCTGCCACAGATCTGTAGACTTTTTGGTGACTAGTCCTTTGATACAACACTGCATTTTCGCTGTTCAGGCAATTGCCTAAGTATTTTCTGGCCTAAAAAATATTTGTGGAGGAGGACACATTCAGGAGAAAGAACGCCTACATATGACAGATTGTTTTATTACGACTGTCCTATGAAGGCAACAAGAAAAGGTGTACAATTTTTAGGGACATTTTATAAAGAAATTTAAATACAGTATTGAAGTTCGTTATTGTTTAAAATGTTTAGCATTCTGGTATAAGAATGAAATCAAATAGGTAGTTTTCAGTTAAAGAGGATGTTGGTCATCCTAATGGAGACATTGTTACAAAAGTGTATCAGGCTTAAAAAAAATGAAGAATTTGTATTCCAAGAGAAGAAAGTTTCAATGCCCAATCTCAGAAAAATATGCATTATGTACCTCAAGTAGTTAGTCTCTTACAGAACTTGCAAATTGATGCTGCAACTTATTATTTTTAGTGTCCTTTAATGAAGGTAATTGCCCTACAGGGAAAAAAGTTCTAAACAGTTCGATGCGATAACACACAAGATTCTTATTGTGGCATTTACCCACTGCCAAAATCACTGTTAACGGATTACTTTCAAAATCTCAAGAAGCAAAAAATCTTACCAAGCTTGGCTGAGCTGTAAAAATCTGACGTTTGTTGAACCTTTGGCTAAATAGTGCCAAAGGAAGTATAAATCAAATACTTTGCCTAAAACTGCTCTTTAACAAAATCCCTCAGAGTTTGCTGTAGATGAATTAACAAGCAATTGGTTGCAGAGGGAGTTCTCTGTAGATGGCAAGCTAATGAATTCTGACAGGTTGAATGGTGCAAAGATAATGGGCTGAGCTGTCCACTGACTGTAAAGCAGAAGCTGATTAAGGTTAAGACTTTAGGAAAACACCTCAACAAAACTGGATCAAAAGGAATGATTTATTTGATTTGGGGGGCTGAACTGCAGGGTTTCATGTTTTTTTTTTTTTTTACTAAAGATTGATGTGTTAGACCAATTCAAGCCTTTGAAGTTTTACACTGGCATTGTGACTTGCTGCGTAATTCATGATTGTTCTAATATTGCCATTGACTCCTCCTTTCCACATAAGAAGGGTCACACATAATTGACTTCATCATCATAATACTGTCTTTGAAATAATTTCAGATTCAATTAGATATAGAGAGTTATTACTCCATAATTTGTTGGAAAACTTTTTCAAAACAGAGTACCTGAAATCAGACTTCAGAAGATGAAGCAAGACTAAATAATAGTAAGAGTTATCCACCAAAGAAGTGTTATACAGTTTTTCTTCCAGAAATAGCATCATTTTGTGTCTTTAAAATCATGGCTGATGAAACTAAGACTTTATGTAAGAAAGGTGGCAGGACATATGTGGAAAGGATGGATGACTTTTGTCAGTCCTACAATCAGTAAAAAGTATGTAGGGCTTGTTAGGTGGAAAAGTAAGTTTTCCTTCTAGGGATATTAATTTGTTTAGCTTACGCAAAAAAACAGATTAATTAAATCTCTCAGAAAACAGCAATAGAAGAAAAACATTTACCCTTTCTAGCATCAGCAGAATGAAAAGCAATTAAAGAGATACTTATTTTCTTTCCTTTCTTCTTGTTATTTTTTAGATGTCATCTGCAAAAAGCAGACTGAACTGTTCTAGGCTGTGACTTGTGTAACCAGCCAAGGCTGGATCCTATTATCACTACTCAAGTATCAACAGACCAAGGTGCTTTTCTTGGTCATCATTACAAAGACTAAAAAAAATTCCACAAACCTAAACAGAAAAAAAGAACCAGAATCTGAATCTGAAGGTGAATTTGGCAAGATATCAAACTTACCGAGCTTTCATAATGAGGTTCTGAAAATTCTGATAGAGTTATGGATCATTAACATCAGTAGGATCCTGGAAACAACTTTCAGGGGAAAAAAAAAAAGTCCCAAAACTTCAACAAGAAGACAAAGACTGTTTTCAGTGGACAAGTATGGAACCTTCACTGTTAACCCTCAAGGTTAAGCTGTATCTTACCTCTCTCAAACTATATATAAAAAAACCTTATTCTTCACAAAAAAGATGTAATAATATTAAACAATCATTTTTTCTTTTATGAAATGCTAATCTATCTTGAAGCATAAAGATACAATATAGCTTGAAATGAAAGATTTTGCCTTCCAAAACTGTAAACACTCCAACATATGCGACATTTTTTGTCAGAAACCTCAATAAGATGACTCACATGATCCAAAGTAGGTTTCTAATTGGTCAAAATCTTTTGAGAATTTTCTTCATAAAGTCTTAGGTCAAGGATAAAGAGCAAGTGAATATTTCTCATATTATTTTATTGGAAAAATGATTATGTATTATTGGGAAATGATTACGTGCATTTAACCTTTGTATGTGACACAGACACGTGACAAATATAGGCCCCTCAGAGACTGATGATAATACTTTTAAGCTCTCTTCAACAATTGCATGTGCCATGAGAAGCAGGAAGAGAAACGACACTTTCTGAAGAGAAGGAGAAAGTAGTTACTGTGTGTATAGATGCAAAGTCAGTCTTTACTCCATAACCTTCCTGCACAGAAATAAGCAAGCAGATTCTGAAATACAATAACGAAGTGACTTCTTCAGGGTCACTTCGGTAGAGCTGATCCTGTGTTAGGTAGGATAAGAGGCAGTCTGGATGACCCCCTGAAAGTCCTACAACAGCTATTTGCTCTCATCTCTCCGGAATTTGACATATCTAGTATGTTGAGAGCTACTAATATTTCATTCTGAGGGCACAAAAGACTAAGAGATTGAAGGCAGATGAGTGGAATAGATCAACATTTCCAACTAGAAAAAAATGTCAGTATATATTACAAGTTCCAAAGCACCTTAAATTATTTGTTTTAAGGTCATGCTTACATGTCCTATTCAGAATTCAAGTGCCATTATAATGTCATAGATCATTTTTTCAGCCACTGCAATCTGCCAGGGAGAAATCAGACAGCAATCACTGTGGCTATATAGTTTCTAAACTGTTGAAAATACTGTTCTGAGACATTTTTCCATTCTGGATAACTGCAATGTAGATGTAGTCTAAAAAGACTTTCTGCTTCATGCTGGTGCTAATGATACCATTGGCAAAGCATACATGTCAGGCAGATTTGGCTTGACCAGTCCAATAGACTCCAAAAGACCAAAGGTCCAAAAGACCTCATGTCTTTTCTGAAGAGAGATGATGTTCTCTTATGACAGTCATGCTCCTGGAAATTTTGGGAGGAAAAAAATCTGCAAAAAGTGCCATTTAGCTTAAAAGACATGATAGTGAAAGGAATTACTGGCACAAAACAGTGAAGTCATTTGCTTGCTGGAAATGGTTAAATTTGTCTTTTGCAAACCATCCATTTGCCTTTAGAAACCAGAAAAACCCTGGCTGCCTAATAACATCAATAAGCTGTTACTAATCAATCAATAACAACAATCAAAAACATTCAAAGATAGGATAAAATGGATACTAAAATTGTGGAATAAAGTCAGCTGGAAATTAACTTGAAAACAATGAAGACATAAACCCCAGAAAATTTAGCAGTGAAAGCTCATTCTGAACTTTGGATTGCAGTTGCTCTGTGCAGCTTTGGCCTGTCAGTACTCG
The DNA here is from genome assembly GCA_013397275.1 of Burhinus bistriatus. Taxonomy (NCBI): domain Eukaryota; kingdom Metazoa; phylum Chordata; class Aves; order Charadriiformes; family Burhinidae; genus Burhinus; species Burhinus bistriatus. The sequence continues at coordinate 39,831 of VYXH01003590.1, forward strand.
AAGTACAGCATCACAAACTTTATTTTGATGAAAAGCAGCTGCCTCTATTAATAGGACTTTTGTGACAATTCAAGCAGCGGAGAATAAGCCAAAGGGGAATGCAATGTGTTGGAACTGATTTTGATTTTAGATAAATCCATGGATTTGAGTGACTGGAACATGGACATACTAGGCATGTAGATACAGTGGCATAAGAAATCTTCCAGTTACCATTGCTAAAAATGTGTCTTAGGAACTTCATTTTGAATACTTTGTTTACCAGAAGAAGAGTAGAGTCATTTGAGCAGAAAGTGCCTTCAGCATCTGGATAGAAAATAAAATACATTTGTCTCTTCTTCTCAAGTGTAACTGGCACTGAAGCTACTTTTTTTCCTTCCCTAGATGTTTAATACATCAATCATGCTCTGCTTTTGTGGAGGTGGTGCAATAAGATGAAGACAGAACTATCTGAAGTAACTGAAGTATTCTTGGGACTTGTTGCAAATTCAGCGGCCGTATTTTGTGTGTCCTGAATATTTTCTGCTCTCAAAAACATTTGAATCCTAAGTTCAGTTGAGACAAGAAAAAAAAAAAAAAGACAAAAAAAATGTTTATAATGGCTTTTAGTTCCAAGCATTCCAACAGTGACATACACAGCTGAGCCCCAGACCTGCAAAGCATTTAAACATATGTCAGCTTCAGGAATAAGAATTGTTTGACTGGGGCATTCACATCTTTAAAATGTTTGTGTTGAAAAGGATCTGCACAGAAAAAGAACGCTGTCTGAAGAAACAGCAACAAAAAAACCCCATCAGTGACCACCTTCTTCACTTGTACAAAAAAGGTCATGTGAAAAAAGAAAAAGAAACTTCATCTGAGCCCCCTGTAGGGTGACTATATATAAAAGGCAGCAGGAACCAAGTTTCTAAAAAGGTCCTTAGCAAACTGTAAAGCCTTGCTCACCGACCCAGGTTTTCCTGAAATGGACAGAATGGACTGTTCCCCAGTCAGTAGTTCCTACAACACAAAACATCCCTCCATCTCAAAGAGAGAAAAAGAAGATGCTCACTAATAATTACAGATCTTCAGAACTCTATGCATGCCCATAACAGTACAGGAGGTCTGTGCACCGTACACCCTTCAGCTGGAAAGTTTATCTCAAGAATACTCCTGTAGATCTCAACTGCCCTGCTGTTCTCTCTGCTCCACAGTGGGGGTAGAAGAGCTACCTCTCTGTTCTTCTGAACTGCAGAGCCCTGGTGTGTCAGGGACTTTGATAAGGGGATGGGGAGAGTAAAAGGGGATGCAGAGCATGCACATGGATAACAGACATTGCAAAGCTCCAGTTCCTGCTACGCAACTTTGTGTTTTACCTCTAGCACTTTGTCATCACTCTGAGGGTGGTGAGACACTGGCACAGGTTGCCCAGGGAAGCTGTGGCTGCCCCATCCCTGGAGGTGTTCAAGGCCAGGTTAGATGGGGCTTTGAGCAACCAGGTCTAGAGGGAGGTGTCCCTGCCCATGGCTGAGGGGTTGGAAACAGGTGATCCTTAAGGTCCCTTCCAACCTAAACCATTCTATAAGTCTATGTGCATATCCTGTTACGGGCAATTCCCATCCACCCTACACAGCTTGCAGCTCTAAACAAAGATGTCTAGAGGACCGCTTGGCCAATCCCACTGTCCTCTCTGAAGCCTCTGCAATGATGTAATGATGTAAAGCACACTGAAAGTGTGTAAGGAGTTTTAAATGGCATTATATGGAAATGCTGGAAATAAAGACTTTTTGAAGGGAGGCCACTTAATCTACCTGATAGTATTCAATCAAGTTCTGTTTTGGCTTAAGTGAGCAGATGTCATATTGAATAAGAAAATACCATAGCTTCTTATGGCTTGAAATTCAATTTAAATAGGCAAAGATCATTACGTGTGTGTGTGTGTGTGTAACGTCAGCTGCAGCTGACTGTCACAGCTGTAGGACCTGAGAACATTTACATCAGCTAAGGATCTGTTTGTTTGATTTAAAGCAGATTAAGGAGGAAACTACCAAACTCTGGAGTGGCACAGACACCCCACTTTCACACAACAAAATGTGGGCAATGCCATTGCTATTAAAATCTACTGTGAAACTCTCAATTCAGGGTAAAAAATCAGCATAGCTGAATTCAGTGGGGCAGATGGCTCTGGATTTTCATCCAATAGATGAAATATGATACTGAAGTGAAAACAACAGTTTGAGATACTCAGTCCCTTTGAAATTAGATTTGAAGACAAATATATCAGTAGAGGTATTCTCACATACTGAGAGGGCAGAAAATCTAAACATCTGCAGCCAAAGGTATGCAGGTGCTTATTAAAAATGAAATTATTACTGTAACAGGGGCTGCTCTGGGCAATATAAAAGACGTCATGTAACAGGGATATATATTTCCCATAGTATATGATACGCATAGTATATATACATACATATATACACTAAACAGGCTTGTAGTCTGCCACATCTCTTACCCAACTCTAATGCTAAAGTTAGAGCTGTGACCACATCTGGAATGAAGGATCAGCAGAGAACTCCAGAATACTGCTGTGATCAGACCTCAAATAATAGATAATTGCATGAACCCAATTCCTAATTACTTGACTGCAATTCTTTTAATAGGGACCTCTTTTTTGGTGCTTTTGTGATGTTTACTACATAGAAGCTCAGTCCATGACAGGGGCAGTATAAATAAGCATGAAATTGGTAAATATTATTCCTATTGCTATGTAATTTCATTTCTGTTGTCATAAACATAAGACTCTTTCATCTTTTTCCTACAGTTTAGAAAATACTTTTTCAAATTAGTAGATAAGGCTCTGTATGAAATGAAAACAAAGAGACTGTTTCCAAAATCGTGCTTTCCCCTTGTACTGGTGATGATAGTTTCAATATTTAAACCACTGCATATCAACAGAGGGACCACTCCAACGCTTTTTAGAAAATCTGTTTACAGTTTACAGCTGTATTAACAAATCTCAGTCTCCCTAGCAGCTCGATTTGTGGTTCACTCTATGTGACTTCAGCTTTGCTATTTAGTTTCTTCAGGGACAAGATTTTTTCCAGGAGTCTGTCCAATTTGCTATTGCTTTTATGAAACAGAATATTTGGCTGCTAGTCCCAGACTAATATTTCAATATATAAAGTATGTTCATTCTATGATGATTACTTTTAAGTCAAAGTCACTCATTGTCTCTTAAAATTAACATCAATGTGATAAAGCTAAGTATCAGTAGAACAGAAACTTTCTAGAAGGTTTTGATGTCTGCAGTTTATGTGGCAAAGACCACAACTGCAGTAGCAAGCATTACTAGCTTTTCCTATAGTGATTTTAAAGCTACGGCGTACCTATATTTTATGACTACTCTATAGCTGTCAGTAGAATTTTCACGCACACGTAGTCACTTGTCAACTCGTATGTCAACCTGCTTACAAGGACATAAACAATTTTATCAGAAGTTTAAAAATTCACAAGCTAAAGGAGACCTGAATTTCTTATTATAAATCTGTTCACAGGTAACCTGCAGTCTTCTGAACATGGTCATGAGGCATGCTGGTCTTAGGAGAAAACAGACAAAGCTGCCTGTAAACAAAAAGCACTGTAGGCTTTCCCAGCAAGTACAGCAAAGTGGTTTTTGGCCAAACTGAGGGGCTAATCATTGATTTCACATACATACACGTCAAAGCAATGTTAACTTCATCAATGTGAGCAATCTTAGTAAGGAGAAAATGCAACTTAAGCCCATCTCCTGCTTTCAGCAGAGTCCAGTACCTTCTATGAAGTTTCTGATTTCAACTGTATGGAAAGCTATGCAAATGTGGTGGAAGAGATGACAACACTTATTCCACCTGGTAAATAGAGATTTTAGGGCTAGCTCTGTGAGAAACATCACAAACTTCAGGTGCTGGTGCAAGAAATGAGAGAAGATGCATTCTGGGGCATATTAGACATTACTTGAACTGTCATTTGAGACACAAAGAGTGGAAATATCCAAAAGCTGTATTTTCACTGAAGCTAGGCAATATGAGGCAGAAGAGTCAACTAAACAGCATGGCTAAAGGAGCTGACAGACAGCTAAAAGAATATACATGACCTTTTGAACTTTCTACCACTAGTGACCAACTCATACGTTTGATTCAATGCTCTTCATGATGTACCTAGATCAAAAGAGAGGTAAATGGAGATAAGAGTTTTAAATGGCATCATATGGAAATGCTGGAAGGAAGACCACTTAATCTACCTGATGGTATGCAATACCTGTAATCCAGTAACAAATGTTTAGTTACAGTTATATTGAAAAGACTATGCTGTAGTGGAACCCAGCAGATAGGTGAATCACAGTCTTGTGAACTCCACTAGCTTTGGCATCTAACCGATGCCGCTCAAAATGGTATGTTTTGGAATAATTACAGAACAAATAAACCCAACATCTTCTAATGTTTATCTTAATTGTATCATCTCATCCAAAGACAGCTGTGCAAACTTAAGTAGGAAATTGCCTCAGTACAGGACCATGAAAGAACATCTAATTACACAGTGCATTTCAAGGTAATTTTTTGAAGGTGTATTGGACATATATTCTCTGAATACATACTTTTGTGAACGAATGGCATTTATAAGGAAGGATACTTGGAGAAACTTTCACGTGTTTTCTTTTAAAGTTATCATTCTTGCAACATGCAAGGTACATTTTCAGAATTTCACAAGCTGCACCAACAATTGTTTTTAAAATGTACGGGAAGATCAAGACTGAATAGCATACTGACACTCACAGGCCACTCACAAAAGAGCAGGGAGAGTACCAAACTTGAAAGTTAGAAACAAATATGTGTAATTATGTATAGGGAATATACACAACAATCCACACAACTGAGTCCCTATACAGACACAAGTTTTGAAGTAATGAGTCACAAATGTGGAAAACAAAATAAAAATCTGCCATATTCATAATAGATGACTTACCCAAAAGATAAATTCGCAAATTTCTGCCTCAGCTCTAAAGTACTATAGAATAAATCACATAAAAAGCTTGGAATTCAGAGAAACTTAGTATCCTTCACTGTATTTAGAGAATGTCCCTTTATAAAGGGACTAAAGCCAATGTATTGCATTATTAGGGATACTTATTAATAGAGATAATAGGTCTCCCTCAGATAAGGTAGTCTGACATTGTGCTTTTAAGATGCGAAGGGATCCAAAAAGCCTCAGGTAAGACGACCTTAGTGGAAGTAATGGTCCAGAATAAGGACAGTTCTTAATACTTTTTCCTGAAAAGTCCTACAGTGCCACTGAAGCTGAAAAGCTTCCTTTTTGCTAAGCCTAAATAAGCTAAACTAGGCATGCTCTGAACAAATGCATCCATCACTGAAATAAATCTAATTGTGCAGTGTCTGAAATTCTTTGAGGGGCTAGGGGCATTCTTGAGCATTGCACATTTGTAATGATTCATATACTCCTTTAAAATATACAAGTTTCAGAAAAACGGATTTTGGTCAATAGGCTCACCAATACCCCCAGAAAGGGAAGAACCATAAGTAGTGCGAATTTGTCATGACAAATGTTAACAGCACTGCCCTAAGGCACACTCCCAGCTACAATTTGTATTAATCTTGAAGATCCTAACATAGCTATTAAGAAATAAGAAGAATCTATGCACTTAACCACAAACATTTAAGATTAAATAATCAAATAGGTGGTGAAAACAAATGAACTAGTCTGGATAATGAAAGTGGATATTGACAAAAAAAAAGATGACTAATCAGCTAAACTGGGCACACTAGATACACAGGATTACAAATTTTTTCATATTCTTTTGGGAATAAAGTCCACCGTGGAACAGCAGAATACTTTTACATAAGAACTAAGAGACTAATTGAGGGACATTACAGGCATCCATGCAATAGCTAAGGACATGACACAAACTCAAAATATGAGGAGGCACTGAAGAAAGCAAAGACAGAAAATAGCAAGTTGGATCAGGTAACATCGAGGACATAGTGAAAGAAAGCAAATACATTAACTATACGTTCTCTCCATGGAAAACCAAGCTGATTGACAGAAAAGCTGCAGTCATAATCTGGTACAAGGGTTCTATACGGCACGGAGGTTCTGTGGAAGATTATATTCCCTGCAGAGTTATTTCAGATAAAGAATCACTGACTGCCCTGCTGAGACAAAAGACTGTTCCAGAATGAAGCTGGCCAATGTTCATGGGAACATAACAAAGTACTGGAACAAGTAAATTCAACAACAGCAGCACTGGGATGCTACACACAAGCAAGTATTATTCAAACAGTGAAGTCCAAAAATGGCTTAGGAACTGGGCTTTTACAATACTACAACAGTGATTTTAACAGGAGACAGTTGTAACAGAAGAAAGAAATAGATTCTCAGCTGAGAAGAAATTACTTACCATTGCATATGCCTCAAAGAAATATCAACAAATATCTAAACAATATAGGTCAATATAAAACAGACTGCAGTCGATTCCAGATGATATTTTATTTTCTTGGAAAATACTTCCAAGGTTATGCTGAGCATTACTTCAGTTGAAAAAAAATTGATCTTGAAGTCATATTCCTATTTCAGTTTGTATAAAAGGGAATCAAAGAAGTCACCCTAGTCATTTCTCTTCTTCAAATATATGATTAACTCTGCCTATAGCATTCCTATACATAACTGCCTATTCCATTTGTATCTTAAATCAGCATGTGATCTAATATGTTTCTTTTCCTGGACTAATTTTTTACACTGTCCAAGTCTCATTTACAAAGTATGACAGACTCTTACAAAAAACTGAAATCTATAAGATTCTTTGGCATCTGTGGCACCTTCGGTTCCAAAGCCAAAGGCCTCATGTCCAATTAGCCTTGGACAAAATCATCTCCAGGGAATACACAGGTCCTTTAAAGGGAGTCACTACTTCTAACTACAGCTGAGTCCAGATTTTCCAATAATAGAATTTTGAAAAATTCTCATATGGTTGGAATTTTTTGTTCCCTACTTAGAAAGGCTTGAACTCTTCTTATTTCATTATGTACTTTTGTCCCCTATTTTTTGGTGTCAATAGTTTGTGTAACGTATACACTGTTACTGCTCAGGGGGCTTTACAGTGTATCAATGAGAACAGTTTAGACCCAAACTATTAATAGTTAGCTGTATAAGTAAAAGTCATTGGTGACAGAAGAAATTTGCAGTGATTTTTTTCTGGATTCACAAAACTAGCAAACAGGGATTTCAGGTGCCTACGAGCTTCAAAATTATTCTACCATTTGCTCCACTTAACTGAGACTAATTTCAGGACTCATGTTAATCCCTTTTTCCACAGCCCCTCCTCTCAGAACAGTGTCAGCACACCATGAAATTTTGAGGCAATGCTGAGTCACTAAAATAAGTAATCTACCTGGACAATTAACAAACCATTAGGTACTGGTTTAAACAGCTTAAGTCCAAGCAGACTTTTTTCCAGTGGCCATAATCCAAACAAGAACTTGAAACAGCAAGAAGCAAAGAACACTTGTCAGTAAATCTTTCTAAGACACTTGAGAGTAATACTGTATTTCAGACGTTTCAAATTTGTTTTTTCTCAACTTACTATAAAATGCTTATCTTTTGAATTGTTCTGACTGAATTTATGTTATTGCTGCACTTTCTTTCAGATACTATTAGCAGTAGTTATTAACTGGAATGCTATCAAGCCTATCTACCTATGTAGAAAAGACTTACCATCATAGCTGAACATTCCTGGTATTTCACAATGATTTGTAAACTGAAGGGATTTGATGTAGAGGGAGAATAAATATGAAGTGCTAAAGTGTAATCTTTGAAGTAATTGTTTCCTAAGTGTAGACACAGTTTAAAATGACGTAGGGTTTGATGTAGAAAATACATGTAGAAAAAATAGCCTAGGGACTGCAAAAAAGCAATAGAAGCCAATGGATTTAGCTATTTTCTACACTGACAGGTTGAAAATCATGACATAAAGCAAGATCTATGAGGGGATCTAATGAAATATAATGAATTATAAGATTTGGCTAGGAACAAATATGGAAGGAAAGACATGACAGATGGAAGGACAAAAAAAGAGGAGAGTAGTAGTTAAAGCAAAAGTCCCAGGGAGTACAGGAAATAGAGGTCACATGTACACAAGTGCTCAGAAATTTAGTATTCAATATATTGACACAGACTGAAAGAGAAAGGTCACTTCTGAACTCTGAATATGGATATAGCGTCAATGAAGTCTACAGAGGACTGGGAAGATGGTTCTGGAAGACAATAAGGAAAAGGGCAACTGATGCCCTTTCGTTAGAACTTCAACAGAAGATTTTTTAAGTCTGATCCTCTGAAGGAGCACAAATAACAACATTGGAGAGCTTGCTGCCATTTGTTGTTGAAGATGTGGAAAAACAACCTAAAGCTGCTTGAAAACTCCAGAGAAATAAAGGGCAAGAGAAAATGACAAAATGAACTATGTCCACTTGCATTTATTATTCAGTACTTTAGAGCATGCTGGATAACATGCAGTTTTGTTTTAGTTATGAGTAGCAAAATATTTCATTATCCTTGTCGGATAATGAACAGGTAAGAGAACTGAATCAAATGGATTCCCTTAACACTGCTATCTAAAATGGTCAGAAGCCTGGTGGAATCAAGATGCCCTGAACAAAAGAGCAGGTCCTTCTGGAAAGCCTCCTTGTGACAAGGATTGTGGTGGGGTCTAGTACCGTGCACGTCCCCCTCTCACAGATGGTGCAGAGGTATCCTTGAAGTAGCTGTACTGTTCTGCATGGTGGCTGAGGAGAATTCTGAGTTGGAGCTAAAAACTATATTGAATAACTATTATAACCAGTAAATTAATTTCAGGGAAAATAAAGTCAGGCTGCTTATCAAGATTGGGATACTTATCAAATGACACACTGCAAAAAACTCAAGCCAAAGTGTTCTGTGCTCTGAAGGGTCCAATTTCTTTTGGAGGAGCAAGAGAAACAAAAGAAAGCAAGAAAGCATGAGAGAGAACACCACCATTTTGAGGCTGCTAGCTGAATGACACCCTGTGGACTAAAATCACCTTCAATGACTGAAAGTTTGCAGCGAGGCCCTTTCTGTCCACCATGAGTAGTGTAATTACTGCAGCTGTAATCACTGGGTGGGGTGTGGGGTTTCTAATCCAGTAACATTCCAATGTACTAAAAATGTCTATTTTTTAGTGTTTCTAGAAAAAGTAGTTGGTCACATATTACATTTGAACTTATCATATGAATGTGTAGAAATGCTCCTACAAAATAAATTCTTAAAATAATGTTAATAAATATGTCTTCAGAATGGATTTTAGCTTACATTAAACATATACTGGAGCTGCCATCCAGTGTTACTACTAGAAATTCCATTTACTTCATTGGAATACCTGTATAAGAGAGTAGACCAAAAAACAACACAAGCTAATTCACGATTTGGAGATTTATCTGCAAGACAAGCAAGTTTCATGTTTTTCAGTAAAGTAAGCAAACAGTCTGTCCAGTCATCACCAGGAATGGTCAGCAATTCAAAAGACAGAAACAGGTGAAATCTCTGTGAAATTTGAATCTGATCAACAAAGTTTTCTGAGTAAACACAGGGACAGGAGATAATACGAATATAAGCAAAAGACCTTAGAAATCAATTCACTGCTTTGGTGGTAGTCTATGAAGCTATCTCTGCAGAAGAAAGATGTGCTCAGGCAGCTAGACTCCAGTAAGCATCCTGGCAGCAAAGCCCTGTCACTGCAATGGCTTGAGAAAAGTAAAAGAGAAGACCCACTAGAAAAGCTTACCATGAAGGGATGCATCACTGCTGTGACAAACGGGATACCGCAATACAAAACAAACGCCGACAAGCAGATTGCAAATTCTGCTTCCACTAGGTTGCCTCAACTTAGCTGACTTGCTGCTTTTTTTTTTTTTTCCGCATTCATACTTCTGCATTTACATGCTTGTCAGATTCAGCCATATCTTTAGGGCATGATTGCTGCAAGCAGTATTAACAAGGTGCAAGTGCAAGCTTTGTATAATCTCCCCTAGATTGTCACTAAGTATGCATTAGAAATTCTTACCAGGAATAATTGCAAAAGCAGCACTCAACCTCCTTTTAAAGTGCTAGTATTTGTAATGCCCCTAAGAACAGTGCAGCATCTCAGTGTTCTATTATTACAGAGCGTATAAAAAACAGCTTTCACAGAATGTGTAATGGATCCCATAAGGGAGAGACCCAAGTCAATAACAACTCTAAAACAAGAGCCTTTCAGACAAAACCTGACAGATCTACCCTCAGTGGAAAAATGCAAGGAGAAAAAGAAAAACGAAAAAAACTTCAGCAGCAAACAATTTCACAAGGATAGTACAAAGTTATTCTTCAACACAGGAGTGGTCGTCTTCATGCCATCTCCAGCATAATACCCATTGGGTATGGATCGTCCAAAGAACAACTGCAAATGTATGATGAACAGAACCAGGACAAATTCCTAGGAATGTCCAAAAATAATTAAACAAAAGTGGGTACATTAGGTAGATACAAAATATTGCTGGAGGAGAGCATCTATGAACAATATAAGTATTATGCCATAAAAACTGAAAATCAAGGCAGGTTTCCAGCAACCAACAAAACGTTCATAGCCGACAATCTTATCAGGCACTGCAGAGATTCCCAGTAGTGCCATACACTGAATGGGCAAGAGAAAAAGGAATCGGAAGAGCTGCAAAAAAACAGGAGTAGGATGTACACAAATTCGTAAGAGAAGCTGCAAAAGAAATGCCCGATTATTTGTTAAAAACAATGTTCAAAAACCTTTGCTGAAAGAAAGCGCAAGAAAATCTGACTGCATTTTGAGCTTTCCATTAGGTATTCAATATATGCTATGACACAAACTTGGTTCTGCTGGCTTCTCCATACTTACCAGTATACAGAAGAGATTAAAAGCTGTTTTACCCAGCCTGATGGGGATTACTGTGTTAAGTCTGTAGTCCTGGACGCTTACATGCAGAATAGTTAGAATGAGCTTGGCCAGTGAAAACTATGTTTATGTGACACTCACCAATACAAAAGTCCCTGTGGGAGCTGTTTCAATAAGCATGAATTACAGAAACGTTGAAGCTGTTCTCATTTGTACCATGACCTAAACCCACCACCTGTGTCTAGGTGGAGGAAAGATAAGGAAATATTACTGTCCTTGCTTCCTGTTAGACGTGCTGAATACTGTTCTCCTACATATGAGACATGCTCATTTCTAGAGAGAGTGTGTATATTCACAAGCAATATACAAAAATCTGTTACAAGTGCCAGTGGATGCTGCATTACAAGAAAAAAAAAAATTAAAAGGTACTTTCTGCAAAAGTACCCAAATAATTAGAAAAAGTGTTTCTAGATGCATCTATATCTGTAAATTAATAAATCAAACGTGTACCACAACATGGAACCACCCTTGGTAGGAGTACCTTCTGCAGCATAGTAAAAGCCAGCAGGATTTACGTATGTCCTGATATAAATGTGTTTCTGTGTATCCCCAAAACAAGACATAGCCAATACTAAGAAAAACCTTTGCAACAAGTGTTGGAAATGTGTTACATCATCAGGAAGGGAGAATAAGATGGGTTTCTGAGGCACTGCAGAGATTCTCTACAGTACAGGTCTTCAGACAAGGAAAAAAAAAAATCAAGAGGAGAGCTGAAAAGATAGTGGTCGGAGACAGACAGATTGATAAGAGAAATTTCCAAAGGAACATCATACATATACATGATGATGTCATATTTGGCAACAGAACCACCAGACAATCTGTACAATGAGGCTATAGCAGCAAAAACCTAATTCTGCAATTTATTCTGTTTAATGAACATATTAAAGAACTACAAGTTTCTAGAAAGCAGAAGAGGACAAAGATAATATCAAGGGTAAACTGACATGATCTGACCAGACAACTAGTACAAACAAACTGTCCTTGACCTAAGTACCATAATAGCCATTTGTTAAACAAAAAAACCCCCAAACCCTAGAAAGAACAGCATTGCAGTAGTAGATGGTCTTTTGTGTTTTCTTTATTCTCAGGGTCAATTCTCAAACTTAATAGCTTATATACCTACTATACATGAAATTGTAAGTGGCCTCCCACGATGCACCCACCTCAGGATACACAGATCAGGCTCTTGGCATACAACGACCCTGATTCGTTATCAGCTTTATTGCAAGGATATCAGTGAGCCAACAAAAATCCTGTTCTGACTCCAAAGTTATGGTAAAGACTTTTCTGTTTACCACCCTTCGAGTTTAAGGCTGTTTGTTAGCAGTGTAGCAGCCTTCTTACTCATGGGCAGGCACTGCAGCCAAAAAAGTGAAAGGAGACAGGCACTGACCTTGGCAAAAGGTTTGCAATTGATTTCAGGAAAACCAGGATTTCGCTTTTAGGGAAGGTATTTCCAGAGATGAGGCATACTCCTGGGGAGAGTGCTCTCTTTCACAGAAGGGGAAAGGTTATTTTGTAAATAGACTAATAGAATTTGATATCTACCTTTTTTGGACTAGCAAAATGACAGCCAAGAGATGATGTTTTCAGTCTCTTCTCTCATTACAAGAATAGAGAGATGTTACGTGATGTTAAGTAACACTGGTACAACAGCAAAAGCATAAAAACCGTTTGAGAATACCTTTCCTGACTTGGAGTAAGGAGAAAAAACTATAACTTAAGGTAAAGGGTGATTCTGAAGGGATTTGTATGAAGACCTACTACACCTGGAAATTGGACTTGATGATCAAGAAGGTCCCTTTCAATCTTTTGTTCTAAGTGAGAACTGGCTCAGTAACACAGATCCAGGGAAAGTGGGGAGATGTAATATGCAATAATGGAAACGTGGGGAAGAACCTAGGTTTTGTAAAGTAAGTTGCAATTATGTGAAGCTGCAAGTCAGGTGCAGGCATTACAGCACTCAGGTTACAGAAGGCAAACCCTAGAATTACAGAGCCAGAGATAATCTGGAGACATACTTAATGTAAGTAATTACTATAATTAAGACAGATCATACTAATGAAAAGTACACAAACTGTTAATTTAAACTTTTTTTTTTTATTTATAGGCCATTATTTCTTTATCCACAATGAAGAAAAAACGCAAGTGAAATAACTGATGCATTCACATTAATGCAGACTTCAATTCTTCATCATATGTAAGTCCCACATTTTCAACAATATCCAGTCTCAAAATAAGTCTCTGGATGCTGTCACTCAAGGAAAAAAGATAATACCCAGACTGCTGAAGGAGGATAAAAAGGCATTGCAATTCTTCATTTTATAAGTGACTTTGTGACATTTGACTGAAGGGGCAAATAGTTGCTGTTAATGAGGAAAATTCACATAAAGAGGTACCTTCCTTTCAGTATCTCTAACACAAAGATGTCCATGCTCTAACTGTACTGGGCTGAGAATGCTCTTTCACCTCTGAAAATGAAATCACTTCTTTTGTGCCCAACACAAACAGGGAGAGGAAAGTGTCCTTAAAAATCAAGTAAAACTAAGGAGTAGGAAACTGCTCACCACTCAGACTGGAAAACGGGAACAAATCAAATTAAATCCATAGCTGCTACCAGGGAGAGAGAGGAACATTCATGAATCTTCCCCAGAACACACACAAAGGTAGGTATCTGCTGAAACTTCTCTAGGGTGTGACGGGATATCAATTTTCAAGGCTGATTGCCCGTTCATCACTTTGGCCAGTGGCTATAGAGTTGGCCGTCTTGTCTGGCTAAATAACATAGTACTGACTGTTGCGCTATAACCACGCTAGGCTAACACCTGGGTGCAGCTGAAATGGCAGACTAACAACTTACTGACTGACCTCACACAATACCAAGTGCCAAGGGAGGAGCTGACCTCTGTCAGCACAGGGACAGAATACCTCTGCTTGGTAACCTCTCCTTGAAGACCAATTAGTTTTGCTAACCTTTCATCTGCACCCCAAAAGCAAAGTCCAGGTGATATGATATAAACAGACCTTCTATTTCAGCATCGCATGTAAAAATCACATGTGCATATCATGTAGAATGGGGTTTCTGGAGGCCTAAATGGCTAAATAGTCTGTAAGAGTGTGGACAGAAAAAATAAAATACAATTAACCTGAAACCATCCACAAACATTCCAGCAGCTTAGTATGTATTTGAATAGAGAATTCCAGTGCTTGGTCACACACAGCAGGGTTTGAAATGAGCTGCTTGTATTCTCTCTTTTGTTTTAGAGAACAGGGGACCTTTGGAGTTACAGGAGATTAGAGAGTCTGAGTGAAGCATTGAAGGACTTTTAGAACTCTAGCAATGCAAAAGATGAAGAGTTCCCCACAAAAACAAATACCTGCCCCGCGCACCAACCCAGCCAACCTAATTCAAGTCCCTAACTCAAGTATAGGACTCTGAGATAATCAAGAGTTGCATTTTTATGACCATCAATAAGGTAATAACTATTCTTCAAAAAGCATATCTAACTGGTACTATATTAGATCATTTATAAAATGAAAAGAATGAGCTGAAAAGTCTTTTACTTCTGGTGCAAGGTGTTTCTTCAAGGAAGGGGTATAAGTTTGCCTTCTCTATGGATAACAAACTTCATTTTAAAAAAAAAAGGAATTATAGGACATGAAATTTTGTCCATTTACTGGTCAGTTATTACCACAAAACTATTTAGAACTACAGAAGTCACTATTTAAAAGCTGTAAACAGAATTACTGATTATACCTTAGTTTCTGCTCTACTTGAAAAAGACTAAGAAGTTCGCAGCATGCTTATCATCTGAATTTAAGGGTATTGGTACTTTTTTTTTTTGTATATTTTATCCATTATCTTCTAAGAAGATAATCAGACCTTTATTCTGTCGTGTAAGGTAGGAACCTTGATTATCCCACTGAACTGTAATACTGCCCATCTTTGTGACTTCAGGAGGGCTAGATTTTGAAAGAACACTTCTCTAGTAGCAATATTTGTATTATTGTCCCAAGCATTACTTGACTACACATGTGAAGTACATGTTTGTTCATTAAATGAGCAAACAAACATTATAACATTAACAAATTGTGTTCTGTTATCCCAAAGAATTTTTTAGTAACCCTTGTCCTCCTGAAAGAGAGGTTGGTAATTCTTTCTCAGGAGCGGAAAATAGAATTTGAGGCAGCTCATGGATGTGAGTAGAAGAAAAACTGCCAACAGCAAGGGTGGCAAGGTTCTTAATGAGGTTGCAAAACTAAACTGTGATGGATAGCATTGAATCGACACTGCAATATTTTTATTGCCCTAGGAAAGGAAGCCTCATTGTACAAATAGAACGGACATTGTTGTATCAGCACTGGATGCCCATCGTTGGTAGCATTTTCTGTCACTAAACTAGACTTGCTGATGATGTCTTATGCTAGAAAGACATGAAGTATCTGTTATAACAAGACAGAAAAGTGGATAGTGTAAAAAAATAGAAAGAGGTAAGCATAGAAGTAGATCCAAAATTGCTAATTAAAAGATTAAAGATGAAAAAAATCTTAATGAGAAAAGGGAGAACCCCTGAAAAAATAACCCAAAAAGAGACAGCAAATAGTCTAGCATCTTAGTACCATTGTCTGCTGGCAGCAGCAAACTAGAAAAATTCCTCTAAATTGCCTCTAAAAACTTCAGAATGCAGAATCTTGCAGGAAGAATAAATAACTGAGTTTGACAGACATACTAGTAAGAATACCATATTAATTATTTGAAATACTCATCTCTACCTTTGGTCACTGACAGCACAGTGCCATTTAAACAGCTTTCTGAAGTAAACCTTTGATTCAGTAAATTATTCAATCAAAACCAGTGTGCAGAACAGCTTTATTTAAACTGTATTTTTATGCTCAGTTCTGTTCAACAATTGGCAAAGTTCAGCATCTCCACTAGACATTTTCCCTTCTCCCAAACAGCTTACCATTTTTAATACTGGAAGTTATTCATGTCTGAAATAGTGTTCATTGCCATCAACATCTCAGTTTTCATCAGAACCCTGAATCTGTGCTACAACTTGATCTTCTACAAGTTATCTCCCTTGAGTCAAATATTTGTCGGGCTACCCATTTTCTCTCGGGGCACAAAAAGAAGTCCAAGGATCACCTGTGACAAAAACAATGATTCCATTAGTCTGAATTCACAACAGGAGTTTAATTTATTAGATAAAACAATCTTTAATAGAGCATTTAAAATTATCATTTTAAAACTAAAAACCAAAACATCATCAAGAACAATCGTTCTGAAAAGGTTGAAGAGATCTCCAATCTGATTATCAAAATATAGTTCCATTCTTACATTTAAAATTTATATTTTAGAAAATGCACTGAGAGGAACACTCTTCAACTAGCTCCTTGCATGAAAATAAAATTCTTACTGATAGATCCCATCCCCCAATTCTGCAATGGCTGTACTATTTAACAAATATTGGATTAAAAAAAATTAATCATAAATAGCTGTGTTCTTTAGTTCTTCCTTAAGTGACTTGACTGATCTTACAGATTTCAGTCAAGGACTACTCTTGAATTCGTTATTCTTTTGAGCGCTCACAGAGCTGTCTTTACAGAACTGTTTGGACCTAATGCAGCTGGAGGCAGATTTAGCATACGAACATTGGGGTTTCCCTTTTTCATTGCCATCTCATTCAGAAAAGTAGTTAACACACATACTTCAGTTTAAGCATGTGCACAGTCCTAGTGAAGTTAACTATCTTGCTGCTCTGTAGGGCCCTGGGGCCTCAACGTCAGACTTCCTCTCTGCCTTCTTCACTAGTAAGAAAAAAAAGAGTTTTAGCAACAAACCATTTGGGCCAAGGACATGGGAATCTGGGAAAAAGTACAAAACCCCAAATGCATTTAGCACAGAACAGAGAGGGGTGAGAAGGGGGTGAATGCAGCTTTCTGCCCTGACTTTGTAGGAGCCAGTTACCAGCTTGGCAGCAGTGCCTGTGTTATCCCAACTCGTGTCAGGTGCTAGCAGACAGGACAGGCACGGAAGAGTGAGGGTGAGACTGCTGGGGCTCTCTTCTTGCCTGCTGGAGGCTCCCTTCCAACACAGGGTTCTGTTGGAGGGGTAGTCAGGGCACCTTTGGACCTCAGCACGTAAAGCACCCAGGAAAAAGCAACCCACCAGGCCAAGAGAACAGTTTCAAAAGGAAGAGAAAGAAGACCAAGAGGTGTAAGAGCTTTCTTCATTGACGTTAAGAATGGTTCAGTCCTGCAATCACTGCGTACCCAAATCCCCCTGACACCAAAATGGCAGGTGCCTGTTAACTGACATTTTAATGTAACAAGCGGTAAACTAATCTCCATAGCCAAAGACTTATATCTGCTCCCTCACCTTGTTCTTGATGCATTGTTTTTCTTGGTGTGGGTAACAGCAAAGGCATAAGGATACTAGCAATCACTGAATTTCTGTGTAATATTACATTAATCACTTTAAATGATCTCTTCAGTTTTCCGAGATGCTGTAATCCAATGTTGATAGTTTCAAGTAAAAACTCCATTTGTTGCAAAAAGTACTACTAGTTCTTGAATCCACCTTCCCTAAGGCTAGTTATTTCATCTTTTCAGGGTAGAACTGCTGAATGACCTTATTTCTGATATATGAATATTAGCAATGGAAAACGAGACACGTTAGGATGATTTACACCAAACTTTTTTAAAGTGAGCTATTCTTTAACAATTAATTTTAAAAAGAATGAGAAAGCACATCAAGTTCAAGCTGCATGAATGTGCTACCGAGATATGGGCATTAAAATCCTTATGCCTTGAATGTTTCCCTTGAACTTTATTTCAAAGTCAAAAGATCACAGACATCATAAACCAAATTCAGTCTTTGTGTAGGCCAGCATTAAATTGCAGCTGTTCCCATCAGGACTGAATTGGTGTCAGGCACCTGTTAGATTACAAAGTCACCATTAAAAAAAAACCAGACCAGAACTATGAAACTTATTACAAGTCAAGTACATTAAATAAAAGAGGATCCTACCAGTTGCATCATCGGCTTCTGTGTCTAGAAGAGCATCTACTGAAGCCATGCTTGTGACTATGAAGGAGCCTGTAGTATCAGACACTCCTCGCTTGCTGAGACAAACTTCGAGATACTGACTCCTCTGCTTTGATCAGTGTCTTTTACTAACCTTCTGACTGTCAGGAAGGTTACATCACTTGTTGAGAAGGTTTTTCTAGGCCTTCCTACTATTCCCCAATGCACTTTTTTAATCATAAGTCCACAGGTTCAATTTGCAGTTATCTTCCAAAAATATTTATATAATAAAGAGTGGGACAGAGATGCAAGATGTCTTTCCCCACCAAATCCACCTTTTTGGTAAAGTGTTAAATCCTCCTTATTTCTGTTAGTCCTCTCTTGCAGAGAAGGAAGAAAGTCTTCAGTGAGATACATTTTCTTCAGGAGGAATCTTCTGTTCCTCCCTGACCTTTTCCCGGTGGAATTTTCATCCTGTGTCCTTTTTCCTCAATAAATGTGCCAGCAAAAGACTTATTAATATAGGTTGTTGTCAAATCAGAAGTTTCGTTTTTTATTACAGCTCTGTAAAAAGTTGTGTCTGTCTTTATAATTAGCAAGTTATAAATTAGTTATATGTATAAATCAGATTATTTTCAATGTAAGATCTTCCTGAGTAATCTGCATTACTCACAAATATTCGGCCAGGGTTTTCTAAATACTTATGCCTTGTCATAAATTTACTTTCCTGAGTAACCCCTTCTTAATTCAATGCCAAGTTTAATAGTGGTGCTCACATAAGTAAAGTTATGCCCAGGCATAAGTTTTTGCAGGATTAGTCAAAAACAGTTTGCACATCTTTTTGACGCTTATTATGTTCTTTCTAAAGTTTCCTTTTAACCACGTACTAAAAAATGTTTACTTAAAAAAAAAAGACTTCAAAACTTTAAAAACTTGTTACTATATTTTTTCCTAAAACAGGCTATAGACTATTTCCCATCTAGTACCAAGTATCTACTTGTTATAATTAATGCTTAATTTCAGAGGGTAAACCAGTATCTAGTTCATGTTCCAGACTAAAATACTTTATGTGCAGAAGAACGCTCTATTCTCCTAGCTGTAGGAGATAACTATTGCCAGTTTATTGCAGTTCTTAACAGCCACTATGACAGAAAAGGCAAGAATGAGAAATGCTGGAAGAGTGAGCTGATGAGCACATGTCAGGATTCAAGAGGGATTACGCGAGATCTGCAGTAGAGAATATGCGCACGCATAGAGCCCAATGATTCAGTTATGTTTCCAGAAAACAGGCACCACATTTATTTCGGACTTATTACCAGACATGCCTATATTACAAACTCCCCACAGAAGTGCTGAAGCATATATTTTGTAATTAAGGGGGAGGAGAGTATCACCCTTTCCCCTGGAGTAACCCCAGCAATTAGCCTGTCTCAACCCTTTCTCCCTCTATCTGAATATCCCGCAGGGAACAAGGGTAGTCAAGCGCTGACTTGGACTTCTGGAGTCTGATTCTCCTCTCAAATATATAGTATTGCAGTGTGTAACCCTGCCAGCTCCAGTGAATGAAATTTCTGTCAATGAAAGCAAAAAGAGAATATAGCTTTTAGAATTTACATCAGTGGCAACCGTAGGGAGAAAAAAAAAGTAAAAGTTGTTAGTCTTCATTTTGATCCTCTGTGTTGGCATTCCACTATGGCTGAATAAAACTGAAACGTACAATCCATTTGAATTACCTGACTTAACCTTCCAAAGTGAAGCATGCCACTGTTTGCCAGAGTCCAGTATTAGCCACCTTTATTAGACTAGCTTATAGCAAAGCCCAGGCTCAAGTTCCCCCTGAGATTAATTTTAAACAACTAGCTAATGAACTTGGTGGAGTTATAATAAAGAACCTGACAGCCAGGTGTGAAAAAAATAAAAGCAGGATCTCAGTCATCATGGAGTGAAATTCTGCTTTTATTAACAATGCAGCTCTCTTCACATGCTCCCATATTTATTTTTTTTTTTCCTAATGAAAGATGCGTAGGGTTTTGAGTGCACAGATTTGGTACACGTGCGCAGCAGCTGGTCTGACATGATAAAGCAGAATGAATCTGAAGAAGTTCCTGCCTGTCTGACCAATAATCCATGAACTAAGAGGGATTTACTCAATAGACCATCACAGAATCTATCCTGTCAAAATTAGAGATTTATTTTTTTTAAGAACGTGCCTAAATCTGTTTTCTGTCAGATGTTTCCCATTCCCCAAAGACCTAGATAGCAAGTAGGAGGTGAACAAAGAAAACGAAATTACTGTCTTGGGTTACTGGTGGGGGTTTTCTTCTGAATCCTACAATGTCTGTAACAATATTTGCTGAATTTGAAGCTCCAACCATAGTATTTGTTACTGGAGACATTTGTGTAACTCAAAGAAAATCGGTCAGGAGAATAGCACCCAGCACGCAGAGGCACACACTGGCTGCCACCGCAGCATCCCCCAGCTCCATGTCGAAATTCCACTCTTAAATAAGGCTCACTTGCCTTTCTGTTTTGCTAGGTGGGAACTGTCAAGAGCTAAAAATAGCACCGCGATTCGGTGGCGGGCGCTAAAAATACCCTTACCCGCTGGATCACCGACTGGATACGAAAGATGAAGCCCTTGGCATCTGTCACAGCCTGGAACCGCTGGCTGGGGACGAAGGCAAAGCGCGCCCAGCCCTGGAGTTACGCGCCCGGGCAAAGTTTTACCGGCAGACGAAGAGGCCACGGCGCTGAGCTCCGCAGCCGCGGGGCCCCCGCCTTCCCGGACCCCCCCTCCGCCTCTTACCCGCGTTCCGCAGCTTCTTGTTACGGTAAACGGAGAGGATGACCAGGAGGTTGCCCAGCAGGTCCACCACGATGGTGAAGATGAGGATGGCGGCCAAGGTAGAGGTCACCCAGGGCGGGCGGCGCGGGGTGCCCTCGGCCGGCGGGTCCCGCGGGAGGACGGAGCTGTTCAGATCGCTCCCGTTCACTCTCATCCNTCTCCCATTCATGCGGCCCGGCCGCTCCATTCCGCGGCGGAGGCGCGGGAGGGATGGATCGCCGGGTTTTGCTGGCGGCGGTTATGCGGGCTATTTTTAGCTCGCCGTTTCTTAATTAGGCGGGCGCTGGCCTCCCTCCCCCGTCTTTATTTAACATCGCACTCGCACGGTAACGTGAGCGCGGCGAGAAACACACACACACCCCCCCACACACCCCCCCCCACCGGGGAGCGGGTCGGCGCTGCTATAAAAGGCTGGCTGCGGGCGGGTGAGGACCCGCGTCCCGGGAGCACCATGTGCCGCCGCTACACGGGGGCGGCGGGGGGACGACACACCGCCCCGCACCCCCCCTCTTCGGGCCGCAGCTACGAGCCCGGTGAGGGTCTGGCTCCGCCGTTCCCCAAAAGCAGGGCGGGGGGAAACAGGGAGCCCAGCCGTGAGGAGGAGCGGGTTGAGTGCGTGGGGTGCCCCCTCGCTCCCCCTCACGGCTGTAATAACGGCACTGCAGCTTCTCCCCGGCGCGGTATAAAGCGCTTTAAAATATCTGGGCAAAACGGGCGTAGGAATCGCTCTCCCGTTCAGGATAACGGAGGCTGCCGGCGCGGCTGGCAATTCCCGCTAAGCGTAGGGCGGGGGGCGGCTGTTACACCTCCCCCCGCGCAACGCCATCCCGCCCGAAGCACTTCTCGGGGTCCTGAGGCTTGGGGGTACCCGAAACCTCGGGCCGGGGGGGTGGGGGGGAGCCCGCAGGGGGAGCGCGGGGCTCCTCCCGGAGCGGCGCGGGGCGGGAGAGGCTCCCGCTGCCGCCGAGCGCCGCAACCCGCTTACGGTGTTCTACTTGGAAGGGCAGTCCTTGGCGACGAGTAATTTAAAGCCGTGGTTGTGAGCCGTTAAAACCCGTTATGACCGACGGTGGCTCCGCTGGGCTGGGCTGGGCCGGGCCGTAAAGGCGGTGGGTGTCCGGGAAACCCCGAGCTCCTGATGCACCCAGGGTTTTCTGGCACCACCCCGGGCAGCGGAGCAGGGCGCGCAGCGGCGCAGCCTCCCGCTGGTGCTGGAGAGCTTTTTGCTTTTGCAGTGGGCAGGGGGGGTGGGGGTGAGCACACCCTGTCCCGTCCCCCCCCTCACCTTGCAAGTCATCTTGAACGAGCGTGTGTGTCCTTGTAGGTGCATAACAAATTGGTTAGCAAGGTGTGGGAGAAGATTAAAATTAGGGGGAGCCAGTATCAGGGGGCCATCAGATGAAGGGGCAGGCACACGTGGAGACAGGTAGAACTGTCTGGTCCTCAGTAGACCTCATCGGGTGTTTCACTGGACAGGGAGGGGATGCCCAGAGAGAGTTGTGAAGTTTCACAAGGTCAGATCTTTTTAACCCAAAGGTAGAATAGTGATGAGGATCAGCCCAGAATTTTGCTTCAAAGGAAGATAATCTGGTCCACGAGGGGACTGCTGTCATTTGTCTCATTGCTGGGATGTTCAGCTGCACATTTGCAATTTAGACCCACAGGGAAGTGGAGACGTCACTCAGTCCCACTTCAGTCTTGTGACAAGAGCGTACACTGGGCACAAAGCCTGCTTGTGCTGGTGAGAGCAATGCTTAGGGAAGGGAATGCTTCCTGAAAAGGGCACTGGAGAGGTCCTATCAAAAAACCCTGTGAGAGCTAAGGGTGACCCAAGCACCAACAAGGGCCAAGATACCTCGAGAAGCCTTATGCTATTGCTCCACGTGCTGACTTTGCTTGCTGGAGAGCCGGGAGCTGAACATCAGTATGTGGGTCAGGCTCCAGCCAGGACGACCTTCCTGTTCCCCCCAGGCTGTCCTTCTCTCACCTTGACAGAGACACTTCATCCTTGAAAACGTGCTGCTCTTTAATGTTTTACAGGTGTTTACTCACATTTGGGAGAGTTAGAGACTTTAAGATGCCACCCAAATAGGCAGGCTGTGAAAACTGCAGAGGAGCCGCTCTGACAAGATAAGGCTAATTCACAGCGATCAGCATTCGGAGTCTTCGAGGCAGTGTGGTGCTGTCTGTTACATCCTCACAGACTGGTCTCTCTTTACTCACGTTTTCTACGCTTTTTTTCTACGTACACATTTTTAAAGTGTAAGTAAGTGAAATTAAATTATGCTTTACATGAAACCAGCATAGAAGCGATCAAGGCATGAGAACAAGCAAATCGCTAGGGCCAGTCGCCCCCTATTGTAATCATTTAAATCAGGATTGACTTCACTGTAATCAGCAAAGTTAGCACAGGTCCAAATCAACTTTTGGTGAATTTACTTTATTCCGTGAAGAAACATAGAACTTACCTGGCCTTTCTTAGAAGAGCACTGATTCATCTTTGCTTGAGTTACCTTGTGGGTGTGCTTGTTGCCTGTCCTGTCTCTGGCCTTGTTTCCTGGCTGACCTTGGACTGATGATGTAGTCTTGATTTTGGTCCGTCTCCTGTTGATCTTACCTGGGCTCTGTGGATGGGTGCTGATCCTGACTCATCTCTTTTCCCTGTCCGGGGCTGCCGATTGAGCCTGTTGTTGGCATCTGGCTCTGCCTGCTACTCTTACACCCTGTGAGACTGTGCTCTGGCTGGTGAGGGCACTGCCTGTGCTGTGGTTTCCCTTGGCTCCTGGCTTGCCTTCCTTTGTGGAGAAGATGTTACTGCTACCCAGCAAGGGACACTAGATGGGTGAGGCGAGGTAATGGATCAACACCGTCCCTCTGAAAAGATAGGTGGAAATGTAGAAAGTGTGAGAAGAAAGTAGCAATTCAGCTGGCTCTCCGAGTGAGAGAATGGAGGCTGCCTGACAGGCAGCACTGGAATATGTGATGGTCAGTAACAGGACCAAGTACTGAGGGTGTGCTAGTATGGGTGCCTGGCAGAGAGTGGAGTGGGAGGGCAAAAGGAGTAACATTTGTCTCCACCTGGAGAAGTCTTCAACAGGGTACTGCATGTTTTTCTTCCATCAGAGGGAGGCTGATAGCAGCGTACCTGGGAAGGGGCTGACTTGGACACAAATCCGGGAGGAAGCCGTTGGAGGGCTGTACTGGGACAAGAAAGTAGATAAGCTGTGGTGCCTGTGGCAGTGAAGCAGCAGCTTCTGATATCCTTTATGTTCTGGTGCTTTTCTCTTCTGCAGAGAAGCCCAGGAGCTTCATGGAATAAATAAATGCAGGCTGTTCCGCTCAATCCCAATAGGCATTTCAGTAGTGAAATGTAGAAACTATCTTAGAGTTGAGAGGGATGAGGTAAATGAAGTGGCAGTGTGTTTTTGTGGCAGGCAGTAGTGTGGAGAGTACGAGCAGCTGCTCATTTGAATGCTCAGCGTTAAATTATGTGGGTGCAGATTCTGTCTGGTGCTGTTCTTTATAGTAAAGCTTATTATTTTGAGACCTTCAGAGTTCCCCCGTTATCCTGAAGAACAGTTACGATGCTGATGGTTCTTGGGCAATCTAGGAAAAAAACAAATTCGTATATCGTCTTCACTGTGATGCTCTGAGCCACTTTCACTGTTATATTTGCCAGCCTCTTGGGCTGCTCTCCCAGAGTGCTGACACAGTCCTTTAGTTCCCTGCACAAGCTTGCCTGGAGAGCTGATGTTCCGTACACAGCTCTTGCTGATACACCTATGGGTAAACATGTGGGGCAATTCCGCTTCCTCAACAGTAAAACTAGTGTGGCAATAAGTATGTTGCATCTCATCCCGTGGCAGGAGATATCATAGAATCGTAGAATCATAGAATACCAGATTGGAAGGGACATCAAAGATCATCTGGTCCAACCTTTCTTGGCAAAAGCATGGTCTAGACAAGACGGCCCAGCACCCTGTCCAGCTGAATCTTCAAGGTGTCCAATGGTGGGGAATCCACCACTTCCCTGGGGAGATTATTCCAAGGCCTGTTTGTTCTCATTGTGAAAATTTTTCCTCTTGTGTCCATTTGGAATCTCCCCAGGAGTAACTTGTACCCATTACCCCTCATCTTTTCCATGCGACTCCTTGTAAAAAGGGAGTCTCCATCTTCCTTGTAGCCACCCTTGAAATACTGGAATGTGTTGATGAGATCTCCCTTAAACCTTCTTTTCTCAGGGCTGAACAAACCCAGTTCTCACAGCCTTTCCTCATATGGCAGGCTTCCCAGTCCTTTGATCATCTTGGTGACCCTTCTCTGGACCCTCTCCAGCCTGTCCACATCTTTCTTGCATGGCAGAAACCAAAACTGAACAGAAGATTCCAGGTGTGTGACCTGCTGGTGATGCCCTTGTTGGTGCAACCCAGCATCCTGTTGGCTTTCTTTGCCACAGCAGTACACTGCTCACTCATATTGTGCTTGTCCACCAGGACCCCCAGGTCCCTTTCCACAGAGCTACTTCTTAGCCGGGTAGATCCCAGCCTGTGCTGCACTCCTGGATTATGTTTTCCCAGGTGCAAGACACTACACTTGTCCTTGTTAAACTTCATGAGGTTCGTGTTAGCCCACTCTTCCAGCCTATCCAGGTCTTCCTGTAGGGTGGCTCTCCCTTCCAAAGTGTCCACTTCCCCACTCAGTTTGGTGTCATCAGCAAACTTCATTAGTGTACACTTGATCAGATCATTCAGATCACTTATGAAGATATTAAACAGGGTTGGGCCCAGTATCGATCCCTGGGGGACCCCACTTGTGACAGGTTGCCAGTTTGAAAAGGAACTGTTGACCACCCCCCTCTGGGTGCAGCCTGTCAGCCAGTTCCCCACCCACCACACAGACCACTTGGCTGGGCCGTAACGCATCAGTTTCTCTAGGAGGAGGCTGTGGGAAACCGTGTCTAAAGCCTTGGAGAAATCCAGGTAGAAATGTCCACTGCTCACCCCTCATCAACCCAGCAGGTTACTCTGTTGTAGAAGGTGATCAGGTTTGTCAAGCACGATTTGCCCTTGGTGAATCTGTTCTGGCTTTTCCCAACCACCTGCTTCATCTGACTTTTGGTAGCCCCCAGAAGGATTCATTCCATAACTTTCCCAGGGACTGAAGTAAGACTGATGGGCCTATGATTTCCTGGATCCACTTTTCCGCCCTTCTTGTAGATGGGGATGACACTAGCCTTCTTCCAGTCTTCTGGGATGTCCCGCGATCTCCATGACTTCTCAAAGATTATGGAGAGTGACCTCGCAATGACGTCAGCCAGCTCTCTTAACACCCTCAGGTGGATAGCATCAGGGCCCATCAATTTGTAGGGGTCAAGCTCCTGTTACAGTTGTCATACCAACTCTTCCTTCACTGATGGTGGGTCTGTGTTTGCATCAACCTGGATTGTTGTTCCCAAGGCCTGAGGCCCAACAGTGCTGATAAGGACAGAGGTGATGAGAGTGTTGAGAAACCTCTGCCTTTCAGTGTTGTTGGTGACTAATTCACCTCTCCTGTTTAATAGCAGGCCAATTCTGTTGTTTATGTACCTGAAGAACCCTTTCTTGTAGTTTTTTACTTNATAAGGACAGAGGTGATGAGAGTGTTGAGAAACCTCTGCCTTTCAGTGTTGTTGGTGACTAATTCACCTCTCCTGTTTAATAGCAGGCCAATTCTGTTGTTTATGTACCTGAAGAACCCTTTCTTGTAGTTTTTTACTTCTCTGGCTAATTTCAATTCACACTGAGCTTTCGCTTTTCTAACCGCATCTCTGCATGCCCTGTCAATACCCTTGTTCTCAATGGGTATTTGTGTGCTTCTCCATCTCTGGTATGCTTCTCTTTTGGTTTTGGGCAGACTCAGAAGCTCACAGTTAAGCCAAGGGGGTCTCTTGCTTTGTTTAGTTCCCTTACCTTTCAAGGGAAGTTTTTGTGCTTCCAGGAGAGTGTTCGTGAAAAGCTTCCAGCACTTGCGAGCTCCTTTATCCTCCATGGAAGCTTCCCACAGAATCCCTCCCAACTGAGCTCTGTGCGAGCTGAAGTTTGCTCTTCTAAAATCTAAAACCTTTGTCTTAGTACTAACCTCCAGCATGCTCAGCCAAACTCCACGATATTGTGATCACTGTAGCCAAGGCCATCACTAACTGAGATATTACAAAGCGGGTTTTCTTGGTTTGTGAGTAGCAAGCCCAGCAGTGCCTCATTCCTGGTTGGCACATCTAACACGTGTATGAGGAAGCAGATACCTGCTCTTCATTACATCAGACAATTGGTGATGCTGCACTACAAATGAACTTGGCTGTTGTTCCTTCTGTTTTTTAGAGGAATGATTTTGAGTGCTAAAATTTCACCATGTTTTATTTTGTGATCTGTAGCTCTCTTTCCCTGCTGCATCTGTGTGACAACTCTTTTATTTCAGAGGTTTTTTTCTCACTTACAATCCGTGGCATCTTCTACCTACACGTTGTAAGTCCTAAAATAACCGTGTAAATTACATCCTGTCTACGAGTACCGTTTTTGGGCAGATGACGTAAGAGATGGATGGGAAATGTGCCAGCTCTTTAGTTTTTCATTCAGCACTGCCTTAATTCACACTCTTTGCTTTCAGATTGAGCTATTGTAACAGTTCTTGTGCAGCATGGGCTGCTTCTGCTTCTGGCTTTGGGGTTTCTAAGGTGAGATGCCATTCATCACATGGCTAGGACACGGAGAAATGCTCTGTAGAAACAGAACTCTGTATTAGGACTCTTCTCTACATAAATACTCTCTTCTGCAACATGAAATGGCCTCAAAAGGAAGCAATGGTAGCTTCTCACTGTAGAATAGTGTATTATCTAATTTTTGAAGCATTCTCCAGGATGATTTGAAAATTATCTTTGAAACTTTGCAAGCAGACAAGGGAATTAATGTTGCTCATCTGTGTTTTAGGGTAGGAATGTGCAATGCTGCATATTGTAGCTGACTCTTTTAAGTCAGCTTCTTATACTCTTCTACCTCTTAATTTTGATTTTAAAGATTAATTTGCAGGTAACTTTGAACTTGGGGAGATGGGAGTGGGTAGGGTTCAGGGCTATAAATCCTGACTGGCAACTGATACTTTCTGAAGTCTGTAGTCTGACACCAAAGTCACTGAGATAAGTGAGTTAATACTCAGCTTTGTCATCAGCAGCTCCAAAGGAGTATTAAATGAGTGCTTCTAGTGGTAGATCACACTAAGGGGCCTAACTTGCTACATGTAAGTACAGGGTGAGGTCATTTACCTCCATCTATACCTCTACTACAATATCTATTTCCTTGCTCTGTCCATTTCTTTGTCCTGTTATTCTTCAGGATATTGGTCCCTAATAACTGCTTTTGAGAGTTGATTGACGTAGATTGTTCCAAAACGTTAGCAGCCCAGTGAGTCGTAAAGCTGCTAGACGGGCACTCTGTTTTACTGCGTACTTGTGCAGTGAGGGAACGGAACTGTTTTATTTTTTGTAACTGCCTTCTGCTACCTTCAAGCCTGCATTGAAAAAGTTAAGAATAGGGATTTCCATGGCACTAGCATTTATTTATGTCATGACAACGTGTCACTCTGCTGCCCTGCCTTCTGGGCACAGTTCCAGATGCTGTCTGGTACGTACCATTTACTTGCATTAACTGTAGAAATTGAAATACTCCTGCAATAAAATTCAAGTTCTGCCAAAAGCCAGAACGTACCTGCACATTCAGATTGCCAGCTGATATTCTTTTCTTGCAAGACTGTTGCCCGTTTATATATGCTGTTACAGTGCTTTGTTATTTAGCAAACACTGAACTTCGTGCTGCTTCCAATTCACCTATTTCTCTAGTGTTCTCACTGTGCTGACCAAACACAAGCTGTCTACTTAACACTTAAATTTGTTTTTTCCATACAGGAGTCATACTTCATATGACAGTGAGGGAAATAGCATATTCCTGTTACAGAGGCTGCAAAATGCTTTAAAATAGAAATAAAATTATCTTCCTGGTTGTATATTTTTTATACTTGCCTTTGAATATTCTGCTCTCTTGTGTTTATTTTTTTCCTTGTTGGCAGCAATTTTAACACCTTTCAGTATTCCCTTGTATTCTCTTCTATGACAGTTTTCTTAGTCAGAATGAATGTTTTCTTTGGCTTTCCTTTTGTTTAAATGTGGAGAAGAGAGGGAACATGTTTTGAATTGAAATCACTGAACTGGAAAGGGACTACAAAAAGAATAGACTGCAGTAAAACTTCATGTATTAAAATCCAGCCAGTACGGTTCTTCCCAAGTATAGAAAAGAAGAAAACCACATACAGGCTCAAAGAACGCGTAAGGAAAGTTAACATGGAAATGGTTGAAATGAATGAGAAGAACTGAGATTGATAATCCTTGGCATGAAGCTACGGGCCAGGGGTGGGGTGGGGTAGGGTGCTGAGTGTGGGTGAATGGAAGGGGCTAAAATGCTTAGAATGGAAAAACATATGATTGTTGTGTGTAGTCAATATTCTGGTTGTAGGTTGTTAATACTCTACTGAAATCAGTGGAATATAACTTGACTGAAACAGTGATGACACAATTCCATGATGTAATGATATGGAGCTCCTGGGAATGGGCCCTTTAAGAAATGTGGAAATGTATGCAATTAGAATTGATGGAAAACCACTAAGACTTAATCTGATTTGAAATGGTCAGAGGCTGTACCAAGTATTGAGTGTTTTTGATAATATAGAACCTCACAAAAAAGGAATCAGTAACATAGCTGCTTTTAAAGTTTATTCAGCAAATATAGGCTGAGCCAATTTCTTCATTTAGAGTATTATCAGTAAAGCAAGGAAGAGATCTTTAAACAGTCTCCTTTGTCTGCAGAGTTTCCAAAAGCCAGTTCAGTCTTGAGTCTACAAATAACAAGTTCTTGGTTTGGGGTTTTGTTTGTTTGCTTGTTTCTGTTTGCCCCTCCCTCCCCCAATTAACCCAGAGTAGGCTCAGATATAGTTCATAGACGAGAATAAGGCTCATGACATTGATTTACCTTTCCTCCTTCATCTATGAAAATGACAAACCTTCCACTAAATCGTCCAGGTGATAGGCCACCGTGAGCCATTTCTAAGGACAGAATGTGTATGAAGAAATGGAGGCTAGAAAGGCCAAATAAGTTATTTAGTTGGAGCTGGCAATTGTGTACTACTGAATATTTGCTCAGCTTCTCTTTATATTAATTTTTCTTACTGCCCTCAACAGCTTATTTCACATGTTATCTAATTTATTTTTATTTCCTATTCTTTCTGTTTTTTTAAAATAATAATAATAAATAATAATAATAGTAATAATAATNTGTAATGATATGGAGCTCCTGGGAATGGGCCCTTTAAGAAATGTGGAAATGTATGCAATTAGAATTGATGGAAAACCACTAAGACTTAATCTGATTTGAAATGGTCAGAGGCTGTACCAAGTATTGAGTGTTTTTGATAATATAGAACCTCACAAAAAAGGAATCAGTAACATAGCTGCTTTTAAAGTTTATTCAGCAAATATAGGCTGAGCCAATTTCTTCATTTAGAGTATTATCAGTAAAGCAAGGAAGAGATCTTTAAACAGTCTCCTTTGTCTGCAGAGTTTCCAAAAGCCAGTTCAGTCTTGAGTCTACAAATAACAAGTTCTTGGTTTGGGGTTTTGTTTGTTTGCTTGTTTCTGTTTGCCCCTCCCTCCCCCAATTAACCCAGAGTAGGCTCAGATATAGTTCATAGACGAGAATAAGGCTCATGACATTGATTTACCTTTCCTCCTTCATCTATGAAAATGACAAACCTTCCACTAAATCGTCCAGGTGATAGGCCACCGTGAGCCATTTCTAAGGACAGAATGTGTATGAAGAAATGGAGGCTAGAAAGGCCAAATAAGTTATTTAGTTGGAGCTGGCAATTGTGTACTACTGAATATTTGCTCAGCTTCTCTTTATATTAATTTTTCTTACTGCCCTCAACAGCTTATTTCACATGTTATCTAATTTATTTTTATTTCCTATTCTTTCTGTTTTTTTAAAATAATAATAATAAATAATAATAATAGTAATAATAATNAGCCTGGAGAAGAGAAGGCTCCGGGGAGACCTTAGAGCAGCCTTCCAGTATCTGAAAGGGGCCTACAGGAAAGCTGGAGAGGGACTTTTGTCAAGGGCATGGAGTGACAGAACAAGGGGTAATGGCTTCAAACTGAAAGATGGGAGATTTAGATTAGATCTCAGGAAGAAATTCTTTACTGTGAGGGTGGTGAGACACTGGCACAGGTTGCCCAGGGAAGCTGCGGCTTCCCCATCCCTGGAGGTGTTCAAAGCCAGGTTGGATGGGGCTTTGAGCAACCTGGTCTAGTGGGAGGTGTCCCTGCCCGTGGCAAGGGGGGTTGGAATTATATGTTCTTCAAGGTCCCTTCCAACCTAAACCATTCTATGATTCTATGATTCTAATGAACAAAAAATGGATTTAGTGACAACTTCTGCTGTAACCTGTTAATTTCCTCCTCAGTATGATGCACCAGACTTCATCCGTATTAATATTAGTAACTCCTCAGGTCGTTAGAAGTCATGTGTCAATATAAAACCTAGCCACAAAACAAACCACAAGGTCAGCAAAGGTTACTCAATCTTCTCAGACACCTCAAAGTTAACAAACGTGATGTTTACTCTCAAATGACTAAACAAGTAGCACATCAGAGGTCCTTTAGAAAGGATGTAACACATTGAGTATTGGTCAGTAATAAAAAACCACTTTTCTTTTTCAAGCGAATACAGTGCTCTTCAAAGAGACAAGTAACAGCTCTGAGAAATGTTTCCTATACGTGGAGAAGATGCAATACACCCAGGGGATAGAAATGCTGGCTCTATTACTATTGTACCTGAATGTGTCCTTCAGAGGCAAGGATGTGTGAGAGGGCGATTCTGCCTTCACAGCAAGAGCTTGACATCTTTTCTGAAACTGCCAATCAGGATACCCAGCGTGATGATGGCTGTATCGAGATAGTGAATATTAGTCTGGACACGTAAGAAGAGGCCATCTCGTTTCCTGTGTGTATTCCGAAAAAAGCTGGAGTGGTGATGGGAGGCCGTAAGAACTTACAGAGGTGGGTGGTCAGCACTACATCGCTCTGTCACGCTTGGCCCAGCTTGTTCCAGGTAGCATGAACTGTATCTTGTGATTCCTCACGCATCCCATTCAGGGTTGCTTCTATTCATTTGATCTGCTGGTTTATGCATCCTTGTGGCAAGATATGTGTGTGGGTGTGTGCTTATCTAACAGGTAACATCTTGCAGCTTTATTTAGTATTTTTGTTATCTCCCTCCACACATCCCCATCCTCTTGCTGAGAAATCCAGTTTGTTTGCCCAGCTTTGCCCCAATCCTCATGCTTAGCCGCAGAAGTTCTCTTCAGTTTTGAACCAGTCTCACCCTGCAATGCAATTTCTGCGCTTGCAGTTTTTCATTTCGCTTCCATCCTTAAATCCCCAGCTCGGAACGATAAGACAGAAGTATTTATTAACTTGTGATCTCTGCTTCTTCAGAGGATGCTCTTTCATGGTAATTACTCCCCTCTTCCAACAACCAACCTCTTAAACAGAAAAGATGAAGAAAAATGAGAAGATAGTAAACCAGAAAAAAATAAATCTGTTGATTAATCGATCAATAAACACCAGTTGCAGTACACATAGTCACTAGGGGGATGCCATTTAAATGTATCGGCTTAGAAATTTGACATCATTAATTCATGATTAATCCTTGAAAAAATATTTCTGGTTTCGCTGAAGCTATTCTGCATTCTAAAGAAAAAAGTGACAATATGCAAATCAAAACTGCCTGCAAAGACAACATGCATGGTAATGAAAGACTGACAAAAGTGATCTGAAAATCTTTCTCCCTTGAGAATTATGATAGTTACCATAAAGTTTATTTATTCTCATGATTTTATTAAAAAATAAAGTACGCAGTTAGTCTCTAATCATGAAAATGCTAGAGACTGTTCACATGAGTATAGTTACTTATATGCACAAGGCTTCCAGGCTAAGCTCTTATAAATTCTTATAGTAAATAAAACAGTTTATAATATTTGTAACTCTACCTGTGATACAATAGTTAATAATCTGGTGTGGGGGAATGGTTCTTTTCACAGCTGTAAAATTGTTTCAGAGTTCCTGAAAATACATGTGAACAGTAGTTCCTTCCCCTTCTGTGAAAAACCTCAAGTCAAAGTTATAAAGAAAACTTAAGGAATTACTTGAATTCAGGGAAGACACGTAAACAAACTGTTAATGGATATTTTCTTGATCATTTTTGGCTTTCAAAGCACGTATTAAACCTTTTCTTTGCTTCAGCAAGATACGAGTTTTTCTCAAATACAGCAGTTGCACCCCACTCATGCAGCTTCTTTGTTGCATGGTATTATGACAAAGAAGAAACATTTAGATTAAAATCTCACATAATCTTTGGGCAATTTACTTTACAACCCACTTCTATTTTTGTCTCTGTGAAGTGTTCAGCACAGGCTGCCCAGAGAGGTGGTGGAGTTTCCGACTCTGGAAACATTCCAAACCCACCTGGACGCCATCCTGTGCAACCTGCTGTAGGTGACCCTGCTGTGGCAGGGGGCTTGGACTAGATGATCTCCAGAGGTCCCTTCCAACCCCGGTGATTCTGTGATTCTGTGAATAAAAAGTTTGGGCTTGGAAACTCAGATTCTGAAGTCTGCAATACTGTACTCTTGTTACCGGACTTACTACACTTTGCTTGCTCTAACATACTTTAAGTACAAACTGTGGGGATTTGATTAACTTTAAGGCAATCTTCATTTTCTTTGTAATGCTATTCCATTTTTGTAGGTTTTCACTTCGTATTTTCTCACATATGGAAAGATATCTTTTTTTTCCTAGATCTATAGCAAGAGAGAGATAATTATCTTTGCAAGTTATTATAACCAGAAAAAAGAAGGTGACAAATCCAGAAAGACATTCTCTTTATCTCTGATTGATACACTCCGTTAAACAACTGGAGGCACTGTAAGAGAACACTTACTGAACTGAGTGAAGCAGAAACCATTCTGTTTTCTTGAGGTATTTAGTGTCCAAAGGATCAAATTTCACACTGATTTGCATTCTATCATTCCATATTGCTAGTGGAATTTTTCTTTTTTTTTTTTAGATCAAATGATGTGCAAAACAGTAAATTTGGATTTTCTTCTAAATTCCAAAGTTCCAGTCCCAAATTGTTTGTGTTCCTGTAGAAGAAGTCACTGACTTCAGAAAAACAGGCCTTCAGAAAACTAGTTAATCTACCACATGCTACATAGTGTGCATGTTGTGCCACGAATAGCGGAGAGCAAATGATCTTATCCGCATATGTAACATAAAAGTTACAGAACTGTATCACTTGCATTAGCTGAGGAGATGGAAACAGTGACAGTAGAAAGTTAGTCGTTAAGAATGGCAATAGGGAAATTCTAGGAACAATTAAACCCAAATCAAGCAATTAATGCCTATGTTTTGTTCAAAACTTGATATTGTTCCTCAAGCCTAATACTCTTGCATGACTTAGCATTTGATTAATTGTAGTTTGATTGATTTGGTTAACTTGTAGTAAGCCCATTTTCTGTGGCAGCACTTCTTTTTTTTAAATTAAGCTTTGCTAATTTTTGCTTATTTAGGATCCTATTATATGTAATTGTTTTCCGTTTTTACCAATAACAATTACTACAAATCAGTATTATCTTACTTTTCAATTAATGTTTTCAATTAAAATAGGCTTAGTTTCTTGGGGAGAGGAATCTTGGTTTGATGATTATAAGAAAGATTGACAATGGGCAAAATGCAATAGGGATAATGCACAACTGGCCTGTAAATTATACAGCACCATGGTAGATTCTGGCTATGCACTATGTCACTGAGGAAAATAAACAGGAAGGATTGAGAAATAAAATCAGTTCAAGGTACAGCTATACACTTAGAAACGTCTAAGTATAAGAAGAAAAGCCCTGCTACAGTTAGAATTTAAAAAAGAAAAGAAAAAGTAATGACAGAAGCAAAAGGACAGGATAAATAGAGAACATTTTGCCCAGGCAGAGGATCCAGATGTGAGAGAGATGCATTAGACGGAAATTATTTTAGAAGTAGAGGCCCGCTTGACAGGTATAAAAGTGCCTTGTTTGTCATTGCCTGTGAAGTCATGGGTGCACCCTTGCGTAAGTAACAATTCAGAAAAAACAACTCCATCAGAAGCTGTGACTTTTTTTCAGCAACACACCTGTGCATATTCTTTTTTCATCATGGAGAACAGGCTTAGGAGGAATGCTAGGAAGTTATCTGATGTATTCCATTATCCTGTGACGGAACCAACCACACGGGTTCCCGAGTTATTTTCTACCTTATTCTTCCATCTAGGGATGGATGCCTTATAGTGTCCGCAGGACACTGACTACAATATTTAATTATCCTTATAGCTGTGAAGATTTGTCTAAGATTTTCTTTGGTTTTGTTTGAATTTAAACGCAGACACTATTTAGAGGTAGTATTGAAAAATCAAGCTATTACATGAGCGGTGAAACTAACTGAGCTTGGTTTTCCACAGAATTGTTTTACTTCCCTGTGAGCTGTTCCCATCTTCCTTCTGTGCCCCATGACACTCCAGGCGGGTAAAAAGCACTGGAGTTGTGGCTAATTGGAAGCTACACATACAACTGCAGGAAAACCAGGTATATTACAGTGAGTTGTGTGCCTTTACATCTGCTTCTGTGTTGCTTAAAACCCATAAAAAGTGCCATTCTAGTTGAAATTGGCAAGTTAGGTAAGGGAGGTAATATCTGAGAGAGATGTAATGCATAATCGCGTAAACCTTATTTCGTAGGGCAATAAAGCTAAAAATTACCTGGAAGATGAGCTTTTTAATTACAGCATCATATTGGGATACAAAAAAACCCCCCAACCTTAGCTCAGATCTTGTTTTAGCTGAAGACACTCTCCATTGGCCAGGACAAGACATGTAGTCTCTGCATACCTTAGTTCTCCATCTGGAAAATTGAGATAATTATACATTTCTGAATCTTACCTATTTTAACTGTCAGCTTCTTAGGATAGGCACAATCTCTCGTTAAATGTTTGCATTGTACTTAAATTGGAATTCTATCTGACTGGATCCTCTCGGCAATGCTTAAATGTAACCAGCTACTAATGTATATTTGACTATGACAAAAACAAGGTCAAACTGGGACATTTAGATGAGTTTTTGGCCATTCCTTAATTTTACTTTAAAAAAAAACCCCAAACCAAACCAACAACAAATACAACACCCACCCCCTTAAAAGCCAAACAAACCCAACAAAAAAAAACCAAACCCAAAACCAAAAAACATAACGCACCTTTGATTCAGTAAAATTTTAGCCTCAGTAATGACTTGTATAAATTTCAGAATTTGGCCTGCATTTGGTGAAAAGTGAGATAACTTCACTATTGCATCTGTATCCTGTGAGGCAGCTTTTCCACTCACTGAGTCCTGACTTGACCTTACTCCTTGTGGAGAAAGGCCATGCTTTCTCTGAGGACATGAAGCACAAATGTTAAAAAAAAAAAAAAAAAAAAAAAAAAATAAAAGGATTAAAAAAAAAAAAACCCANAAAAAAAATTAAAGGATTCAAACAAATAAAACCCTAAACAAACCAAAATAAAGACAAACTACTTGTGTAGAAGCTGAGGGAAGTGGTTTTAGCTTGCAACAAGAACAGGCGTAAGTGATCACAGCTGGCGCTAATGGAAACTCAATTGCCTTGTGTGCTTTCCTCTCCCCATCTCTGTTCGGTCTCAAGAGTCTTTGCATAATTTTTTAACTTTTTTTTTTTTTCTTTTTTTTTTTTAATACTACACTGAAATGCTGTGCACCTGTCTAGCAGTAAAAGGTTATGAACCATTTTAATGCTGGATTACTGATGAAGACTGAGCAAAGGCAAAATAAGAGAAAAAAGTATTTGGAAAATACGAAAGACAGGCTTTAAAACATTGTGCTGAGATAGCTAATCAGCAAATGAAGGTGTGTGCAGGCTTTGTGCAATTAGCATTGCTTATAGGAGTGTAAAGACGTACTAACACAGGCTAAAGCCAAAGCACAAGCTCTTGAAGGACCTAAGTGGCTTGGGAGATGCTATAGGCCTTGTTTAGGGCAATTTCAGAAAAGGGTGGGCAATAGCTTTCCTCATTTACCCTTTTCTTTTGGTCTACACAAATCAGTCCTACATATCCTACATTGGTGTACTGTTATAAAGAGCTATTTTTCAAATGCGTTGAGTGACTGGGACTCCTAACATTTGATTTTGACAGACTATTGATTCAGTATATCTCAAATCGCTGCTCGGTGTGGGTTTGAATTTCTCAATAACAAAGCAGCTGCAGGCAGAAGAAGGGCTATGGTGTGACTAAAGGTTATGGGCTTGATTCTCTCCTCAGAAAAGTGGCTCGCTGACCTGCAATTAAAGGCTGTGGTTCGTGGTCACATCTGACATGGGAAAAGTCCTGTGAGCCTCTGCAAATGGGATCAAGACAAAAGTGGGTAGAGCGTGGTCTATCTTTCATCTCTTAGGCGTTGGGAAGCCATGGCACCGACGGGCTGAGGTGTCACAGAATGGATTTAGTCAAAGGCTGAGGCAGCTCTGCCTAAGGAACTCATTCGGTGCCTCAGATAACTTCTTAGCTGTACAGAGAGTGCCCTGTGCTGAGGATGAGTGCCCAGTACGCTGAGGGAGAGCGATCGTTATGCCCAAAAGCTTTTGACAGGTCCACTAGCACAAGAAAGACATAGTTAACCTGCACTGCATATGCATCAGTTGTGAAATTATGAAATCACAGCACACGTATTCTAGTCAAATGTTTAGCTGAGATGGATAACAAACCGCAAAAACTTTTATTTTTCCTTCTGCTTGTAATCTCATAACAGATGAAGGTGCAGACTACCGAATATCTTCTGAGATTAAAAAAATAAAAAATAAACCCCCTCAAACAACCAAGGGATGTTTGTTCTACCGAGTACCAAATTGTTTAGTAACAAGCTTAAAAAGCTAACAGCTGTTGCAACCTAGATTGAACCTAGAATTATTCATGTCTGAGGCTAACAGTAAGCGAGCTTTGCATGCTTCAAGTTTTTTCATTGGAAAGAGAGGTTTTAAGAAAACTGAGCTGGACATGGTCATTCTATTAAAGAATTCATTTGTATGTTTATTAAATAATTAGCAGACCAATCACAAGCAGCTTTGAAGGTTCAAGTCCTTAAGGAGAGTATGGTCAGAGTTATCGGTGATATCTACTGACGTGAGAAGAGTCAGATTATAGTATGCCTAGTTCCTGATATATGAATTGTATTGTTTTTGCATATTATCGAACCACAGCAGCGTCGGGAAAGTCTGCTAAGCTGCTCAGTCTGAGAAGATTATCATGACCTCTGGGTTCTTGTATTTCTAAAAGGAATTTGTACTGCTCCCACTTCGTCTGCTGTCAGAAAGTAACCTGACAGGTAAGGCCGTATGAACACCCTTCTTCATCACCGACATGTTTTGATCCTCTTCAGTATTCTTAGAGGGGCAAGCAAAACCAATACATTCAAACTATTTAAGAATGAAACCTGTGGTACAGTTACGATAAAACTGTGTAAAAGGAAAGTCCTGCACTTTGATCCTATGTAAGCAGACATTTGTCAGCAGATTTGTCTGGATTTCTCATACCCAGAAAATGAGTTGATCCCCTAGAAGCCAAACTTCTAGAGCAAAGTTCTGGTGAAGTCCACTTCAGCAGATGAGTCCGTAACACCCCCTGCTTCTGCTCTAGAAGAACTTTCTACAGGTGCAGAATCTTAGTCAACCCGTTGCAGCTCCAGTCAAAGTAGCAACAAGGATCTGCAAGTAAATATCTCCTTCTCTAGTGGTTTTCACCTTCCTCAAAAATTTCAGTTTTGTTGAGGTTTTTTGATTATACTTTTCTCCCACTGGCACTATTTTCTAATGTTTGTTCAACTTCTGATACCATTTGTTGAAAGTGAGTGAGTCTGACAAAGATTTTCCTCACTAATTGATCAGTATCACTAACGATTACTTGCAAGTACCGGAACCAGTTCAAAGCAATGTTCAAAGAAAAAAAACCCCTTTTTATTAGCATTTTATAGCAAATTTAGCTGACACAATAAGAAAGTAATGGGGTTAGAAAATGGCTTGCCCTTTCGTCTTTGAATGTAAGTCGAGGTTACAGCTAGCATGTGTGAGTAGTAGAGTTATTAATATTTTTAATTGGTTTCTAGAGAGATTTTGTTCTATATATCTAGTGACCTAACGATTTACTTGTGGACTGAATCCACCTAAGATAATCTTTGGTGAACAACTATCTGACTAATAAAGAAGTCAGTCATGATATTACTTAAAATGTTTTAATTGAGACAAGAATTTGCAGCTATTTCATTATAACTAAAGAACTATTGTGATTTATTGTTATCTTATCAATGCTTACAAATACTTAAAGGGAGGGTGCTGGGAGGATGGGACCAGTCTTTTTGCAGTGGTGCCCAGTGATAGGANGGAGAAGAAGTCATCTGAAAGCAAAACCCAAAGTTTTGCACTCTTCCAATGATGTGGAATAATTTGAGCACATTACTTTTTTTTGGCAAAATTTACTTAGTATTATTGGCTAGTTTTGGTCAATTAGATTACATTTTTGATGACATATCTTGAGGAAATTATCCAAAATACAGAAGGTAAAAAGCTGGTTGCTGAATAAAGCAAAACTAAGTAAAATAAATGTTACAAAACTTGCCAGTACAAGGTTTGGAGATCTGTGTGCTTTTATTTTGCTGCATTTTTTTTCTGATACCAGTTTGAGAAAAGTTATTTTGTTTGAATCACAATTTTAAAGTCTTTCATGATATTTCTGCGCATATTTGTAAATAATCTCGATGAAATCCTTTCAGTGCTATTAACCAGCCCTTCTATTTTTGTCTGGCAAGTCTCAGGTGCTGTGGCATTTTTTCTCGTATAAGAGAATAGGTTGACAGGTTGACCTAACGCACAGAAATATATCCGTCATTGTGCCTGACATTCAGATTCGTTACTTAGGAGGAACATGCTCTCCTAGCATACCAGTTGTTTTTATCTCTTGCTTTGATTCTTTTCAGACTTGTTCATTCAGGCCCTGGTCTCAGTGGTGTTACTTGGGATCAGCAAGGGGATGAGTTGGGATGAGTTTTGTTTGGCTGTCACAAAGTATACCAGATAAGAAAACGAACAAATAAAGTAACCTGTTATAATTACCTGTAACTGTCAGTACAGAGAATACTAACTGTCAGTATAGAGAGAAGATCCATAGTTAGTAAAAAGATGCGCTTTTTTCTCTTGTTGATTGACCTGCTGAAATAAGTTATTACCAGTTGAAGGAACCCATTTTTCCCATGTATATTCTTGCTGAGATACAACAACATTCACTAAGTTAGGGGCCAAGATTTTTCTATTATTTATTAACATACCTTCATTTGGTATAGCTCTGTGGCGTCCAAATAAAACGAGTGTCAGGCTTAGTTCACTGTGCATTTGTCTTATGCACTGTTAGTAATCTTTTTGTCAGTGCTACTAGTGCCTCGGGAATCACTGAGAACGTTCACTGTGTAGCACTGAGCTACCTTAGTGTAGGGACTGCCAGGTCTTGTGATATTTAGAAATTTTTCAGGAGGAAGACAATGAGACAGTGGAAATAGAGTTGTAATTTGAATGAGTGACTCATAAAATCCTTGGCACAGTTATGGATACCCTTATTTAGTTGATGCGTGCCTTTTGCGTGATTACAGGTATATTGAGAGCAGCAGAAAATTAAGTGCCGTTGATGTTGCAGTGCTTATTCTTATTTCACTGTTTTTTGTCATCTATAATGAGATTTCTTCAAACGAAAATTCATTTCCAAATTTTGCTGTCACCTTTTCAGTGATTACTAGAACCATTTTCACGTGTGTCTCTCCCACTGTCATGCTTTTACTTACAGACAGATAAAACTGTGGGCAGTAGCGGAAGAAAGGAGAATATTTTTCATATTTAAATATTCTGGAATCTGGAAGCCTGGGGTAAGTATAATCTCTGTTTCCAATCTGGTGAAGTCTGCACACAAAATACCAATCAATCTGATGGAACCGATCACTACGTCACAGAACTGGAGCTAAAATATGGGTGGCTTTTAAGGGAGAGAGCAGCAAGTTTTTCCTCCACCACCTTCTTCCCCCTATGGTTTTTGCAGCGGCGGCAATCACTAAACGTAAGGCGCACTCCTACTGTGCAGCGCAGAAAGAGCAAATGGGAAACTGTTGAAAGAACAGTCAGGGCAAAATTGCTATATCGTCCTCGTAGGCATACCCACTACTGGTAAGTCCAGAGAGTATCAGTGCCTGATCTTTCTCTGTGCATAGGAGAGACAAACTAGATTTAGAGGACTACCTAGGGATGTCATCAGCATATTTTTCTAGTATTAAGCATGTTCTAATGCTTGTTGATGAAATTCCGCATGAAAAAAAAAAAAGTCAGTTTTTCTCATTGAGTCACCAGCTGTTTAATGTCTTTTCTCTGTGTGACTTTGTTCAGATTAACCTGTATTTGCATGACCATGTCAGGTGTATATGTGTCATTGCCTTTAATGAGCATGCATTGTGTGCTTTAGTTGCACAATTGGCTTATTTCAGAGACAAGTTGGAGGAAGCAGCCCAGAAAATATGCTGTCACTGAAGCGCAAGGTGAACTTCAGTGTAGCGGAATCAAAACTTATAATGAAGATGATAATACGTATTTCCAGTCCATTGAAAAAAATAAGGAATGCGTAACATACTGCCTGCAATGGGTAATACAGAAGGCCAAAGGGAGGAAGGGATTTTTATTGTTTTGTGTATGTTTGTTTTCTCCAAATTCCACTCTGGATTTAAGCAAAAAGAATACAGCGTGGAAGCAAGTTTTGGACAGATTAGCAAGCAGAAAGGAACCCTGGGGTTATACAGAGCAGCGTGTGGAGCCTGGCGTTTGTTGGAGACCTGGGTAAGAGGAGTTATTGTGGGAAAGGAGGTGAGAAGAGGAGAGATCATGCAGGCTGAGCTTCTTACTCTGTGCACTAGAAATGGATTAAACAATACGGGGACTAGTTTTTCAAAGTGAAGGGTGGCACCTACTTCTATTTTTCCTGTGCTGTGTTTCTTAGAGTACATTTCATGTGCATATGCTGTCTTGTTTTCTGCCACTGACTTCTGAACCGATTCTTCTGGTCTTCTTCCTGCTATATGTACTCTGATTTCTGGGGTTTTTCCTACTTTTTTTTCCCCCCCTCCTGTTTCTTGTCACTGATGTTCTCATGGTAATTCTCTGGAGATATTCAAAACCTGCCTGGGTGCCATCCTGTCCAACCTGCTCTATGTGAACCTGCTTTGGCAGGGGGTTTGGACTAGATGATCTCCAGAGGTCCCTTTCAACGCCTACCATTGTGATTCTGTGATTCTGTGATTGAATTTGATTTGAAAAGACTGATATATTTTCTTCTCCTTTTTTCTTAAATATATCCTCCTGTTTCAGGATTTACCCATTTCTCCTCTACAACAGGTGAATTTGCCCACTCTTTTATTTACTACTATATTGCTGTTTACTTCCAAAACTGGAAACTGTTCACCCTTCCTCTCCTTCCCTTTCCAGCTTCTTGAAAATATTTTTATGGAGACATTTTTCAAGGATGACTCTTTTTTTTTTTTTTTTTTTTTTTTTTTTTTTTTTTTTTTTTTTTTTTTTTTCCTGTGTAATCCTCAAAGGGCAGCCATGGCTTCAGAATTGTCCTTTTGGAGATCCAGCAACACAGTATCTTCTCTGAGTGTGACATTGGAGGTGAGAAGTGAGTACACTATACTGAGTGTGATATAGTGTATAGAGAATAGTAAATGAGATTTGAAAACACATTTTAGACTCTAGATCTTAAGGGGGAAAAAAGGGAACACTACATATACATGCAGCCAAGAGTTTATTGCTCTCCTGATCAAAATCTTAATAATCTAGTCAAAATACAACAAGGATATTATTAATCTAGTAATAATAGTGTTACCAGAATAATGGTGAACACAGACTACTTTAAGTCAAAGAAGTCCCATTAATAATAACTAGAAAACTTACTAATATCAGCCCCTTTTCTCTGGTGGTGTGTTCGTCCTTTTGATGA
This sequence comes from Burhinus bistriatus, assembly GCA_013397275.1. NCBI lineage: Eukaryota > Metazoa > Chordata > Aves > Charadriiformes > Burhinidae > Burhinus > Burhinus bistriatus. The sequence goes on from VYXH01003590.1 coordinate 82,945, forward strand.
CCCTCTGGGTCCTACAGTTGATGGTGCCAGTAATTCTGAAGTGGAGAGGTTGGGGGTGTCAAAGCAGACCATCTTTGTCTCAAGTTCATTGTCTCGAGGAAAAGTTTGATGTGGGATGTGGGAAATTACTTCTTTCTGGGTGTTGGAGTCTGCCAGCGCTGTTGGACCTTTACCACACAGGGTGTTCCAGGTTCTTAAGACAAAATGGGTCAGGCAACAGTCACTGACCACAGCACAACTGTTAAACCAAGATACAACCAGCTTGGGTTAAGACAGTCCTGAGACCCTGCACTGCCAGGCCCAGTGTAAAGCCTGGCACCTTCCCCTGGTAATGGGGAGAATTGTGTTTATGGGGCTGCACAGGGAAGTTTTGGGATTGCATGGCGGCTCTGCCAGACCCTGAACTCCACAACCATATCGTTGCTATGAGGTCTATGGCTCAGAGCCCACACTGAAGCAAAAGGTAGTGTCCCCATTCTAGGTAAGGACATCTGAGTTCAGTGTCAGGATTCCGTGAGCAGTGCATGTTTTGCTCTTAAGAAACAAGTGAAAGCAGAGAGCCTGTATTTCCAGATGCTTTGCTTGTTGTGCTTCTGAGGAAGGTCTGTTCCTGAGGAAAACCTAGCTGCCAGAGCAGCTTGAGTCTTCTCATTTCACTGTATGGAGTTGATGGACAGGAGAAGTAGCCCAAGTGAGGTACGTTCTCTTTTTAAGATCCTTTCTGCTTGTCTGGAGTCTGTCTGGAGTGGCAGGTTGAAAAACCTGGAAAAGCTTTCTTCTCACATATGCCCTGCCTCTTTATCATGTATCTTCTGTTTCCGTTTGAAATCACTTTGACATATAGTAATTTTCTTTTGAGAGACAAATACTTTTCTCAAATGAGTATGGAAAAGACAGGGCCCAATAACTTAACGAAATCTTCTATGTCACTGGCTGGACAAGGTCCAGCTCTTTCTTCCTTTTCCCCTTTACTCATTTCTGAGCAGCAGAATCTTCAACTTGCCAACTGTGGTGTATGTTCCTGCTGTGTTTGAATGAGCTCTACATAACTGCATAAAGTTGTGCTCAATAAAAGCAGGTAGAAAAACCCCCAAAAGTAAGATGATTTAGGTGACTGGACTTTGAGGTGACTTTTTCTGTGGACAATACTGGTGGGAAGACCTACTCTAGAGGCAAAGGAGGCTCTTAGGAATGCGCCATTCCTGTCATGCTGCAAGGGGCACGATCTGCTTGGGCTGAAGAGGTCTTGGAGACCCTGGCACAGCTCCATCAGGAGGTCAGTTGTACTGATGGCAATATTGCAATGGAAGCAGTGCAGTGAGGTAGAAGAGGAGGGATAAATCCTGGACACGTGTCGTGTCCTTTGATCTTTCTGCCTTTTCTGTCATCTTTTTCCTAACACCTATCCTGTTGCTTTTGCTAAAAGCAAATGAAGTAATGATCCAGTTAATAGTTAATATTCTGTGTGGAGATTCATGGCTTTAACAGCAATAAAATGTTCTTGTTACCCTTGTGAGAGCCTTGTTATGGCTTTTCCTCAGTAGGCTAGTTATGTCCTGGTTTTGACTGGAATGAAGGATTTTTCAAATGGAATTTAGATATAGGGCATATGGAGGCACTAGGAACATGCATCTTGCAGTCCTCTCCTCTAAAGCCCTTCTCGCACCCTGGGAACTGAAAAACAAAGAGGTAGATAGCTGAGTTGGAAAAGAAAATCCTATGCTGTGTGAGAAACAGTTTAAGTACCAGAGACATTTATGCCTCTAACTCTGGATAACTATTGTTCTTAGACATTTCTGAAGTCCTGGGTACAGAAAAAAAGAAAAACAAGTGGATGAATCAAGGAAAAAGACTTAGCCGCTTAAACTCAAGTAAACAGCAAAATCAGGGAGATGAACCTAGTATAAATATATATTTAATCGATAAGACAGGCATTTTCCATCTGTTATTACCCTGTATGTTATTAGCCTTGTGTTTTCCTCCAGGGCTCTGGAGGAAATTTTAAAGAACACCAGATGAAGCTTAAAGCTTAGATCAATATGCACAACAGAATGCTTAAGAAAAATCTTTAAACTAAGCCTTAACCCTACTGTGACGTGTACTAGAAGAAACGCTGTTGGAAAGGTTGTTCGTATGCTTCTCTTAAATTGCCTTCTGTGTAATATGGTGTATGCTGTTGTAGGCTACCTGTTAACATGAATACTTTCAGGTCATAGGTATATTATTAAATGGACTAGACCAGTACATTTTCATTTTCAGTCTGCTTCCAGAAGAAGTGCAATCTTAACATTTATGAATGGCAGCTTGTAGTTATAAGAGTCCATAAAGACAAGTAACTTGTATCGCCTTATTTCTTCAAAGCTATTATCAAGGAAATAAACTTTTGTCTTCTGGTGAATACACTTGCCACATAATAATTAGCTCTCAGAAAAAAATAATCATAAATATTTTTAAAATGTTGTTCCATTTAATATACCTTGTAAAACACAGAGTTCCTTCTGATCCTTTCCAGAATTTGTAGCTCTCCCAAAGCAGACGTAAGCCAACATGAATTCCCAATGAGAGGTGTTAATGTCCAGGTAGCAGAGTGGTAGTGAGACTTAGGAGGGAAGGGTGTCCAGGTCAGGGGCTCCTCTGTGAGAAGTCTCAAATGCAGCAAATACACACCTGAATCCTGTGGGGTCGATGGTGTTACTGTAACTGCTGCCCAGGTGGAGGATCTGCATGTCTAAAAAGATGGGCTAAGCAGGTAGAAGTAGTAGTGGAAGGAGCCTGGGGAGGAAGGAAAAGGTGTGGATGGCATGAAGGCATGAAGCCTATGGGAAGCATCCAGGCTATTTGTCTAGAGTGCCCTAATGTCTTACTATAGTTAAGTTTAGTGGTTTAGTGGTGGACCTGGTAGAGTTGGATCAAGGGTTGGACTAGATGATCTTAAAGGTCTTTTCCAATCTAAATGATTCTACTCTAGTCTACTCTAGTCTAGTCTACTCTACTTTATTCTATCCTAAGTTTCTGCATTAACGGAGCTTCTTGTCACAGGACAAGCACCTATTAGCTTGCAAAGAGAGTGCGGGTAAAGTCAGACTTGACTATGGTGAAGCAACTGATGTTGTGTTACACAGATGTTATTTTCAAGGAGTAAGAAGCTATCTTCTTCTGCAGTAGAAGAGTGTGACAAAGACCTCTCATTAGTTCCAAGTTGGAGGGAGTACTTGAAATAAAGTAGATGTAGGGTGGAGAACACAATGCATCTTTTTTGACTGGATACCTATGAAATGTAGGAAAACACTTCCAAAATTTATGTGGGTTACAGGATGATGACAATGCCTCACTGGTTTAGAGAGTGCCACAAAGACAATGATGTTCTTCATAACGAAAAACGAGAATTCACTTTTTGCTCTCTAAATGCCCTTGTTCTTTTAGCTCTTTCAACCCCTCTGCAGGTAAGTAGCACACTGGCTTGGGAGATGGAGTACTTGCTTTTTGTTGGTAAGTTCAACTGCTGTCTCATTGAACTCCTTGGTTTGGTTTGTTGCAATGCTGAAGGCTGTATAAGCACAAGGACGTGGAGAGGTGGGGAGCTGGATTTAGCAGTGGGAGGCGAGGGGAAAGGCAGCAGAGCCAGTTTGTGCTGGCCAGGACTGACTGTGGTACTCTAGCATAGTGCACTGAGTGTGTTTGGTGGCGGGAGGTCCCACGTGTTGTTGATTGCACCTTCTGGCCACATCCAGAGCTGTATTTGGCTTTTGGTTTTTGGTCAGTTATGGGATTTTCTTAGTGGCTTTGAGGTGTCCCTGAAAACGTATCATCCACATATCTTGCGAGACTGTCTCAAGATGCTCTCCTAGCATAGCTCTGTATCCTTTCTTATAGACAAAGTCTGTTGGGCACAATTTGAAGAAGTTACATAATAGCCAAAAGTTTAAGAAAAGGATGTTTTTCCCTACGTTGATGTAGTTGTTCCTTGCAGCTACACATTATCAAGAGTTGGCCCTCTAGAAATGTTTCTCCACTTTCCTGTCTTTCTTTATTGATTTAACTTTCTTCTTAGTGGACTGCCTCTTATTACTGTAGCCTTTCCTCCACCTGCATCCTTGTATTTGATTTTCAAGGTGATTTTCTCTCTCTCTAAATACATATTCTCTGTGCACCCTTAAGGGTGCTATTACAATGCAGTAAACAGATATCCTTCATGATGGTACAGACTATTGACAATTACAGCAAGGAGCCAATGAAACCCTGAGATGCCTTTCATCTCTCACTGAGCAATGCCGCATGTTTAGAAAACAAAATGGACAAAGAAGCTATTATAGACCAAAGAGATGGCATCATACGCAAAAGAAACGCCAGAAATATTTCTTGTAATATTCTGTCTTTTAAATGAAGCAACCACTTCTGAAGTGGTGTATAGCACATGCTATACAAATACCATGTTGTTTACAACTCTTAGATTGCTATTTCAGGAAAACTGTTCTGCATTTGGTGTCATGTGGAACGGTACAACATATCTGGTGTGAAAGAAAATGTGTTGTTAAAGCCAATGAACTGTATGTTTGAGAAGCTGGATCGGTCACAAGAGAGTTGATGTTAAGGTTTCTGAGGTTTATTTGCTGGCTGACAGAACTGGAAAATGGTGAACTTTCAACCTGAGTTTAAAAGTCAGTATATATGGTGATGGGTAAACAAGGACAAAGTGAACAATTTCAGAAGGGGAACTCTAAACAAGCAAACAATTGTGTACATGGAAAAATGTTGTTATCGTTGACCTAAATTCATATGAAGTAAACATAGGAAGAGAATTTCTTTAACAAGCTAGGTGAGCCTAACAAGGGGATTTACCAGGGGGAAAAGGATGACTCTTCAAGGATAATGTGGTGCTGCTTATTGCTCTGTGCAGACTGCAAATCCACAGTGGCAAGAAGGATGCGTTCAACCTGAGGATTAGCCAGGGTGGGAATTCAAACAGTGGGGTCATGGCTGAAGGAAACACATAGAGGCTTTAGGCAAACTGCAGCGCATATGTTTGGAAGGGACTTAATCTGTCCCATTCTGATATCAACTGCTGTCTGTTTAGATGATTAATAAAGCAGAGGACTACGCTTTCAGCTTACAGTTGCTTCTGAGCTGCTTGTGCACAATCCTAATGGTAAAAAAACCTGTTACTTCTTCTCTTTTAAACCTTTGTAATTGAAGCCACAAACCCCTGAAATCTTGTTTGCCTTCTCCCCGCCGCCCCCCATCCACATGGTTATGGGGACTTTTGTGCAGATCCTTGCTGAAAACTTACTTCTGTGAAGCTTTGCATTAAACACTGCGTGTTGGTGTGAAGGGGTTAATGAGAGTGGGTGTCCTCAGTGCCCTGGGCTGCACCTGAGGCTTGGGTAGGGTTAAAGGCGTCAGACACAGCTGGGGGGAAGGCTGGCAGCCTTCATTTGGAAATGGGCAGAGGAGAGAAGGCTTGCTGGGGTAACTCCTCCAGCAGGGGTGAGCTGCAAAAGGGTTGCTTGTCTTGCTGGAGTTGTGTGGGAAGGAGCCCAGCTGCTTTGGGGGCTGACTTGAAGAAGGGAGGTGAGCCTGCAGCTACGTGGCAGCACGAGAGGCCAGACTGACCAAGGGGTAAAATCGCGGTATTTTCTAATTCAGTTTTCTGAAAAGGAGGTGGAGAAGGAGATGCGTGTAAGCGTGATGAAGGAATAGATATGAGTCAAGGTCTTGCTGTGACTTGCTTCTGTTGGTATTATTACTGTCCTGGAGAAGATGTGTCATAATGTTTTTTATTATTGTTCAATGAAGAAGAGTCTGGACTGGCTAGTGTTCCTTCTCATGCCTACCTCTAATCAGTTTGTGCAGCACTCAGGACTGTGCGTGGCAATTTTATGACAAGCTTTTATTAATTTGCTTTCCTGTTTAAATCCTTGTTACCTCAGAGGAATAGGGTGGTCCCTCTTTCATCCTTACTGATGCCTCTAAAATGGGAGGAGGGACCCCTCTCTGAAGCTACAGCAGCATTTTATTGGTGTGTGAAGACCAACATGCACTGAAGTTCTGTAATTCTAGCTTTTATGAGTAGCGTGTTGGGTATTTCTCCTACCCAAGCAACACTGAGCACAACCAGACACGTAGACCAAAAGGCTGGGTGCAGCTCCTTTAGCCTGAGGAGCTGATAACTCAGCTGGGCCAGTTCCTAAGTCAACTGTAAAAACGGAATAGTAGAGACATCTCTGAACTGATACTTTAAGCACCAGTCTGGTGGTGTGATCACAAGTTGAAGGAGGAAATCGCAGTCATTCTGAAATCCATTTATATTTTAATTCTAGCTAGGAAGAAATACTTTTTAGATGCTTCAGAGAATATTTACGAATCAGCTTCAGACTGCAGTTCCCTTACTGTCATGCTGCTTTGGTAATATAAATAATCATAAAGGTAGTATCGCTCCAGGTGTGTCAGACCAGATATATGCAGTGCTGGGTGATGAGCTCTCAGCTGTGCAGCCTGATGTCATCTGAAGATCTGAAACACTGTGTCCCTTGGGTGTCTTTCGTCTGTCCTCTGTCATTCAGCGTCAGACCCTGTGTTTTGGCTATGACTGCAGTTCTCACGCACGTTACTTTTGTTTTGAGTCTCTATGTGCTCGTCTTCCCGAGGGAAGAGCTTTCCTTGCTGACTTGTATACCAGGCAACCATGACAATCTTGCTGTGTAATATGCAGTTTCACTAATTCAGGCTGGCACGCCATCTGCACTGTCTAAAGGTCAGTTCAAGTGTTAGTTGTCATTCCGTGGCTTCTTAATAAGCAGCATGGTAGTGGTACACTGATTCTTGTTCCCTGATAACAGTAGTGGTAATCCAAGTCCTGTACCAAAAAAAAACCAACCCAAAAACAAAAGGCATCTCTCTCCTGGATGTAACCTGGATGTCTTACAGCTCAAGAGCTGCTACTGCATTTCAGAACGCTCAATTTCGTTGCTCCGATCTCATGAATTTTGCTTGGTGTTGAGCATGCAGTGCTTTCCAAACCCTCTTGTCTTGATTGTAACGGTTAACAGCGGCCCCGCGTGACTGCCAGAAGAGCTTTTGGCATTCAGGGTTTCCATACAAGCAGCACTGGTTAAACAGGCTCCTGAGCTGCTGCTGAATGGAGGGAGGTGCGAACCCTGGGAGATGGCTCTGCTTGCTACCCGCAAGGTCTACAGCTGCGTTAGGGGCAGCAGCGTTAGTCAGAGTGAACAGCAGAAGGAGAGAAAGAAATAATGACAGAGGGAATCTCGGAAATCCGTCTGGCAATGCCAGACCACCGGCTTCCCCCCCATGTGCTGAGCTTCTTCTGGGATGTGCTCTGGAAAAGAGCCTAGAGGTAGAGTTAGGGAAGTGAAGCACCTAAATGAGACACAGAATCGGACTTTTAAAGGGGAGAAATGTGTGCAGAGGTATTACCTAGGCTCATAAAGAGAAATGGTTGGGAAGGAAGTGACTGGCCAGCAGTGAGTGGCTGCTTCGGCGCACTGGCCCTCCAGGAGCGTGCACGGTAGCTGTCGCAACTAGAATTGAACCCATGAAAATTCCCCAAGATTCCTGTTGGGTTTGTTGGTTTTGGTTTTACTGATCCAGTAGTGTACTTTGAAGGAGGGGCACTTTATACTGGTGAGATCTAATATATCAAAGGAAGATGATGTTGGAGAAATGTTCCATCTCGCCAAGTGTAATAAATATTTCTCCACACACTGTGAATGTACCTGTGCATTTTGAGCTGTATGAGATGCTCCTGAAATTCTCAGGAGGAAGGACCAGCAATAGATCACGAAAGAACTGGAATTGGAAAAGGCAGGAAGGTCTTTGGGCTTGAGTGCCAGTGCTTTCCAGTCCTGTGATGGCAGTGCTGTTGCATTGCCCTGTGTTGCTGTTGGGTGCTCCCTGGGTTTCTTGCATCTTTCCTTTGGATGAATGTGGAGCCGAAATGCAAAAATATTGATGGATAAAATCTTGTCAGGTCATAAGTGTATCTAACATAACAGTTACTTATTATTAGTTGAATAGAATATATATTTGGCTTTGTAAAACCTAATGAAAAGGCACGTCACTGAGTTGGGATTTATTTCTACTGTGTAGTAGTCCAAGTGCTTAGAAGGAATATTAGGAGGAAGAAAACCCTTCCTTTAATCTATGATGTTCCGTGAAAGGAAAAACAACTGTAATTCAGTTTTATTTTATGTGTTCTGATAGTCTGTATACTTTGAGTTGCCGCATTGCTAACTTCAGGCTGTAGAGTTTGATACCATCTTTACCTGTTTTATTGGTCTTTGAAATGATTTATATTTAAAGTTAGTTGAAGGAGGGATAGAAGAAGGGATGATTAAAGCTAATACCTGAAGTAGTAACAGAGCTTTTAAATTACAACTAATATTTTGCTGCCCATGACTTTATCTTTTAAGATTTGAAATGGCAAATTAACATATTGCCAAAACTATGCAAGAGTGTTCCTGTAGCAGTGATCTCAGCAAAGCTTTGTTTCTAGTGGAGGAAACAACGTTTTTTCAGTGTTGTGTTGCTTTAGGAAAGTGTAGAAGGAACGTCATTGTAGGACGTAGCTGACTATTGCCATGTAGCGACAGAGATGAAAAGCAACTTCAGAAACAGGGCAGTAAAAATAACTTCTCCCTGGTTTGGACACCAAACTGAAACCTTCATTTGTACAGCTGCGCGAAAGCTCCTGTATCTTGCTGAAATAAACGCCAGAAAAAGCAACTCCAAAACACCCTTGGGTCAAGTGAACCTTTAGTTCATCTTGAAAGGAAAGCAGCTTGTTTCTTTCATTTAACAAAACGGTGAAGGAACAGAACTGAAATAATTCACGACTCTACACCTTTATTCAGTGCTCCGAACTGCTAAACCAGTTGTCCTTTTTGCGGGAAACCTTGGTAAAAACTCTACTTTACAGAAAGGACTCTGTTTGTTTGGGTGGTTTGTTTTTTTCCCTCCTTTTTTCACTTTTAAAGTCAGAGCTGGCTGCTGCGTAAATCTGTCTTTCAGGACATGCTCATCTGGTTGTCTTTGGGTAGTAGATCTAACCTAATATTTTTACCTGAGCCTGAATTTCTGTCCCTGTTCCATAACTATCTGAATGAAAGCAGAAATGTGCAGCTTTTGCTGCTGATGCTGACTACACTCCTAACGTCACAGTGCCCATGTGAGACCTGCTTTTACATTAGATAAGACTGAGCTGTTTGGATGAACATTTTTGATAACGGTCATGTTGGCAGGTGCTCTTTTGTCTCTTAGGTGTAGGAACATGAAAGGATTGTAGAGAGAATCTGCAAATGCCCAGACTGGCAGTCTGTGATTCAATCCAGTTCTCATTTTACAAGCAGCAGACCAGATTGTCCAGTTTGACAATCTCAATTTACCTGTTTGCTTCTGCTGTTAGCATTTGCATTCTTTCTTGAATGCCGCATCCACGGGAAGCTGGTACTCGGTTCACCTTGCGCTTTGTCAGCAGCTGGTCTCGTGGTCCTGAGGCAGTGTTAGTTGGTTGTACCCCAGATAACATGGGCCTCTGATCCTTCAGTGCTTTAGAAGTGTTGAGTCCGTGCCCTGTTGACTTCGATACCGTTTATTCTCAGTCATTAATATCCTTTTGTTGTACGACTTTCATGTTAAGACATTGGAACGCAGTGAAACATCTCCGCTTTGCCCACAGTGGACATAGATGCAGCGGGGAAAGCATCTGCTAGTCTTGAATTCTCCAAGGTTCCTGTTACACCTTGATCTTCCAGTAGTTTGATATTTATAGATTCTCTGGCAAAACTTTTGGCTTTTAATGTGTTTTAAAATAAACTTTAATTTTTGATGTCTGCAAATTGTTCCTCAAACATTCCTGGATAATCTTACTCTGCACCGTACTTGCCAGAGTTTGTTCTTTCTTATTTTCCTCACTTCTGCACAACCTCCTGGAGTTCAGAGCCTTCCTTGCTTCGCTGTTGTACCACAGCAGTCTCCTTTTTGTCTTTCAGCTCTTCTTGAGAGAAATGGTACAAGCTTGCCAGTGTGACATCTTTGTACAATCTGTGCTCCGTGCTAAGAACTGCCATTTAGCTGCCTCTCTTAGCTCTCTTTAAAAAGCTTGCTTGTGTTGTTTGGATGTTTTTGATCATGGCAGTAAGAAGTTTTGGCTTTTGATGCTCCTACAAAGTTTTCAAATTAAACTCTTTGGTTAAATACTGTGTCTTCCAACAGCATTGTCACTCACTGGGTACTGTGTACCACAAAGGAAAAGTTCAAGAGCTGCTTTTGCTCTTAGAGGCTCGTGGTGTGTTTTATGCAGTGAAGGAGTCGCTGGCAGGGCCGAGGCTGAAAGATGATGTACATCAGGCGGGTGTGCCTGAAGTACCAACACAAATGGGATTCCTGTCTTGAGGCAAAGTACTATAGAGTTAACCTTGTAATAAATGAGCAATGTATGGGAAACATGGAGCAATTAAGATATTAATTGTGGATGACTCTGAAAAGCTCTGTTCACGAGAGCATTCCTTCTTATATTTTCTCATCTTCTTTGAGACTCTGTAGGTGTTCAGCTATTCATGGATGTTGATGTGTGTAGCTATTGTTAGTGGCAAAGCCTACTTAAGCACAGTATAAAATGAGGTATTTTCGGCTTTGCACACTAGTCCCTGGACGTGGACTGAACAGTTCGACATACCCTCCATACTTAGAGCATCCTTTTTTATCTGTCTTTCTATAGAGTTTGTAAAACTTGTTTGTTCTAAGCTTTCCTCAAGACTCTAACTAAGCCTGTTGTGAGAGATCAGCCAAGTTGGACACTCGTGAGTTTAACTGAAGACCATCCTTTTCTGTATAGGGTCCGAAAATGGATTGATTTAAACACGTTTCTGTCAGAGTGGTTAAACTGAATATGAATATGGGGGAAGATATTTCTGCCTTTTCCCAAGAAAATCGACTAGTTATAGCCAACAGGGAAAAAAAAAAAAACCCTAAAGATCAGGGGTGCTTAAAATAACATGCTTCGCTCCAGATATAGGGGAATAATCTCCGGCATTTAAAGTACCGCATAACTGTATGTTTCCCTTGTTTGAGGGGTGACTCGGTAAGATCTGAATCCAGGTACAGTCTGAGCTGAATGTCAGCCCCTTAATGCGCGAGTTTTTTTCCACTTGTCTTAACAGTAAGTGTGAATACCGTGTCCTTCTGGTGATATAAATTCATCCCTCCCTCCTGTGGGCTTGCGCTGCGGGGCTGGGAGGGGAGGGACCTTAGCTGCTCTGCACAGTGGCAGTAGACTGGTTGGCAGGGGGGTGGCAACAGGATTTATTAACCTCAACAAGAACTGAAGACGCGGAGGCGAAATGAAGCACTGTCCCCACGAGCCTGAGGAGGCTTAATCTTGAGTCTGCCTCACCTCCTCATAACATCAAAATACTGGTTGCAGGATTTTTAGGGTGGCCAAGAGGGAAGTCATGGCAGCAGTGCGGTGATACGTTTGGATTCTAGTACCCCTGTTAAGAAGGAAAAGAATTTCCTCTTAGGCATGCTATCAAGGGCAGCCGAGAAAAGTTTGCTGTCTCCAAAGTAAGATGGGACTTCAACTTGAGGAGCGCAGCTCCGCATCTAGCTCTTGGAAAAGCTTGCCCGCTGAGCAAGAATGAGCCCACGCTAAATCAGAGGAAGCCTCTAGGCTACAGATTTTAGCGTCTAAAATACTTGAGACATGCAGAAAGACTTGGAGACTGTTATTGGGATATACTTTCTTGGACTTAAAGCAGAACCTCTCTCTGCCTTAGCTGCTCTCTACTTTTCGTAGCTGTCTTCCTCTGATTTTCAAAATTCCTCATGTTTTGCTTCTGTGCATGCCTGGCTCTGAGCTGAAAAGGTTTTTTTGCTGTTGTTCTGGGTTGTGTGTTTGGTGGGGGGGGGTTGGTTTTTTTGTGGTTTTTGGTTGGTT